>OY757314.1:68380199-68950199 GCA_963583905.1 Stenurella melanura | reverse complement strand
TAATTTAAAATTTAAACTATTCAGTTTTGTTTGTTCTTTAGCTTAATTGAATACTGTTTTTAATTCTTTAATTTTCCTGATGAATTTCTTATTCTACTTTTCAGGATTAAGTGAATAGTTGTAATTACTCGAAATATATTGACATATTACAAATACCTTTTAAAATCTACTTATAACTACAATTAACAATTCCAATCTCAAATAAATACTAATTCATACATTTAGATGAATAGCAATGATAAACACAAAATGCTAGTAGTTAAAAACGTACTGCAGTTTTTCATACTGACAGAATATCGATATAATAAACTAAAATAAAAATTGATACGCCAACAAACATTTAACATCATACTATTAGTCCTTTCTTTCTGCATGATGTGATATTTCACATCATGCAGAAAGAAAGGACTAATGATATTAATGATATTCATTTACAAAACACCTTTCTGCAATGACATTTGAAAATATCTGAAAACTTAAAATGTCATTCAGTGTTTTGTAATATATGGACTTACTATTTCTAAAATAATCACCCTGCAATGCAAATACTGTTAATAGTCTTTCATCCAATATTCATTTTGTGTAGATTTACATTGTTTCTACACAATTTATGATTTTCAGCCCTAAGTTTTGACATAAATGTCAGATTTTATAAATTTACTTTTTGTTTTCCAATTTCATTCTAACTCATTTTAAATGAGATTGTGATTCTCTATAAGTTCATGTTTTATTATATACTATTTAGAATAACCTTTTAAAACTAAATTAACTTCATTTTATGTTTTTAAATATTTTGTTCTAATTCAATATCAAGTTTCATTCTCTGCATCCTACTCGCTGAGAATAAGTGAACTTGAATCAATTAAATAAACCACAGATATTCCTGCTTCTGTATGATCCGTTAAAGTAAAACTGTATTTTCTAAAATACATACAAATTTGTGAATTTTATTTATGATTTCAAACACGATACTTGGGTAGTGTTCACAGTGTGGATACACAGCAGTATGTATGTATGTATGCATGCATGCATGCATGCATGCATGTATGTATGTATGTATGTATGTATGTATGTATGTATGTATGTATGTATGTATGTATGTATGTATGTATGTATGTATGCATGTATATATGTATGTATGTATGTTATATTAAAAAATAGCAGTACGACACTGAGTTATAAGTAAGCTCTCAGTAGTATCAAATTACATATGTTGATAACGACTTCTCTTGGTAAGTGCTTATCTCACATATCATATTTCACACATTGTTTTGTATCCGTTCTCATAGTTTATGCCAAATTGCACATTTGCATTTCCTTTGTTCTCCGTCTAGCTGACACTGCTTTCCTAATGTTATAAATACGAGCAGCAGACGCTTTTGTATTCAGTATTATACTCACCTTTACATTAAAACTTTTAAATCAACAATTACATTTTTCATTCAGAGTCATCGATGACTCTGTAACTAAATAAATATTTTTTAAAAACTCAATATCAAAGTATCAAATATAACAGTGGCGCAGTCGTACCGGATCTAGAAAAACGCACAAGTTCGGGAGCCTAACTTCTGGTAAAGTGTCCAAGAGAACAAGGAGAACATCTGGAGAAAGGTGCCTAACCAGTGGAAAACAACCGGAAGAACAAGGAGACCTTCCTAGCTGTGACGGTGGATCCCATCCTTCAACTAGAGAAAGAACCTACGAATGAAGACAATAACGTAAGTCATTTTAAGAATCATCTCGCTTTATTTTACTATTTTTTCACAATTATTTTATAAAAGTGCTATATACACTCAGCGAACAAAATACAGTTCTATTATCAAATAATTATTCCTTAACAAAATAAACGCGACAAGTTTAATTTAATTTTAATTAGCATAAGAAACGTATTTATACTGCTAATACGTCACCGTGTATTATACAGTTAATACACAAACTGCCTAAATAATTTTTTTTTATTAAAACTAATTTTCTTTTCTAAAAAGGTCATTTTTTTTAAAATAATTTCAAGTTAACATTTAATTAATTTTTTTTTTGTAATCTCTAAATAAAAGCAACAATGCCAGAAACTTAGCAAACTACACAAACAGTACAAAGTGCAAGGATAGAGCAAATTGAGCCTTACAAGCTCTCTGAAATTTTCTCTGTCATACCGGAATTCGATGGCAATGCCATTAATTTACAAACATTTTTAAATTCTTGTATTTATGCACAAGGCATGGCAATCAATGATCAAAAAATATTACTAACTCTCCACATTAAAAATAAATTGCGCGGCAGAGCTGCCGAATTAATAAACTCTCGTAATCCCGATACATGGCAGAAATAAGAGTCTTGGTCGAAACTCATTTTGGCGACTCTCGTGATTTGACATCGCTTATCCAAGATTTACAGCGTATTCACCAAATGCCAGGTGAATCTGCATTAACTTTTGTTGCGCGTCTACAGACGCATAATGCGAAAATGCATGCGGCTATTCAGAAGCAACGCCTATCTGGAGAACAAAAACAATCTCAATCGGAATTAATAGAAACTATGACCCTGAACACTTTGTTGACGGGTTTAGAGTCAAAACTAGGCCAAATAATACGTGCTGGAAACCCAACAAGTATGTTACAGGCAATTAATAGGATTAGAAGAGAATTACAACTCTCTTACTTTGAATCACAGAAATTTTCAAAAAATAATAATAATAATGTTAAAAATCTAGTGCCTCCTCAACAAAAACGACCAAACGTAAATTCCCAACAAAAATTTTGTTCATTTTATAAACGCACAAGGCAACAACAATTATTTATGCCATCAACTTCACAAAATTTCCAAAGACCAAACTTTCAAAGTAATACAGGTTTTTGAAATTTTGCACAACAAACTAGTCAATTTAATTCTAGAACTTACCCACAAAATAGTCAAGCTAATCAAACACAACAAAATAGGCCCTCAGCAATTAGACCGAATCCTAATTTTATACAGCAAGGACCATCAGCGATACAACCAAATCCAAATTTTAACCGTTTCAATCAACAAAAGACTCATCATTTAAATTACGAACCTTATGATGACCAATATAATTTTAACCAGTATGAAGATTATTCAGCTGAATACCAAAATGTAAATGAAATGTACGATAATTTTAATTCAGGAGATTGTCAAAATTTCTATGAAAATACAACTAATTTGCCAGAACAATACGAGAATTATACTGCTAATTCTCAGATGCCGCAAGAGAATTATACTGCTAATTCTTACTTGCCGCAGGAGGATTATACTGCTAATCCTCAGGATTTTTGCAAAAGTCCGGAGTATCTCACGGATACTCCAACAGCGAATTGCGAATTGGACCAAATTTCCCCACCAAATTCAAAATATGAACCTCAACGACAATTTCGACCCATTTCTGAACTTCCCAGAACAGAAGTTCATGTAGAAACACTTTCACACGCTTTATTGACTGTAAATTCGAATAATCTTTATTATATCAAAGACATCACAAATAAATTTAAAATTCTTATAGATTCTGGTGCAGGAATTTCGATTTTTAAACCAAAAACGGCAGAAAATTACAAAAGGAGATTTTCTGAAAATATTATTATACAAGGCATAACTGAACAAAAAATTAACATTAACGAATCTGTTCTTATACCATTTACCGACAATAATCCACACAAAGTTTACATTCATAATTTGGATATAGAATTTGACGGACTATTAGGCGCAGACTTTTTAGAACACTACAAATGTATGGTAGATATTAAAAATAAGCGCCTAATTACGAATTTCAAAACCGTACCGATATTTAAAGCTGCAGGTGACGAAAAAACACAAAATTTACCTTTGCAACCAACTACAAACCCAAATCAAATTCGGAATCAAATTCCGTGCAACGTAAAAAATCAAAATTTAATTTCAATCGAACCACGCATGGAAAAAATATTCAAATTAAAATGTAACCTTCGAAATACCGAGGCCATACTGTTAGCCCAGGAAAATGAAAAAGTACGCTTACCAAATGCTATTGTTAAAATCGACGACAACGGAGAATTCTTAACATCAATAATAAACGCTAATGCAATTCCCAAAATAATCGATTTCTCGAATCTTAAACTTGAACCAGTTCAAAAATTTAGATCAATTTTCAATTTAAACTCTCAAAATCCAGACAGTCCTCAACATACAGACAGAAATTTCGAAATTAAAAATCAACTACGACTAGAACATTTGAACGAAGAAGAAGCCGAATTAATAACAGAACTTTGTCTAAATTTTTCTGATATATTTTATTTAGAAGGCGACAATTTAAGTTTCACTAATGAGATTAAACACTCTATTGATACGATTCTAAACCGGTTTTTACAAAATCTTATCGCTATCCTCATATTCACAAAGAGGAAGTTAAAACTCAAGTCTCTAAAATGCTAGACCAAGGTATAATCAGACCAGCAATTTCACCCTGGTCATCCCCGGTTTGGGTTGTACCTAAAAAACTTGACGCCTCCGGTAAACAAAAATGGCGCGTTGTAGTAGACTACAGAAAATTCAACGAACTGACTATTGACGACAAATATCCACTTCCAAATATTTCGGATCTTCTTGATCAATTGGGCAAGTGTCAATATTTTACGACTTTAGATCTTGCCTCCGGATTCCATCAAATCGAAATCGACGCGAAAGATATTCAATTCATTCGAATTTGTACGAATGCCATTCGGACTGAAAAACGCTCCATCAACATTTCAAAGAGTGATGGACAACATTTTGTTAGGTATCCAAAATGAACGGTGTCTCGTCTACATGGATGACATTATTATCTATTCGCCTACCATTCATGATCACATTTCGCGACTAACGGAAGTATTTAAACGTTTACAAAAAGCTAATCTCAAAATTCAACCGGACAAGTGCGAATTTTTACGCAAGGAAGTTGCATATTTAGGCCATCTTATTACTAAGGACGGTGTAAAACCAAATCCCGCTAAAGTTGACGCGATTCTAAATTTTCCTCAACCGAGAAACCCTAAGGAAATAAAATCATTCCTAGGCTTAGCTGGATATTACAGACGTTTTGTACCTAACTTTTCAAAGATTTCTAAACCTTTAACAAAATTATTGCAAAAAGACATACTTTTCGACTTTGACAATGATTGCTTAAACTCCTTCGAAAATTTGAAACGAGCGTTAACAACAACTCCGATTCTTATTTATCCTAATTTTGACGATGTTTTCATCCTAACTACTAATGCTAGCGCATTTGCCATTGGTTCCGTGCTCTCGCAAGGAAATATAGGCAAAGACTTACCAATAGCTTATGCATCTCGAACTTTATGCGCGGCGGAGACTAAGTATTCGACCATAGAACGCGAGCTATTAGCCATAGTATGGTCAGTAAAACACTTTAGGCCATATCTATTCGGAAGAAAGTTCAAGTTAGTAACCGATCATCGACCACTTACCTGGTTATTTTCGATAAAAGACCCAGGAAGCAGACTCGCACGTTGGCGACTCAAATTAGAAGAATACGACTATGAAATCATCTACAAACCCGGTAAAACCAATAAAAACGCGGACGCGCTATCGCGAGTTATAATCAATCACTTTTCGAAATGTTCCAAATTTTATTCAAAAATTCTAGTCGCGAACGAGGACGACGAATCAGAAGATGACGAACCAAACAATGACGAAAACCCGAACAATAACAACAAAATCACTAAAGAACAAATCTCTCAAGAATTTGATATCTTTTGTAATTTGTATAAGACAAAATCCTTAATAGATTATTCAAAAATTCAAATTTCAAACAGACAACTTCTAGACAAGGAACACAAAAATATTATAACATTCTTTCAACAAAATAAATTAGAAGATTTGCATCACAAAATCATTGAGGACATGTTCGAAGAACACCCCGAATTTTATAATAACACTATTAACATTGTCTCAAGCAAATCGGTCAGGCATAGAAAATATTTTATTGTTCCTTTACCTTTTGATGTAGATTCAATAATCGAACATTTATTCATGGTATTGTACCAAAGACAAGACATTTTGGATCTTTCTAAAACATACTATGTAGAAAATAATTTAGATCTTCCAATACTCGAAATGCTATCTTTTATTTTTGCAGAAAAAGACTTGAAAATAGTTATCTGTCAAAATATTGTTAAAACCCCCGATGAAGACGAAATTCCAATTATTTTAGACCAAAATCATTCAGGTAAAAATAACTTACACCGTGGTATTAATGAAACTATTAGAAGGATTAGAGTAAAGTACAATTGGCGAGGCTTAACTAAAGACGTAGAAAACTTTATAAAAAATTGCGAGACATGCGAAAAAACTAAAGTCTGTCGTAAAAATATTAGCAACCCTCTGGTAATTACCGAGACCCCAAAAACACCATTCGAAAGAATAAATGTGGATCTATTCGAATTTCCCACGCGAAACTACGCTGTTACAATTCGCGACGAATTAACCAAATTTACTCAAGCCTATGCTGTTCCGGATAAATCCGCGAAATCAGTTGTAAATACCTTATTGCTATATTTTCAACAATATGGTACCCCGTTGAGAATTCATTGCGATTACGGCGGTGAGTTTGATAACAAATTATTAAAAGATCTTTGTACGCTCTATGACATAAAATTAACATACTCAAGCGTAGGACATCCCCAATCCAACGGATCCCTCGAGCGATTTCACGCTACATTAGCCGAAATGATAAGAGTCCACAAAACCGAAAATCCGAATGAACATCCTTTTACAATATTACCATACGCAATCATTTGCTATAACAATTCGGTTAACAAAACGCACGGCTTCACACCATACGAACTCATTTTCGGACATACATCTATTAGACCACCCGAAACTTTATACAACCAAAAGGAATTAATAACGAAATATATAAGAGATTTAAACAACAGAATATCTCACTATTATAAAATCGCCCGCAGTCGAACGCAATCTCAAAAGGAGAAAGCGAAAGTTCGCTTTGACAGAAATGTCCCAAAAAATCGACCTGAATACAAAGTTGGTGATAAAGTATATGTGAAAGATTCTCAAATTAAAAACAAACTTCAAAATAAATTTAACGGTCCTTTTAAAATCATAGAAATTTTCCAAAATTCTGCTACTTTATTAAATCTTGAAACAAACCAAGAAACTAAAGTAAATTTCGATAGAATGAAACCATATACTGAAAATTAAATTTATTTTCAGGTTTATCCTGCTGTTCGGATCAGCACTCGCACAATATAAAATAATACCAATAAACAACACTGTTGGTGTATTTTATCATAAAGACACGGACATCGTAGTGACAAACGAAAAATGGACATTACTGGTACATAAAAACATATCATCCCTTAAACTAGCCTTCGATAAGAACCAACGAATTTTAGATACGATTCTCAATATTCTTGACGGTGCTCATCAAAAAATGATCACTTTCAGAAGCGAAGTCTAAACAGATCTTAACCTTCTAACACAAACTTCCAAAACTATTGAGTCTAAATTTGATGAAGTATTTCTAGACACGAAGGGATATAAACGCGGAATATTAAATGGTATCGGCACAATTTTCAAATCAATAACTGGAAATCTAGACGCCGAAGATGGCGAATATTACGCTAATTGCATTAATAAATTAAATAACGATGAACATCAGTTAGAAAATTTAATAAAAAACCAAATTACAGTCACAACATCGGTAATCAAAAATTTCAATTTAACCATTCAAAAATTGCAAATTGACGAAGAAACATTTAATAAAGACATGCAGGAAATCGATCGCACAATCGAAACCATGACGCGAAACATCGAAGCTGTAGAAACAAAATTAATATTCTTACACATTTGTGAACAATTAATGGCAAGCTATTTGTTATATTGAAGATAACTTGAACGATATTCTAAATTCAATAACATTTGCTCGATTGGGAATCATTCATTCGTCAATCATTACTCCCGATCATTTAGTAACAGCATTACAAGAAATTTCACAGAGTTTGCGAAGAAACAATTTGCCTCTTCCAATCAAATTATCAGCAGTTGCTCAATATTTAGATATTATTGAACTAAAAGCATTTCAAGTAGATTCCAACTTAATATTTGTTTTAAAGATACCACTTGTTGAACCTCAAAACTATAATACCTGCCGTTTATACCCTATCCCTATATTTGATAACAGAACTGGTCTTCACCATATTTTATCCATTTCTCAAAAATTTATCGCGAGAGATGATGATTCTTTAATGTACATACCAATAACAAATCTAAAAGAATGCAAACCCCTATATTTTGGAACCAAGCTATGCTCAAACCTGTTTGCATACCCTATTGATCAGAATGCCATATGTGAAGCTAGGATTCTGAAGCAACCAATTAAACTTCCCGAAAATTGCCAAACCTTCTTCATTATTAGTCAAGGGTACAACGTTCAAGAACTCGAAGAGAACACATGGCTCATAATAAATTCCGAACCTCTCCATATTACTATTAGCTGCCCGAAGAGAGAACCAGCAACGGAGCTGATTAATAAAAATTCAATTATCAAACTACAACCTGGGTGTTACGCCTTCGCAGGTATCACCAGAATACAAGCCAGTGCCAAGGACCTCTCCGAAATTAAAGACAACTCTCATCCTGTACAAATTCCTTTTGAATGTTGTAACCAGTTGCCCGACAAAATTCAACTACCTAAATTAAAACCATTAAAACTCAATAATTTGAACATCGAAGATTTGGATATTGCCAAAAACAAATTGGAGCAATATTCTAAGGATCTGGACGATCTCATCAACGAACCCTTCGTGACCAAACATATGTCCTGGTTCACGTATTTCACCATCACCTTCATCATTTCCATAATTCTACTTTACGTGCTTTGTAAATGTAGAAAGAAGAGACGTCTACTGAAAATTGAACCCTCTACAGGCGATTCTCCTTCACCTCGTCCAGGACGAAGCAAGAAGTTCATGGAATTCCCCAGTTTAATTCCTCCAAGAAAGCGACCCGGTATCAAACCTCAAGAAGAAGATATCGAGTTATCATAGACTTTCCAGTGAACCACTAATTTTTGTTTATTGACTTAAACTTTCATTCTTTCTATTTTATGCTTATTATTTTATTCACTCAATATTTTATTATTATCTTTGCATTATATTCATTTTGTTTTATTATTACTTTTATATTGTATTCAATAATCATTTTATTCAAAAGTTGTTGTATAACAATCAACTTTTTTATTAAGGGGGAAGTTGTTATATTAAAAAATAGCAGTACGACACTGAGTTATAAGTAAGCTCTCAGTAGTATCAAATTACATATGTTGATAACGACTTCTCTTGGTAATTGCTTATCTCACATATCATATTTCACACATTGTTTTGTATCCGTTCTCATAGTTTATGCCAAATTGCACATTTGCATTTCCTTTGTTCTCCGTCTAACTGACACTGCTTTCCTAATGTTATAAATACGAGCAGCAGACGCTTTTGTATTCAGTATTATACTCACCTTTACATTAAAACTTTTAAATCAACAATTACATTTTTCATTCAGAGTCATCGATGACTCTGTAACTAAATAAATATTTTTTAAAAACTCAATATCAAAGTATCAAATATAACATGTATTTAGTGATACAACGAGTACACCAAACTATTCAAATCGTAGGAGGAAGAAGAAGTGTACAAATATTCGTCTGTCAGCTGAACACGAGGCGCACGCAAACGCGAGAGACCGGTCGATACGATTTCCGCTTTTAAATACCAGGTTGACTAAAACCAGAGCTCTAACGTAAATTGATCAACATAAAATAAAAGGCCTATTAGTTTTAAATATTTTATTGTCCCATACATTTTTAATCCACAGGAAAACCATACCAGTTAATTTAATAAAATTAAAAGTTTGATTCATAACCAACGTAGGTGTTTCATTGAAGTTGTGCTGGACAGGGTGAATGTTTTTTATTTTCAGATCTTTGAACCTGCTTTTTGGCCCTGTAAGAGTCTATACGAACAAGGGGAAGTTATATATTTTCGTGTACGTGTGGTACTTCATTAATTGTTTTAAACAATTTGGCGCCGGGCAAGTAAAATATTATCATTCACTATTTGCCACACCACACATAAATAAAAATAAATAAAAAAATATATAACAATTTGTATGTATGTATGTATGAATGTATGTATGTATGTATGTATGTATGTATGTATGTATGTATGTATGTATGTATGTATGTATGTATGTATGTATGTATGTATGTATGTATGTATGTATGTATGTATGTATGTATGTATGTATGTATGTATGTATGTATGTATGTATGTATGTATGTATGTATGTATGTATGTATGTATGTATGTATGTATGTATGTATGTATGTATGTATGTATGTATGTATGTATGTATGTATGTATGTATGTATGTATGTATGTATGTATGTATGTATGTATGTATGTATGTATGTATGTATGTATGTATGTATGTATGTATGTATGTATGTATGTATGTATGTATGTATGTATGTATGTATGTATGTATGTATGTATGTATGTATGTATGTATGTATGTATGTATGTATGTATGTATGTATGTATGTATGTATGTATGTATGTATGTATGTATGTATGTATGTATGTATGTATGTATGTATGTATGTATGTATGTATGTATGTATGTATGTATGTATGTATGTATGTATGTATGTATGTATGTATGTATGTATGTATGTATGTATGTATGTATGTATGTATGTATGTATGTATGTATGTATGTATGTATGTATGTATGTATGTATGTATGTATGTATGTATGTATGTATGTATGTATGTATGTATGTATGTATGTATGTATGTATGTATGTATGTATGTATGTATGTATGTATGTATGTATGTATGTATGTATGTATGTATGTATGTATGTATGTATGTATGTATGTATGTATGTATGTATGTATGTATGTATGTATGTATGTATGTATGTATGTATGTATGTATGTATGTATGTATGTATGTATGTATGTATGTATGTATGTATGTATGTATGTATGTATGTATGTATGTATGTATGTATGTATGTATGTATGTATGTATGTATGTATGTATGTATGTATGTATGTATGTATGTATGTATGTATGTATGTATGTATGTATGTATGTATGTATGTATGTATGTATGTATGTATGTATGTATGTATGTATGTATGTATGTATGTATGTATGTATGTATGTATGTATGTATGTATGTATGTATGTATGTATGTATGTATGTATGTATGTATGTATGTATGTATGTATGTATGTATGTATGTATGTATGTATGTATGTATGTATGTATGTATGTATGTTATATTAAAAAATAACAGTACGACACTGAGTTATAAGCAAGCTCTTAGTAGTATCAAATTACATATGTTGATAACGACTTCTCTTGGTAATTGCTTATCTCACATATCATATTTCACACATTGTTTTGTATCCGTTCTCATAGTTTATGCCAAATTGCACATTTGCATTTCCTTTGTTCTCCGTCTAGCTGACACTGCTTTCCTAATGTTATAAATACGAGCAGCAGACGCTTTTGTACTAATTTATTAACTCACCTTTACAATAAACTTTTAATTCTACAATTTTATATTTTACTCAGAGTCATCGATGACTCTAATTAATTAAATAAATATTTTTTAAAAAGACAAATACAAAGTATCAAATATAAGAGTGGCGCAGTCGTACCGGATCTAGTGAAACGCACAAGTTCGTTAGCCTAACTTCTGGGAAACGTATCCAAAGGAACAAGGAGAACATCTGGAATTGGTGCCTAACCTGTGGAAAAGAACCGGAAGAACAAGGAGACCTTCCTAGCTGTGACGGTGGATCCCAATCCTTAAACTAGAAAAGAATCTACGAATGAAGACAATAACGTAAGTCATTTTAAGAATCATCTCGTTTTATTTTATTATTTTTCACAATTATTTTATAAAAGTGCTATATACACTCAGCGAACAAAATACAGTTCTATTATCAAATAATTTTTCCTTGACAAAATAAACGCGACAAGTTTAATTTAATTTTAATTAGCATAAGAAACGTATTATACTGCTAATACGTCACATTGTATTATACAGTTAATACACAAACTACGTAAATAATTTTTTTAAAAACCAATTTCCTTTTCTCAAAAAAGGTAATTTTTAACAATTTCAAGTTAACATTTAATTTAATTTCTGTACTTTCTAAATAAAAGCGACAATGCCAGAAACATCGCAAACCACGCAAACAGTACAAAGTGCAAGGATAGAACAAATTGAGCCTTACAAGCTCTCTGAAATTTTTTCTGTCATACCGGAATTCGATGGCAATGCCATTAATTTACAAACATTTTTAAATTCTTGTATTTATGCACAAGGCATGGCAATCAACGATCAAAAGATATTACTAACTCTCCACATTAAAAATAAATTGCGCGGCAGAGCTGCCGAATTAATAAATTCCCGTAATCCCGATACATGGGCAGAAATTAGAGTTCTCCTAGAAACTCATTTCGGAGACTCTCGCGACTTGACCTCTTTAATTCAAGATTTGCAGCGTATTCACCAAATGCCGGGTGAATCAGCATTAACTTTTGTTGCGCCTCTACAGACGCATAATGCAAAAATGCACGCTGCCATACAAAAACAACGTTTATCTGGTGAGCAGAAACAATCGCAGTCAGAATTAATAGAAACTATGACCCTGAACACTTTGTTGACGGGTTTAGAGTCAAAATTAGGCCAAATAATACGTGCTGGAAACCCAACAAGTATGTTACAAGCGATTAATAGGATTAGAAGAGAATTGCAACTCTCTTACTTTGAATCACAAAAATATTCCAAAAATAATAATAATGTTAAAAATCCAGTGCCTCCTCAACAAAAAAGACCAAACGTAAATTTTCAACAAAAATTTTGTTCATTTTGTAAACGCAGCGGGCATATAATAAACGAATGTCGCACAAGGCAACAACAATTATTTATGCCATCAACTTCACAAAATTTCCAAAGACCAAACTTTCAAGGTAATACAGGTCTTCAAAATTTTGCACAACAAACTAGTCAATTTAATTCTAGAACTTATCCGCAAAATAATCAAGTTAGTCAAACACAACAGAATAGGCCCTCAGCAATTAGACCAAATCCTAATTTTATTCAACAAAGGCCATCAGCGATACAACCAAATCCAAATTTTAACCGTTTCAATCAACAAAAGACTCATCATTTAAATTATGAACCTTATGATGACCAATATAATTTTAACCAGTATGAAGATTATTCTGCTGAATACCGAAATGTAAATGAAATGTACGATAATTTTAATTCAGGAGATTGTCAAAATTTTCCTGAAAATACAACTAATTTGCCAGAACAATACGAGAATTATACTGCTAATTCTCAGATTCCGTACGAGAATTATACTGCTAATTCTCAGATGCTGCAAGAGAATTATACTGCTAATTCTCACTTACCGCAGGAGGATTATACTGCTAATCCTCAGAATTTTTGCAAAAGTCCGGAGTATCTCACGGATACTCCAACAGCGAATTGCGAATTGGACCAAATTTCCCACCAAATTCAAAATATGAACCTCAACGACAATTTCGACCCGTTTCTGAACTTCCCAGAACAGAAGTTCATGTAGAAACACTTTCGCACGCTTTATTGACTGTAAATTCAAATAATCTCTATTACATTAAAGACATCACAAATAAATTTAAAATTCTCATTGATTCTGGTGCAGGAATTTCAATTTTTAAACCAAAAACGGCAGAAAATTACAAAAGGAGATTTTCTGAAAATATTATTATACAAGGCATAACGGAACAAAAAATTAACATTAACGAATCTGTACTTATACCATTTACCGACAATAATCCACACAAAGTTTACATCCACAATTTGGATATAGAATTTGACGGGCTATTAGGCGCAGACTTTTTAGAACACTACGAATGTATGGTAGATATTAAAAATAAGCGACTAATTACCAATTTAAAAACCGTACCGATATTTAAAGCTACGGGCGACGAAAAAACACAAAATTTACCTTTGCAACCAACTACAAACTCAAATCAAATTCGGAATCAAATTCCATGTAACGTGAAAAATCAAAATTTAATTTCAATTGAACCACGCATGGAAAAAATATTTAAATTAAAATGTAATTTACGAAATACCGAGGCTATACTGTTAGCCCAGGAAAACGAAAAAGTCCGCTTACCAAACGCTATTGTGAAAATCGACGACAACGGAGAATTTTTAACATCTATTATAAACGCTAACGCAATTCCCAAAACAATCGATTTCTCGAACCTTAAACTTGAACCAGTTCAAAAATTTAGATCAATTTTTAATTTAAACTCTCAAAATCCGGACAGTCCTCAACATACAGACAGAAATTTCGAAATTGGAAATCAACTATGATTAGAACATTTGAACGAAGAAGAAGCCGAGTTAATAACAGAGCTTTGTCTAAATTTTTCTGATATATTTTATCTAGAAGGCGACAATTTAAGTTTTACTAACGAGATTAAACATTCCATTGATACGAACGATTCTAAACCGGTTTTTACAAAATCTTATCGCTATCCTCATATTCACAAAGAGGAAGTTAAAACTCAGGTCTCTAAAATGCTAGACCAAGGTATAATCAGACCATCAATTTCACCCTGGTCATCCCCGGTTTGGGTTGTACCTAAAAAACTTGACGCCTCCGGTAAACAAAAATGGCGAGTTGTAGTAGACTACAGAAAACTTAACGAACTGACTATTGACGACAAATATCCGCTTCCAAATATTTCGGACCTTCTTGATCAATTAGGCAAGTGCCAATATTTTACCACGTTAGATCTTGCCTCCGGATTCCATCAAATAGAAATCGACGCGAAAGATATTCAAAAAACTGCTTTCACAGTAGAAAACGGTCATTTTGAATTTGTACGAATGCCATTTGGACTGAAAAATGCTCCATCAACATTTCAAAGAGTGATGGACAACATTTTGTTAGGTATCCAAAACGAACGGTGTCTCGTCTACATGGATGACATTATTATTTATTCGCCTACCATTCATGACCACATTTCGCGATTAACGGAAGTATTTAAACGTTTACAAAAAGCCAATCTCAAAATTCAACCGGACAAACGCGAATTTTTACGCAAGGAAGTTGCATATTTAGGCCATCTTATTACTAAGGACGGTGTAAAACCAAATCCCGCTAAAGTTGACGCGATTCTAAATTTTCCTCAGCCGAGAAACCCTAAGGAAATAAAATCATTCCTAGGCTTAGCTGGATATTACAGACGTTTTATACCTAACTTTTCGAAGATTTCTAAACCTTTAACAAAATTATTGCAAAAGACATACTTTTCGACTTTGACAGTGATTGCTTAAACTCCTTCGAAAATTTGAAACGAGCGTTAACAACAACTCCGATTCTTATTTATCCAAATTTTGACGATGTTTTCATCCTAACTACTGATGCTAGCGCATTTGCCATTGGTTCCGTGCTCTCGCAAGGAAATATAGGCAAAGATTTACCAATAGCTTATGCATCTCGAACTTTATGCGCGGCAGAGACTAAGTATTCTACCATAGAACGCAAGCTATTAGCCATAGTATGGTCAGTAAAACACTTTAGGCCATACCTATTCGGAAGAAAGTTCAAGTTAGTAACCGATCATCGACCACTTACCTGGCTATTTTCGATAAAAGACCCAGGAAGCAGACTTGCACGTTGGCGACTTAAATTAGAAGAATACGACTACGAAATCATTTACAAACCCGGTAAAACCAATAAAAACGCGGACGCGCTATCGCGAGTAAAAATCAATCACTTTTCAGAATGTTCCAAATTTTATTCGAAAATTCTAGCCGCGAACGAGGACGACGAATCAGAAGATGACGAACCAAACAATGACGAAAACCCGAACAATAACGGCAAAATCACTAAAGAACAAATCTCTCGAGAATTTGATATCTTTTGTAATTTGTATAAGACAAAATCCTTAATAGATTATTCAAAAATTCAAATTTCAAACAGACAACTTCTAGACAAGGAACACAAAAATATTATAACATTCTTTCAACAAAATAAGTTAGAAGATTTGCATCATAAAATTATTGAGGACATGTTCGAAGAACACCCCGAGTTTTATAACAACACTATTAACGTTGTCTCAAGCAAATCAGTCAGGCATAGAAAATATTTTATTGTTCCTTTACCTTTTGATGTAGATTCAATAAACGAACAATTATTCATGGTATTATACAAAAGACAAGACATTTTGGATCTTTCTAAAACATACTATGTAGAAAATAATTTAGATCTTCCAATACTCGAAATGCTATCTTTTATTTTTGCTGAAAAAGACTTGAAAATGGTTATCTGTCAAAATATTGTTAAAACCCCCGATGAAGACGAAATTCCAATTATTTTAGATCAAAATCATTCAGGCAAAAATAACTTACACCGTGGTATTAATGAAACTATTAGAAGGATTAGAGTAAAGTACAATTGGCGAGGCTTAACGAAAGACGTAGAAAACTTTATAAAAAATTGCGAGACATGCGAAAAAACTAAAGTCTATCGTAAAAATCTTAGCAACCCTCTGGTAATTACCGAGACTCCAAAAACACCATTCGAAAGAATAAATGTTGATCTATTCGAATTTCCCACGCGAAATTACGCTGTTACAATTCGCGACGAATTAACAAAATTTACTCAAGCCTATGCTGTTCCAGATAAATCCGCGAAATCAGTTGTAAATACCTTATTGCTTTACTTTCAACACTACGGTACCCCGTTGAGAATTCATTGTGATTACGGCGGTGAATTTGACAATAAATTATTAAAAGACCTTTGTACGCTTTATGACATAAAACTGACATACTCAAGCGTAGGACATCCCCAATCCAACGGATCTCTCGAGCGATTTCACGCTACATTAGCCGAAATGATAAGAGTCCACAAAACCGAAAATCCGAATGAACATCCTTTTACAATATTACCATACGCAATAATTTGCTATAACAATTCGGTTAACAAAACACACGGCTTCACACCATACGAACTCATTTTCGGACATACGTCTATTAGACCACCCGAAACTTTATACAACCAAAAGGAATTAATAACGAAAAATATAAGAGATTTAAACAACAGAATATCTCACTATTATAAAATCGCCCGCAGTCGAACGCAATCTCAAAAGGAGAAAGCGAAAGTTCGCTTTGACAGAAATGTCCCAAAAAATCGACCTGAATACAAAGTTGGTGATAAAGTATATGTGAAAGATTCTCAAATTAAAAACAAACTTCAAAATAAATTTAACGGTCCTTTTAAAATCATAGAAATTTTCCAAAATTCTGCTACTTTATTAAATCTTGAAACAAACCAAGAAACTAAAGTAAATTTCGATAGAATGAAACCATATACTGAAAATTAAATTTATTTTCAGGTTTATCCTGCTGTTCGGATCAGCACTCGCACAATATAAAATAATACCAATAAACAACACTGTTGGTGTATTTTATCACAAAGACACGGACATCGTAGTGACAAACGAAAAATGGACATTACTGGTACACAAAAACATATCATCCCTTAAACTAGCCTTCGATAAGAACCAACGAATTTTAGATACAATTTTGAATACTCTTGACGGTGCTCATCAAAAAATGATCACATTCAGAAGTGAAGTCAAAACAGATCTTAACCTTTTAACACAAATTTCCAAAACTATAGAATCTAAATTTGATGAAGTATTTCTAGATACGAAGAGATATAAACGCGGAATATTAAATGGTATCGGCACAATTTTCAAATCAATAACTGGAAATCTAGACGCCGAATATGGCGAATATTACGCTAATTGCATTAATAAATTAAATAACGACGAACATCAGTTAGAAAATTTAATAAAAAACCAAATTTCAGTCACAACATCGGTAATCAAAAATTTCAATTCAACCATTCAAAAATTGCAAATTGACGAAGAAACATTTAATAAAGACATGCAAGAAATCGATCGCACAATCGAAACCATGACGCGAAACATCGAAGCTGTAGAAACAAAATTAATATTGTTACACATTTGTGAACAATTAATGGCAAGCTATTTGTATATTGAAGATAACTTGAACGATATTCTAAATTCAATAACATTTGCTCATAACTCCCGATCATTTAGTAACAGCATTACAAGAAATTTCACAGAGTTTGCGAAGAAACAATTTGCCTCTTCCAATCAAATTATCGGCAGTTGCTCAATATTTGGATATTATTGAATTAAAAGCATTTCAAGTAGATTCTAACTTAATATTCGTTTTAAAGATACCACTTGTTGAACCTCAAAACTATAATACCTACCGTTTATACCCTATCCCAATATTTGATAACAGAACTGGTCTTCATCATATTTTATCTATTTCTCAAAAATTTATCGCGAGAGATGATGATTCTTTAATGTACATACCAATAACGAATTTAAAAGAATGCAAACCCTTATATTTTGGAACTAAGCTATGCTCGAACCTGTTTGCATACCCTATTGACCAGAATGCCATTTGTGAAGCTAGGATCCTGAAACAACCGATGAAACTTCCCGAAAATTGCCAAACCTCCTTCATTATTAGCCAAGGGTACAATGTTCAAGAACTCGAAGAGAACACGTGGCTCATAATAAATTCCGAACCTCTACATATCACCATTAGCTGCCCGAAGAGAGAACCAGCAACGGAGCTGATTAATAAAAATTCAATTATAAAATTACAACCTGGATGTTACGCCTTCGCAGGTATCACCAGGATACAAGCCAGTGCCAAAGACCTCTCCGAAATTAAAGACAATTCCCATCCTGTGCAAATCCCATTTGAATGTTGTAACCAGTTGCCCGACAAAATTCAACTGCCTAAATTAAAACCATTAAAACTCAATAATTTAAATATCGAAGATTTGGATATTGCCAAAAACAAATTGGAGCAATATTCTAAGGATCTGGACGATCTCATCAACGAACCCTTCGTGACCAAACATATGTCCTGGTTCACGTATTTCACCATCACCTTCATCATTTCCATAATTCTACTTTACGTGCTTTGTAAATGTAGAAGGAAGAGACGTCTACTGAAAATTGAACCCTCTACAGGCGATTCTCCTTCACCTCCTCCATGACGAAGCAAGAAGTTCATGGAATTCCCCAGTCTAATCCCTCCAAGAAAGCGACCCGGTATCAAACCTCAAGAAGAAGATATCGAGTTATCACAGACTTTCCAGTGAACCACTAATTTTTGTTTATTGACTTAAAACTTTTATTCTTTCTATTTTATGCTTATTATTTTATTCACTCAATATTTTATTATTATCTTTGCATTATATTCATTTTGTTTTATTATTACCTTTATATTGTATTCAATAATCATTTTTCAAAAGTTGTTGTATAACAATCAACTTTTTTATTAAGGGGGAAGTTGTTATATTAAAAAATAGCAGTACGACACTGAGTTATAAGTAAGCTCTCAGTAGTATCAAATTACATATGTTGATAACGACTTCTCTTGGTAATTGCTTATCTCACATATCATATTTCACACATTGTTTTGTATCCGTTCTCATAGTTTATGCCAAATTGCACATTTGCATTTCCTTTGTTCTCCGTCTAGCTGACACTGGTTTCCTAATGTTATAAATACGAGCAGCAGACGCTTTTGTACTCAGTTATTAACTCACCTTTACAATAAACTTTTAATTCTACAATTTTATATTTTACTCAGAGTCATCGATGACTCTAATTAATTAAATAAATATTTTTTAAAAAGACAAATACAAAGTATCAAATATAACATGTATGTATGTATGTATGTATGTATGTATGTATGTATGTATGTATGTATGTATGTATGTATGTATGTATGTATGTATGTATGTATGTATGTATGTATGTATGTATGTATGTATGTATGTATGTATGTATGTATGTATGTATGTATGTATGTATGTATGTATGTATGTATGTATGTATGTATGTATGTATGTATGTATGTATGTATGTATGTATGTATGTATGTATGTATGTATGTATGTATGTATGTATGTATGTATGTATGTATGTATGTATGTATGTATGTATGTATGTATGTATGTATGTATGTATGTATGTATGTATGTATGTATGTATGTATGTATGTATGTATGCATGCATGCATGGATGGATGGATGGATGGATGGATGGATGGATGGATGTATGGATGTATGTATGTATGTATGTATGTATGTATGTATGTATGTATGTATGTATGTATGTATGTATGTATGTATGTATGTATGTATGTATGTATGTATGTATGTATGTATGTATGTATGTATGTATGTATGTATGTATGTATGTATGTATGTATGTATGTATGTATGTATGTATGTATGTATGTATGTATGTATGTATGTATGTATGTATGTATGTATGTATGTATGTATGTATGTATGTATGTATGTATGTATGTATGTATGTATGTATGTATGTATGTATGTATGTATGTATGTATGTATGTATGTATGTATGTATGTATGTATGTATGTATGTATGTATGTATGTATGTATGTATGTATGTATGTATGTATGTATGTATGTATGTATGTATGTATGTATGTATGTATGTATGTATGTATGTATGTATGTATGTATGTATGTATGTATGTATGTATGTATGTATGTATGTATGTATGTAAGTATGTATGTATGTATGTATGTATGTATGTATGTATGTATGTATGTATGTATGTATGTAAGTACATACGTACGTATGTATGTATGTATGTATATATGTATGTATGTATGTATGTATGTATGTATGTATGTATGTATGTATGTATGCTTTGGTTTCCACTACTTTGTTTATTCCTCAACACTTCCACGTTTCCAGTATTCAGTCTCCTCAAATTCCGCCATTGACAGTCTCGCTTGTTATGTCTTACCTTGCTGCAGTTGTAATATTTATTAATCCCGCTTGGTTTTCCTTTATTTTGTTGTTTTTCCTGCTTTCCGAGAGCATCCAATTTAACCAATAATTGTTTGAACATATTATGCATCTAATTCAACTAGTTCTTTGAGTCGTTGCCCGCACCCTTGACCTTGGAGTATCCTTGTAGGCGGCTTCTACTTCAAGCGCACGCACCAAGACTTCGCTGCTACTATTAAATCGAGGTATCCTGTGAATTCGCCTGATCTTTCCGTCCCATATACCATCGAGGAATGGTAATTGCTTTGTAAATTATTTTGGCGTATCGGGATAAGTGTGCTAGTCTTTCCACCGCAGCTTCAAATTCTGGCGGACTTTCTCCAGCTTTTTGAACACGCGACACCTGGGCCTGGTATACTTCGGCAAGGTGTTGATCGTCATATCATAAGTCCAAGGCAGCTTCTAAAACTCTAAAGTTCTGTGTTTGCTCTACCGAAATTGTCTGGAGCAACTCCGACGCTTGGCCTCTTAAAGTTAGGACCAATGCCATAGCCTTCTCTTCGTCAGTCCAGTTGTTCGAACACGTTGCTGCCTCAAACTATCTCCTGCACCTAGTCTCGGAACTTTGGCCGTCAAAGAGGAAGGTTAACCGCTGACCCGATGATACCACTTGTTGTCTTACTCCTATCCCTCAACTGTCGTTTAAGCTGGTCTATTTCTTCTTTCACTTTGTATATTTTGTCTTCGATCTTGTCTACTTTTTCTTTCACTTCACTTACATCTCTCTTAACTACGCTTACTTCTTCCTCGCCCTTGTCCATTTTTACTTCGATCTAATTTTTGAGTTCTTCAGTGCTTGAAATTAACGCATTCTGCTGGTTCTCTATAGTTTTCCTCAATTCATTTTCTGTTTGTCGCCGTTTTTCTTCGTCTTGTTTTCCTCTTGACGTCTTCGTCGAAGTTTTCTTATTTCTTCTTGGCGTTTCTTATCTGTTTTTTTGTCATCCCTTTCCTGTTTACCTTTCTCTTGTTGAGATTATTTTCTGGCTCATCTTTTTTCCTGGTGTTTTCTTTCCTGTTCTTCTTTCTCTTCTTTCCTGCTTTCCTGTTCATCTCTCTTCCTGGTGTTTCCTTTCCCCAATCATAATTTTTTGATGATGTCTAAGCTGAAATCAAATAAATTTAACAATCACGTCAATATCGGTGTAACATATTTTGATACCTAAATATTAAAACATGTTATTCCTTGCGAACGGCAGCCGATTTTTTGTTGGAGAGCATAGGTCGTGGGTTAGGATTGTGTGTGGACACTCAAAAGGGCGCCACCGGCTGTATGTTACGTAATATGATTTAAATAATTTTGCCAGCACGGAACAAAATTAAGTTACTAGCCACCATGCGATGGAATTCTCAAAATATTTCTATGATATCAAAACTTTCACTTTACTCTATAAAATCTCAAAATTTAAGCAAATATCAGGAGTACCAGTGCAAATAATAAGAACATGTAGACATTAGACATTTATTACAACACACCTGAGATATACAATAATAAAAAGAATAAATAAAAAAACTTCACCTAATTGTGGTTTATGCGTATTAAAGAAATTCTATACCGTTGATAAAAAAACTTGATTTGAATTCAAGCTTAGATCTTTGACTGAGACTTTCTTGCAACTACGAGTTTGCCAATATACAACTATGAGTTATAACTTACAACCATGAATTAAAAATTTACCATGAATTAAATTTTATATGTGTGACGTAATAGTGGGCAAACTAACATCTCACGGTACCATGGGTGTTTTACAGTAAAACTCTTAAATATATTATCATTCTATACACATAACTTAGAGCTTGATTTATAGTTGCAAGATTGTGTTATAACTTACTTCAACATATGAACTAAAACCACTGAATGAAACTATAATATTTTCTTTAAAATATTAGACTAAAATGAACAAAAAAACCTGGTTAAGGCCTTGGCATTCTCTGTGACGACTGTAGTGTGACTTGTCACCATTTCATAGACGTTCTCGACGTTGGCTGCAACTGCAGTTCCGTGTTGCTCAAATTGCTACCTGAATCTCCGGGAGACTGCTGCGAACGACTCTGCAAGTCCTAAACTTCTCAAAGTGTCAGCGGAACCCACATGAAACCAAACATCTGAGTAATAGACTTCCTCCTATTACTCCTCTAACTACTGGGCCCCCTTACATAACCAAAATTTCAGCATCAAACATGTGCTCATCCCAATTGTAAGCCTCTCCAAACATATACTTATACCAAACACATATACCCCTCCAAAACATTCTCATAAAGAGAGTATGGTATAACCTGACGAAACACGTGGCGATCAGATTTATGGCAACCGACAGAACTCCTTCTTGGAAATTCACAAAATCTTCACAGCTAGACGGTGAGGATCATTGGGTACATCAATCAAATCCCTTTTCAGTGTAAACGATGTAAAACCCAAAAATTCCACACAAAATCGGAACCGCCGCTGTTCACTCGTGGCTGTCTCAAAAACGAATCCTCGACGGAAATCTGCTTGACAGTTCTCCGCGTTGCCAACTTGAACATCAAGAGAACACTTTCTCTAGCCAATAAAAATGCGCCAACAAAAAGGGCTTGTAATTTAAAGACTCAATTACACCATTGTGTAATATCCCAACAACAAGAATACGTGAGTAACACCTCCGACTCAAAAATAATACATGAAAGAAAACACGCTTTCTTTCCTTGTTGAGAATTTCAGATATGCAACCTGCTATGCCCCTTTGACGTACGAGTGGTTGCCTATCAAACAAATGAACTAATGGGTTAATCTATTGTATTCAACTGAAATTATTAATGTAGATTTTTCAAATGCTACATCAGTAACAAAATCGGTAAATAAAAATCTTGAATCGACACGAAAAAGTTTTATTTAGAGTCTTTGTAGTGACAAAAAAGATAGTGATCTGGTTTAATAATTTTCACTACTGTTCAAATAAACAGTTCTAGATTTCACCAAAATGCACTTAACTGCACGAAATAGTCTTGTTCAGAGTCTTCATCACGTCTTCATTAAGTTGAAATGATTTAATTATCAACACTAACGTCCTAATAAAAGTTCCAGAAATGTCTCAAAAATGCACTTAACACTATTTTCCTGAAAATAGCCCTGGAACAATCCCCAGCAAGTGTCTCTTCCATGTTAACACTAACTCCGAGAAGAATTCTGTCCAATCTTCTCGAACACTTCCTAACTCCTCTTGTTATAAAATTCCGCTTCCTGACACCAAATTGTCATGAGTCTTAATTTATTTAAAGACTTCTTCCTCGCGTACTTACATCGACTTATATACTCTAAAAACACCTCTAAAACCATCGTGCAAAAACCATAAACTTCTCGCACGGCAGACTAGAATATATTATTCCCAGAAATCTCGATCCATCTACAAGCTCCAGAAAGCGTACTACTATTGTCTCAGAGATGCTGCACACTACAGACTTTGATGGCACTGCAGTTGCCTATCATCATTGCTACTTGATCCGGCTACTACTCAACATCATTCCCTAGGGGGCGTAAACTCCTTGTTACTAGTAATAATACTGTTGAACTATTACTTCCAGATCCACGTAGTGCAGTGGAAGCATAGTATTCGTGAAAAATTATTGCTGATAAAATTAGGTTTAGAATGTCAAGAAACATCAAGATTTTAAATTTGAGTAAATAAAAACTGACTGTATGTCGGTCTGTTGTCTTGTGCGCACGATTACTATGGAGCGGTTTAAGATTGTTCCGTATTTGCTCTTAATATAATTTTGAATTTAGTGATTTAATCCCGAGTCGCGCTTTTCCATTCTCCATTACTTCCTTTCGCGTATTTGTTATGTTATTCTCTGAAAGGCGACTTGACGTTCGTATAACAGTAGCACAATATTAATTCTCTATACTGATCGATGGTCCATATATGTCGATGCGGATTATTTAACAAATAGCCCGAAATCAAAAATAACTAAACTGCTGGCCACTCGAACTTACACATAGAGACTTTTAGGCAAAATTTAAAGTTCAATATTTTCAACAGGAATGCATATTTTTGAACGCGGCTTGCAAATTTTAAGAGCTAGTTTTTTTCGAATTAAGCTGCATGACGTATATTTATCGTAGAACCATAAGTTTATTATATATGGGGGGACAATGAAGTCATGCAAAAAATCAAAAAGTTTGTATGAGTGAAATTTCCGCAAAAAATTTTTTTGGTCGTTGCAATATGGTTCCTTACTAAGGTAACATCAATATCTCTAGACGGTTTTGTCAGTTTTTGGATTAAGGCTCTTAGGCCTTGTACACACTACTCAACATAAAATTTGGATACCGAAATCTTTAAAATGATATAACTTGACATTGGATTGACGGTTCTTGATGATTTTTGCAGATTTGGAATCCTTATTTCACGTAGATTTTCTATGGTCTAAGCATTTTATTTGAGGGTTGAAATTTACACATTATACCGGGTCGATAATAAACAAAAACGTAGCGACAGGAACAAGTTTATTACATTAAATTCTACAATATACAACATTGCTTAACAAAGACCAAAAGTCAATTCTTAAAAAATTTATAATTCTAATTCTGGTAATTTTTAATAACTGAAAAAAAAATTAACTAAAAAATTAAAAATTAATTTAATTTAAACTTAAATTAAAATTAAATTAAAATTACCTAATTAAAATTAGGTACTTACATTAATTAAAAAAAGGAGAAGCTAATATTTTGTTGGTCCTCCTGCTCGGAATATTACGTCCCGACATCGATTTGGTAGAGTATCCACAAGATTATTTATAAAATCTTGTGGAATATTCTCCCATTCTTCACGAATGGCCTCACTGAGCGTTTCTAAGGTTTCAGGGGGTACATCAATAGATCTTACTTTAAGTTTTAAATAAGATCAAACGTGTTCGATGACATTAAGATCCGGAGACTTTGCAGGCCAGTCCATCCTATTGATGTTTTGTGCCTGCAAAAACTCTGTGATCCTTCGCGCTCTGTGAGGTCGAGCGTTGTCACCACCAATAGAATTTCTGGGCCGTAATGTCGAGCAAAAGGAACAACAATAGGTTCCAAAATTTTCTCCTGATAAACAGTAGCATTAATGGTTTGGTTGGTAAATGAATAGCTCGGTTTTACCATTTCTTATGATACCTCCCCACACTGTAACACCTCCGCCACCAAATGCTTCTTGAGGGGTCATATTTTCCTCCAAATATCGCTGATTTGGCCTTCTCCAAACTAACATTCGGCCATCGGACTGAAACAAATTAAATCTTGTTTCGTCAGTAAATAAACAATGGCTCCACTCTGCATTACCCCAATTCGCATGCCGATTTGCCCATGCCCGCCTATTCGCTCTATGACGTTGTAATAACCGGACACATTTTGCTCTGCGACGGGCTCTATAATTTAAAATGTTTGGCATTATGTTATGTTTAAAAAAAAAAAAAAAATCTCACCTGAAATTGTTTTTATTTAATGTTCTTCTCACTGTTCTGTCCGAAACTCTCACCCCAGTTTGTTGTCTTAAAGAGTCATTTAGTTTTCTACTATTGCAACGACCAAAAAAATTTTTTGCGGAAATTTCACTCATACAAACTTTTTGATTTTTTGCATGACTTCATTGATCACCCCATATATAATAAACTTATGGTCCTACGATAAATATACGTCATGCAGCTTAATCCGAAAAAAACTAGCTCTTAAAATTTGCAAGCCGCGTTCAAAAATTTGCATTCCTGTTGAAAATATTGAACTTTAAATTTTGCCTAAAAGTCTCTATGTGTAAGTTCGAGTGGCCAGCAGTGTAGATGGAAGTTTTACATCTTGCATAATTCTTAATGTCGAGGTACCTACATATACACTTCTTAGAAATTATTATTAATATTTAACTAGATCAAAAGTGTATATGACAAAAACGGAATTGTGCCCAACTAGGCGTATAAATATTACCTATTATATTACCTACCAGTGTAAGCATAAATCAATTAATTTCTATTGCCATAATTGCTAAGATAGCTTATCATTTCAAGAAAGTTTATAAATTATTGTCTGTAGTGTTTTATAGAATGGTGCTATTAGCTTGTATTTTATTATTTTACTTCGATATAATGCGACAACACTCTAGAGCAAACAGGTAGTTATATTTTTTTATCGCATTTGAGTTAACTATTATTAGATTATTAAAGGCGGCAGTAAATAATAAAATGGAAGTAAATAATGAGTTGAATTATAAAAACTAAACAGAGAATCGCCCAGACACGTGTACGTGATAATAACTTACCATACATATAGCTTAGCGTCATGTTTTCAAACTTACTGAACAAAAACATTAATCAATATTTGATGAAGAGTTGTATTATAGGTAATTATAATTTGTTGTAATCTGGCTCACAAAAAGACGACAAAGTTCATAACTTATTCCACAAAGAATATAACAAGAAATATCAAAAGTTTGACGTATGGCTGATGATAGATCTTCTAACATGCTAATGCCCCTTGAGAAATCATATTAAGAATATGAGCAAGGCAAAAAGTGCAGATAAAATATTGCAACAGATACTGCGCAAATATTTTTTAGGTTGAGGTGCAGAAGAGTTATAGTTCCAAGCGACCACTTAAAAGCTATTAGTCTATTAAAAGCGCAAAAGCCCTCTTTGTCCCTCAAGAGAGTAAATGTACCATGCACGTGATAAAAATAAACAATCGAATAACACACAAATGCTGTTAATTTACTTAAGATTTCCTGATGATTGAATTTATATTGTGATTTTATTTAGAACAAACAACGCGTATTATGAAAAGTCAATAAGCAGAAAACAGTGACGATGTATTTTCTTCATAATATTAACAACTAAAGATTCAGGGCACTATTATTTCATAACAATACATTATGTAAGGATAGATGCTTTCAAGCGTCATATGTGAGCAAAAAGCCTACTTTAACTATCGAATGCCCCTAACAAATATATCAAACATGGTAGCTCTAATTAATGAAAACCCGCCATTAGGTAATATTGCATTGGGTTTCATATATTTGTTAAGAATTAAGTTATAGATTGGAATAGGTTAGAGTTGTATTCTATTGTTCAACCCTATGTTGTGAACATCTACCAACCGTGGTTTCCAGTTTTGTGTGTTTATATAAAGTCGCCTTAAAAGACCCCTGGGCGTGAAGAATTCTCTTTTCCTTTTTCAATTAGGTTAGAATAAATATAATGACTTTCGTAATACCTGCATTTTGTCGTGACTAAGTGCCATTTCCTTAGGGAAAAAATGTGAGCAAAAAGCATACTTTAGCTATCGGTCGTAGATAAACAATCTTACAATCGTCAATATAGATGGAGAACCAGTAACGTCATAACCTACGTCCTTTCATCAAAGCTGAAAATCAGTTTGCCTGCAACTACGTAATCTACGTCATTTCAGTAAAACTGATTTTCTCAATTAGTATGTTATTATAGTCTACAAGTATAAATGCGGCAGTCTGCATGATAGGAGCGGGTGTAATATGTCGCACCAAGATCGTTCTTTACGGCCAGGGAGGGAGGATAACAAATATTTTTCTTGGTTGTAGCGAATGTTGAACCTCTCGTGAAAGGATGCTGGGGAACGAATCAAAAGAGGTGGTTTGAAAAATGTTTGTGTCTGACGCTCAGTTTGGCCGCTACAGCGGTCATATCGATTTGATCATTCTTGCTGCCAAATTGAAATAATATATATATTATAAATATTGCAGTCCACCTACATTGATCTTCTCCCCCGTTTCCTTTCCAGCGTAGGGTTCAAAACTCGCTACGACCAAAACATTTTTTTGTCTTCCCCTATTAAAATGCCCTTCAAGCCTCATTTCTGCAGCGCTTCCGGAAAGGCAACTCTAAAAACTGATGCCTTAGATGTGAGGTATGCGCGCGTTGCTCGCTCACTCCGTCTTCGAATTCCGAATATCCAAGCATTCTGAACAGTTCACCGGCTACTCATGTGTAATCTTCTGAAGCCGCGACCAGTTTCGGTCACACAGACTACCGGTTTCAAGCTTCTGGACTATAATAACATAGTATCTGAGAAAATAAGCCTTCAACCGACGGGATTATTCCCGTTCTTAGTCAGTAAAAACTATGTTTTACTTGAATAAAAATATTGTATAGTTTCAGCAAGTTATTAAATAAAGTGTTGAAATTAATTGTTGAAATTAATTGTTGAAATTAATTTGAACCCACGGATTCTGAATGGTGTTTCAGGGGTGAAAATATGCGACAATTTGGTATTAGAAGAGGAAGTGTTCGAGAAGGTTTGGACAGTGTATTTTCGGGAAGTAGTGCTAACACAGAGGTCTAACTTACTGGACATTGTTTGAGGGTTATCTTCGAACAGGAAAATAGAGTTAAGTGCATTTTTAAGACATTATAGGGCATTTTATTAGGGGTAGTAATTAAATCCCTTCAACTGTATAGTGACAAAGACTCGAAATAAGACTTTCTCGTGTGGTTTCGAGATTTTTCTGGACAGTTCCATTATCAATATTAACGTGATTGCTAAAGTTATTTGATTTCAACATAGTCGTATGCCTATGACAACCAGAAGTATGGCAACCGAAAAGCAAATACAGAACTTAATTGCACAATTCCAGAAAATGTTGGAAGAGCATCGAGAATAAGTAAGTGAAATCAAGGACAAAATGCACAAGATGGAAGGAGAAATAGAGCTGCTTAAGCGATAGTTAAGGGATATAGAAAGCCAGTAAGTGTTATTACCAGGTCAGCGGTTCAAACCTCCCTCCTTCGACGTGAAAGCTGTCTTTCGGGATACTCCGAGTCCAAGAGTGCGAGCTGTGAATACAGAAGAATCACAACCAAAAAAGAAGAACCGGGACCCTAGGTTGATTGAGATGTATAAAATGTGCAGGCAGTTAGTGGCTCAATCGACTCCTCCAAGAAGACAAGAAAGCCAACAAAATAGGGAAGAGCCAAGAGGAGTTATTAAATATTACAACTATGGCAAGATAGGACATGTCAAACGAAACTGTCGACAGCGAAACTCGAGAGGAGTAAATGCTGCAAGTATGGAAGACTCAGAATAAACCAAGTAGTGGAAAGCGAAGTGGACGACGCGTAAAGTATTATCAGTGCGGAGAACTAGGTCATATTCAACTAGAATATCCACAGAGAAAATTGGAGAGTAATCGGAGATGCTGTGAAGCCGAAGGGAGATCCAAAGAAATCCGGTGCTATGTTAGATAGGGAAGATGGTGCCCCTAGAAATATTTACTTATCAGTGAAGATTTCCCAGCTTCGAAGTATTACGAGAAGTCCACCACTACAATGATATGACGATAAAACGAAACCTCAGAGAGATGCAGACATTTTATCCGGAAGAAGGTGCAAGGAATATTGCAAGCACTGCCACCAGGAGAAACTGCAGGTCACGGAAGCAGTCAACACTGTTAAGGTGGAGGTTCCGGACGATAGGGAAATGAGGCGCTAAGACAAGACCAATTGAACGATGAGGAAATTGGACCTATATTGAGAACCAAAGAAAGGGGAATTCGTCCAAAGTGGAAGGATGTTTTAGAGAAAAGAATGGGACTGAAAGCACTATGGGCGCAGTTGAACTCACTAAAAGTCATGAACGGGCTGTTGCGAAGAGCATGGATAAGCCCGGATGGGAAGCAGGTGGTTATGCGTCTAGTGGTTACCAGGTGTCGAGTAGCGAAAGTGCTTCAGGAAGTGCACGATAGAACATTCGGTGGACATTTCGGTGTTAAGACGCTGAAGAAAATACGAGAACGATTTTATTAGATAAAAAGTCGTCAGGATGTGGAGGTTTGGTGTCGCAAATACAAGATTTGTGCAGCCAGTAATGGACCACAGATTGGAAGTAGGGGTGAAATGAACCAGTTCAACTCCGGAGCTCCTTTCAAGAAGTTGGCTAACGATATAGCGGAGCCATCACCAGCCAGTAACCGAATGAAGGCTCGATATGACCGGAAGGGTGGATCAAAAGTGTTCATCAAGGTGGTAGAGCTGGTTTGGCTGTACAACCTACAGCGAAGGAAAAAGGAAAGTCACCGAAACCACCTTGGGATGGACCGTACACTGTTATTACCGGGAGGATCAGGCTTAAGGAGGGGGCAGTGTTATGCATTACACCTCCTAAGAAATGGAGACTGTTATGCCCATGACTAATAGTGACTTTCTACATTGTTCTGAAATCGCCGCAGAAAGGAATTCTAGACGTACATTCTCGAAAAAGGTCTATGCTAGATTTTTTTAGATACTCCTTTTGAATATATAAGGCGCGATTCACGGCGGAAAAAGTGAAGTTGAAAAGTGACAAGTGAGAGGTTAAAAATTAGAAAATAAATAGAAAGTGTAATATCAAGTAGTAAGCATTGTTAATTATGGTTTTTCGTCAGTAAACAGTTTATTTTAGTTAAATAAAAATGCTGTGTAGTTTCAGTAAGTTATTAAATAAAGTATTGGTGTTTATCCTTTGTGGAAATTATTTTGAACCCACGGATCCTGAAGGGTGTTTCAGGTGTGAAAATACCCGACAATACGTTAGAAGTTTAATTTTTTAACAATATGTCAAAACAGCGTTTGTATTATAAAAGAAGATATCCATTAGTATTCATAGTGTACGTACTGCTTTCTTAGTGAAAAGTTCGTTCGACCACTCGCAGATGAACACTTGAGGAGTGACGAGTTGAAGATGGATCGTCTGGTGCAACTTGGCAAAGGTCTGACTGAATGTATATTTTTCAGAATAAATGAAGGAAATAAGTGAAATTATATCTAGATAATGTTTTTATTGGCACCCTTTTATCAAAACTTATTTAATATTTTACTGATGATATATTGTCATTTACTAAAATTGTACATTGAATATTTATCATACTCATAGATATAAACACCACTTAGACAATAATTATTGTTATTGTGAACTGACCTTATGTATCTTGTATGCGCATTTACATTTAAGTACTACCTATAATTATTACATTATCTGCAGAAATGCGCGATGTTTATGTTTCAGAGCTTGTATAGCAATTTCTACGTCTTTTAATTAGAAGATCAACATAGGATAATTTTAGTGTTGTAAATTGGCCGGCAGATTAAGCAATCGGCGCTGTGACTTTAAAGCGGTCTGCAGGACCTCAGATATGTTAACCATATATAGAATGGCGCCATCGAGCGATAGATTCCGTTATTTCCAAGGCACTTAAGAGTGTGGCGGCGAAACCTCCTAAACAAACTACAATCTTGCAATCTTACCTGATTACATATTCTTCAATGAAAGAAGTCAATTCCTTTCAATTTTTGATTTTATCTCCTTATTGACTCGCTCTATGCAATAACAAATCTGATAATTTCTATCTCTACTAGTTGAAAAACTGAAATGTGAATTGGGAATTACCATCCAATATTTTCTATGTGGTGAAAGTTCAATATCAGTTCGAACTTTTATGAGTAGTACATATATTTATGACAAATTGTGTAATATCTTCAAAGACTGTGACTCAAAGGTTCCGCTGCTTCGCCTACACCATTTTGAAATAAAAATATAGAATCCGTAGGTATAGTACTCTTCATATATTTAAAGCAAATAAAAAATGTCGGGGTATTTGATCTTTACCGCATAGTCAAAGGTGCCAACACTTTTATGTGCCATAATATGAAGAGAACTATACCCAGATCATCCATGCTTTACTGTATCTCGTTGTCATCCTGGCTTTTATGAAGGGTTTTTCTGCATGGAATTTTAAAATTACAAGTACAGTACAAGTACAAAATAGTACAGTAGAAGAATTCCTATTGGAAGATCATATGCAAGGTGAGCGCTGTGATATATTACATGTTTGAGGTAAATTATGTTTAATAATAATTTTACATTAACATAAATGTCACAAATAAAACATTATGAACATAAAAATTTGGCCGCCCTCTCCTTCCGGTTGTGGCAATAACAACATAAAGAAACGATATCATCAAAAACAACCGACAAATTCTAGAGCGTAGCAACAAATAATCTACCGAATAAACAATTCACTAATTTAATCATTGTTCGTAAAAAATATTTTGCTAATTCAACGCACAACTTAAAAAATGAGTAAAAATCCGATTCCGTCTAAATAATATTTAAAGGTAGTGCAGAGGATCGAAAATTTAGGGTGAAAACGAAAATTGAACGTTAAATGCAAGTTGCCACATTTGTCGAAGTAATTTTTGACACCAAATTATGTCGTCGTGTGCAATATGTCAATAGTTCTTATACTTTTATAGGCGAATTTTTTTTTAAACCGTATATTTGTCTAGTAATATAAAGAATGTAAGTCGGCAGTATATTATCTGATTAAATTCCGAGCGCTTTAGGTAAAATTCAATAAAGTTCAGTCTTGAATCGGATTGTTTTAAACTCGTCTACTCAGGCGTCCATTATGCGTTTGATTAATTATCACACCTGAGCGGTGGACTGTACAGTAGGGTGGAACGAAAAATTCTTTCTTTTTAAATTGTTTCGACATAGGTGTCAAAATGTGCATTTGGATAATAAAAAATCATTCTCAAAAGCTTATCGATCTATCTTAGCATCTTCAGATTCCTCACGGGACCGATAGTATAGAAATTTTGGTGATTTTATAGGTTTTTATTACCCGCCTTGGTTTATTTAAAAAAATATATTCCTAGTAAACATAGTATTTAAAATAATTGTTAAAGTATGATAAAAAGCTTCTCCAAGTAAATTTGATTTATGTTAATATTTTTCGGTTCCTCATTGTCTTTGAAAATCGCGCCGCTTATGGAAATTGCGCGACAAATAACGCGATCGAAATCCAAGCGACAGGCGTCTATGACTGGGGTGGGAAGGTAACAAATTCAATCCTACTTTCATTTGTTTGAATACTTCTACTAAGTATTGTTTTTAGTTGAGTGTTTTCTGTGGGTTTTTACGTGATTCATGGTTGTATGTCGATTGTTCGTTATGTTAGAATATTTACGTTATTATGGCAACTATAAGTCAACTTCGTTGCATGATATTTGGTCAATCTAAAATATTATGTGACCTTGTGTTACCTACTCATAAGGACTTTACTTTCATTATTTATTTGTTTAGAATGGTCTAAAATATAAATATGCTGGGAGAGATATAGGTGTTCATGAAATACTCAAAAATGTTGTATAGAAAATTTAAGGGATTTGGCAAAGTACATCAATTCCTACCGTTTTTTACTTCCGGGATAAACTAAAAAAATTTCATGTTATAAGCAAAATCAGAAGAATTTAGAATCTAGAAAACATACTGTGACCCTGGAAACCAAGAAAATGAAAATGACAGAAGAAAGGAAAGAAATGCCAGCATCCAGAGCATTGAAAAACATGCCATCATGTAGAAGCTTCACTGTTATTAATGAAGCACACCTGTCATCTGTTCGGCTTTACTAGCAGTATGAAATTGATAATGAAAAGGTAGATGGTATCTAACGTGTCTTCACGGTACAAACCGTTGAGACAACAGCTACACAAGAATTTAGTATACCTAAAATACATTTTGAGGCCAAACATTACTAGGAATTAAGTTCTTGGAATGACGTAAATGTTACTGAGCCGCCAATGACTACTAATATGGAAATGGATAATAACTGAAATATTAAACATGCTCTGTTTTTGTTTGTTTTTCCATGTATATTTGTGTGTTTTTTTTAAATGAAACGTCTGATTTTACTTGATATTCATCCTTCTATAGTTGTTGAATGTGGAGAAAAAAATAATAAATACAACTCGATCAATAAGTTATGTTTTTGGAAGAAATAGCTTAGAAGAGCATATTTTGACATCTTTGAGGAAACTGAAGTGTGGATAATAGCATTTTGCGTTAAAATGTAAATTGAAAGAAAACAATAAAGACGTTTATTATTATTATTGTTATTATTTAAACATGTTACACAGTGATCTGTGGTACATTAAGACACCGTTTGGTGACTATGGCATTACCAATATCCAAAGAATGGAAAAATAAGCAAGAAAAAATAAATGGTCTAAAGAGAGCTTTTTTCTAATATTTTGAACCCATTGAGGAATCTGAAAATAACAAATTACAGTTTTCAATTTTTGCACAGTTATTAGTAACCACCAAATGCACCTTTTGATAGCTATGTGGTAATAATTCTCGAAAAAAAATTAAAAATCTCCATTTTCGTTCCACCCTACTGTACAGGTATGCCGCCTGAACTTTAGTGCTGGGAATTTAATGCTTTACCAAAAAGGTCCCTAAGCAATTTCCTCTATCTACCTTCATATTGGCAACCTTTCAATTTAAAAACCGGAAAAAATACTCATTGCAACTTTCATTAACAATAATTCGAAAAAAACCACAAATTTGAGACTCATAAATTGAACCTGTAGTAAGGCCAATAAGTCTAGACAGTAGAGCCAGGGGAGTGCGGATTTACGAATTTCGTAAATTCGCACGTACGTAATTCGAAGAAATGAAAACACTCACTCGGATTGTGTTAATTATTCATGAGCTACCATATGTCTTAAATTTAAAATATTATGTTTAAATCTGGCAACATTATCTCCACGTACTATAGCAGCGCAGCCGCAAATATTTGTTCGTTACATTAAAACCGTTACTATTGTAAATGTATATGAGGCGCCACTGAATGCGCTAGGCTAAGTTCGTTTTTGAGAAATCCGCAGTAGTTGAACTAATTATTATGTATAAAGGCACCACATTCAAATATTTATGCTATTTGGTTGATTGTAGCAATTACACAATGACCTAGTTGTGGCTTTCATCTCTAGGCGGATAAAACTTAATATATTTCTCTGGATTATGTGGAATTATATAGTAGAACGAGGTGCCGCTTAAGTATTACAACAGCTGATTTTGTGCTCTTCTGTCTACACTTATTGGCTCCAGTATAATAATATTTATACCTAAAGTAAAGATCCTATGCTTTCTAAAATTACCCGGAAATTTTACTCGCCCGGTTTAAACGTGTAGAAGAATATGGGAATCAGGAATTTAGCTCGATGATTGGAAAATGTCAGTCCATGTATCGCCTCATCAGAAGGAATTGACAGATGTTCGTGATAACTATATTAATATCACAAACTAGTAAAGTAATACTATATACCATTCAATCCAGACTTCAGCATTATACAGTGTGAACCTAAAGAAACGCACAAAATTCATATCTTTGGTATGTGTCATTTATCAAAAAAATCCTCGAACAGGTCGATTTTAGTTTTGTAAATGCTGTATTTTGTAACTGTACCAAAATTTATGACGTCATTTGTTTTTGAGTTATGACGTCATCGTACTTTTTTTTTAATGGAAACAGACATTTTTCTTTGCTGTTTTTGGTGGTATATTCCTTTAGCTTTTTGGTGATATAAAAAAAATTGATATTACTTAAGCCATTCTTTTGGAAAAAAATATATTTATTAATTGATACCTTTACATAATCGTGAGACAAAAATCATCTCCATTGCACAAATTGCGACCCTCCAACCATTTGGCATTTACCAAGACGGGTGTATACACTTTGCACGCTGTTCTGAATCATCTCATGGGTAATTCGTCTCATCTCCAAGCCAATTCTGTCTTTTAAATACACCCTTGACTTTAAGTAACTCGAAAAAAAAAAGTCTAAGGGAGTTAAGTTCGGTGAACGCGGGGGCCACTCAATCGGATGTCGACGACCTATCCACCTTCCAGTAAAAGCGTCATTTAAAAACTGATGTACTGCTATCCCAAAATGAGGTGGGGCCCCGTCTTGCTGAAACCAGATGTTTTCAGCAGGAATATCTTCATCTTTATTGTTCGGAAACATAACTGCTAAGGCTGACACTAACTCAACTAGCAAAAACTGTAAATATCTTACAGCCGTAAGATTTTCTTAAAAAAAGGTCCCAATAAACGACCAATCATACCTGCCCACACGTTTACTTTGCCTCGTCGCTGTGTATGGGCTTCTTGAGTCCAATGAGGACTTTCGCATGACCAATACCTACAGTTATGCCGATGTACAGTCCCCTTTAAAGAAAATGTAGCTTTATCAGAAAAGACAATGTTCTTCAAAAAATTTGGGTTTTCAACGCACAAGGTCATCAACTGTCCACAAAACTGTAAGTGCCGATCTGGATCGTCCTCATTCAATTCGTGGATTAATTACACTTTGTATGGATGGTATTTTTCTTTTTTCAATAGGCGTACAACAGAAGTTTGACTCACGTTATGATTTAAAGCCAGCTGCCTTGTCGAAAGATGGTGGTTTTCCTAACTTTCTAGAATATTTAATTTGGTTTCATTGCTGGCAGATTCATCATATCTAGCCACCAATTACACTCAATTACAGTGGATCTAGAAATTTGCTTTTCGGGATAGTTGACATTGAAAACATCACATGCTTCCTGATGAGTTCTCAGCCTATCACCATATCCAACCATCATCAAATGTTCTACGCGTTCTCTTTCATTTAAACGTGGCATTGCATTCACTAGTTTTATACTGTCTCAGAACTGTCACAAAACTGAGGTTCCACACGTCCCAGGAATAAAAAAGTTATCGATACTTTACACAAAAATGCCTGTATCTCTCTGTTGTTAAGGTGATTATTTTTTAAATTATTTTCCTTGTTTTTTTTATGTCAAATACTTTGTGCTAGTTAAAGCAAAAATGTAGGCAAGGAGATTTATCAGTCCATAAGAAAATGGAACAGTACTCGTGAATTTGCGAAAGGTAAGCTATTTTTACATAAAATGTAATTTTTCCTCAAGAATGGCTCAGGTGATATCATTTTTTTTATATCACCAGAAAGCTAAAGATATATACCACCACAAACAGTAAACAAAAATGTCTGTTTTAATAAAAAAAAAAAAAAAAATGATCATCGGCATCAGCATCGTAACTCAAAAACCAATGACGTCATAAATTGTGGTATAGTGACAAAATGTAGCTTTTACAAAACTAAAATCGACCTGTTCGAGCATTTTTTGAAAAATACCAAAGATATGAACTTTGTGCGTTTCGTTAGTTTCACACTGTATATATTAGCAAATACCTCCTGGACAAGCAGGTTTTGTTAAGGTACATGGTACTGGAGAATAAACTATTTTTGCACTCGGAGTAATTTTTGGGATACTATAAAAGGGTCTGATTGGAGGATTCATTTAAAAAGGAGATACTTATTCGTATTCTCTGAATAATTCTGAAGAGGGGACTTCTGTGCGGTTTTTAACTCACTACGTTTTCACGATTCTATAGCAAAACGAAAAACTGTTTTATTTCCATAAGAATCACATGGGAAAGCTCATAGTCACAAAGACGTATTAATGTCAGCCGATTTTGTTATTGAAGATCGCTTTCTTGGGATTTCGAACAAATTGTATCTGCAAAGTGTATCTGCATTCGAAAACAAATTTAAAAAAGCACTTTGTAGGCGAATGCTTCTACACTATACAAGAGGTTTTGGTAGTGAAGAATAAATCATTATTATATAAAATTTATTACACATTTAAATTGATTTGTTACTCTTATATTTAAGTTTATTTTACATATATGTGTGTGTTGTTTATTTTTATTATTAGTTCATTTTAAAATATAGATGCGCTTATTGTTTGTACATGTTTTCCGTTTATTTTATGAGGGAGTTTTATTCTACAAATTGTAATTTTATATTTTATTAATTGTATTATTGTCCGTAATGGTATTCATCATATCTACTTCTACATATAACTTGCGATGCCAGACTAAATTGTACAGCAAACGTGAATAAAGAAATAATAATAACAATAATTATTATTATTGTTATTATTATGTTAAATGTTATTCATTGTCAGGTTAAGTCGAAGGAGCAGGATCTCGTAACCTAATAAGTTAGGAAGAACTGAACTTGGCCTCTTAAGCTCACTAGCGGCCTATGTGAATTATTTATGTACACCATTCTTTTCAAATTATTGTAATTGATAGTTGCTAAATAAAGACAATATTATTATTATTATTATTTGCCACATTTTTCTTCATTTATTCATTTTAGGCGGCACCCTACATATTCTCGACGAAAAATCTACCCATTTCTTCGCTGGTAATAGCGTTAACTTCCTACCTTTAAATGTTCTCCGTCAATTAGTTTTTTGGATATAGCACCAACAGACAAACAAGGGACCGGCAGAGAGACTGACGGAGTTGAAAGACCTTCATTCTCGCAATCTACGTGATCCTAAACGTGATCATCCGAAGAAATTTCGGACGGTGATTTTTGCACGAATACAAAACTTCCCTTTGGTAAGTGAGGGAAGTAAACATTAAGCGTATTTTCTTATTTAAGTATAAAAGAGTTGTCCACTACAAACACCACTGACCATTTTCTCGACAAAAGAGATATTTTCAATCTATAAAAAGTATTTTCTAGAATATATAATTGACTTTAGTGTTGATAGTGTTGAGTGAAAACGATTACTGGTTTTCCAGATATTATTTCCTTAAGTAACCAAAATCCCTAAAACTTTTTTAAATTAAGTGAACATACATTATTTACATATAATTAATTTATTAACTTTTACTTTTTTCATGTTATAGACAATGTAGATTACGAAAATGAAGGATCTGTCAATTCCGTCAATCTGTCTATCAGTCGGTCTGTTGTCTGTCTGTTGACTCTATATCTACAAAACAGTATGGCGGGGAATAGTCAAATTTAGTAGATAGTTGACGCTACTCCCAGCAAGAAAATGGATAGAATTTTGCTGGAAAATATACAAGGTGAACCGCCTAAAATGAATACATAATTAACAAAATGTGACAAATAGCAATAATATTTCGCACATAATTAACAAAATAATTGGCAAAAAAGACACCTATTATGGTCAATGGTCAGTCATCTTAAGAAATAATTCAACTAAGATGGAAATTTGTAACTCGGGAGCGATGATGTCACTACTCTCGAGTTGCACACGATTTTATATGCGATTATCTGAAAATGTCAAAATAAAGAAATAATTATGTTGAATTTAATTTAATTTAATTTTATAAAGATGTCATGCATGTGACGATGACAAAAAAAAATCAGTTTCAAACGCTGTCAGTTTTGCTTCTGATTGAATTTATATTGTGATTTTATTTAGGCAAACAACGAATATTAAGGAATATCAAACAGAAGATAGTGACGATACCTTTTCAGTAATTGTCATTGCAATAAAGAAAAAGTTTTAGGGTATTATTATTTCACAAAAATACATTGATTAAATACATATGCACTAAAGTGAGTGACACATTACATTTTGTCATTGTTGCTGAGTTTTGACGAGTGCCGCTGCGCATCATGGGTCAACTAACTTTCTCGACCGACAATGAGGCACTTTGCGCTCTTAATCCACAAATAGATATTGTAACTGGAGAGACAATCATTATCGACAACAAAGTGCAGTAAATTATAAATAGTTGACGAAAATTACAGAATGCCGTTAATGTAATCGTTTTTACAACTGTAATTGAACGATTTGTATTTTTTATATGCAAAACTGTACACCCGCGCATACAAAGAATGTTTAAATTTTTCTGCTCAGAAACTACTGGTCTAAGGAAAAATGTATATAAACATTTTTATAAAGAATTTAATTATCTTTAACTTTATTATATCACCAGTTGAAGTATAAGATCGATAGAAAACGAAACTAATTTTTATATTTAAATATAGTTCCCGATCTCTGCAGTTTGCACATTTTAGATAAGTTATTCCTGACATCGAAATAAAGATGTTCAAGAATCACTGCCGCCACAATTTGTCAAAGAGAAATACTTACCGCCTGGCCTAATATTTTTTTCATTAATTGATGGTATCTTGGGATTGTTCATTCAGTTTAAATATTTTTTTATATTTCCGTACGTTTCGAGTTATTATCGTCGGAGGACAAAACCATTTTTTTTTATGGGATTTTATGACGAGTATTATTTACAATTTTAATTTTTTTATTTTATAATTTATTTTGTTAAGTAAACTAGTTAAATAATAATAAATATTGTAAGAAAATCATATTCATGATCTCTAAAATCACTTACATTATTTTTAAATTTTATAATAAATATTCTTATTCTCTGGCGATGGTTAATAATAAACCAAAATGTACAAATATATTAAATAAACATATTTAAACCGAACAAAAAATTTCAAGTACACATCAAATTAAATTGATATCAACGGCCACGAAAATAAAAACACGATTTTATCTAGGATTTCCATTTATTCGTTCTCAGTACATTTGGTATTAATTTCTAAAGATAAAAAAGTTAAAATAAACGTGCGAAAATATTAAAAAATATATATTTAAATTCAACAAAAGTCTCCAAGATACACTGCAAATTAATTTAATATCAACGGTCCATAAAATGAAAACGTCTGTATTTATTTCTTCTCAGTATGTTTGTGTTAATTTCGAAATATAGAAAAGTTTCCCATTTGCTATATTTATCCCGAAAATTCACATATATTATCGACATAATTGTTGTATTTTATACATTTATTAAGTTTTGACAATCATACTAATACACTTTCTTAACAAATGCAATAAGAATATGGCAAAAACAAAGCCAATTCATTATTTCGTTTTTGAGTTGGTACGAGTTAAATGCAAAAATAATGGTTTTCTTATTTTCATTTTGTTTTATTGATCATTATTATTATTATTATTATTATTATTATTATTATTATTATTATTATCATTATTATTATCCTTCATTTTTCTCGGTATGCTTGCCGGTTATTTTCATCAGCTGAGAGAGAATTCACCCTATCCAGCTGATGTTACGTCCATAGAAACTTCCTTACTAGGGGGCAGGTTTGTAGAATAACAGCCTTCTGCATAAGTATTATAAGGCCATTAGGAAGCTTTGGTTTAGCCAAGTTTGGCTCCAGGTGTTTTGAACAAACTCCATCAACAGAAATGATCACTGGTGTAATTTTAATTTCGCGTAATTTCCACAGACGTTTTACCTCAATTGCCAGGTTTTCTTCTTCTTTTTCTTATTATAATTTTTATTATTATTATTATTATTTTTATTATTATTATTTCGGTTAACCCGTTACCGGACGGCTTCCGTGTTTTCCGACCGATACCACACGGTAGCCGCGCCGGCAATAATTACAGCCACTCCCCACTACCTGTGGGGTTAGTGATGGTAAATTCCCGAATCGTGTGCCCTAAATAGACGAAGGGATCCCAAGATAACCGCCTTCTGCATTTGGCCTGCCAGCCATTCCGCTGATTTCTGACAGGCTGGCATTGTCTTCAGTTCTGAGAGCAGCGTAGGTTTCATACCTCCGAGTACACCGATTATTAGTACGACCATCTTAACCGAGTAGCCCGGGTACAGTACCTGGAGCTCGTATCGGAGATCACGGTATTTGGTCCGTTTTTCCTCCTCTTTCAAAGCGATGCTTGGTTCAGCAGGTGCTGAGAACTCGATCACAAACATCACCTCGTTTTGATGGTCGAGGAGGACTATATCAGGCTTGTTGGCTTGGATTAGCCTGATTGTCGGAAATGAAAAGTTCCAATAAATTCGGCACCTCTCGTTTTCGACAACGGACTCAGTGTCTCCGGGGATATAAGGCAGCACTTTTATTTGGTCTACTTCGTACGAGTGTCGTAGATGATAGTACAGCACCCGTAACGCCGCGTTATGGTGATTGATGTGGGCCGAAATCACATATACTGGGCATGCAGTTAACAACAGGAACCTCTACACCAATTACACGGCTTCGGTAGACCAACGTGTTAATTACACCATCTTGGCAGGCCACAATGTATCCCTCGGTCTCCGACTTTAGCCCAGCTGACTTTAAAAAGGCAAATGTCAGCCTTGTCGATAAACCCAGTATTTCTAGGCTGTTATAGAATACACCGTGTATGGGTTTATCGACGTGCTGCCCAAACAGATGTTCCTGTTCGGCAGCTTTTATTTGGGCCTTCAGGCGAGGTGGCAGAATTTCAGTGACTGACTCTGGGCCAGCACCGCGCCGGTCTCCTCGCCTGTCGTCGAATACAAGACCAAGTCCATCTGCGGCTCTCTTTGCCACCTTAAACAATCCTGCACCCAGTGCTACTCTGCCATGCATACACTCCAACTTCAAGAGTCCCCCCCCCGTTGACGTGGAAAGCAAACACGAGGAACGGACGATCTAGGATGAATACTTCTATGGATATTCATCATCTTGCGGATACCTCTGTCTAACTGGCGCAGCTCATCCACAGTCCATTTGACTACTCCAAAGGAGTAGAGCAGAACAGGAACGGCAAGCATATTGGTCGCAGACACCTTGTTTCGGCGTAAAAAGCTTAGCTGCCGTTATATACTCTACAACACTCTGGATTCGAGACGCCTGTTGTCTCGCCGATTTAATTTTCGCCTCTATTTTTTGTTTTGTTGTATTATTATCATTATTATTATTTTTTTTGTCGGTTAATCCGTTACCGGACAGGGCTGCCGTGTTTTCCGACCGATACCACACGGTAGCCGCGCCGGCAATAATTACAGCCACTCCCCACGACCTGTGGGGTTAGTGACGGTATATTCTTGAATCGTGTGCCCTAAGTAGACGAAGGGACCCCAAGATAACCGCCTTCTGCATCTGGCCCGCAAGCCATTCGGCTGATTTCTGACAGGCTGGTATTGTCTTCAGTTATGAGAGCAGCGTAGGCTTCATACCTCCGAGTACACCGATTATTAGGACGACCATCTTAACCGAGTAGCCCGGGTACAGCACTTGGAGCTCGTACCGGAGATCACGGTATTTATTATTATTATTATTATTTTATTCGTGATCTCGTCTTTCAACGGTTTTACTTCGATGGTAGGTTGCTTCAGACGGACATTTGTCAAGCCTTTCTGCATATTAGTTTTAAATTGATAGGAAACTTCTTACAATGTGACATGTGTCTAGTACAAGAGATTTTTGTAGATTCGGTGTTAAATATTTTATGTTCAATTCTTCTGTTTGTTTGATGGTATTTTGTGGTATTATTCCTGTTGCGGATATTATGATCGGCCGTATGTCAACTCTATTTACTCTCCACATTTCTTTTATTTCTGCTGCCAGTTCTATGTATTTATTTATTTTTGTTGCATATGTAGTTAGTAAGTTATTAGATAGTGGGACAGCAACATCAATAAGAGTGACCTCTCTCTTGGTTTTGTTATATATTACTATATCCGGTCTATTAGCCTGTATTTTTATATCGGTTCTAATCTCCCTGTCCCAGTACATTTTATATTTATATCATTATTATCTTCTAAATCACAGCAGGCTGCTGGTATTTTGTACATCCCAGGGAAGAATTTCATCTTATCCTGGGCAGTTTAAAAATTTCCTTGTTATGTGGCATGTTTGGAGGATAACACTTTTTTGAATGACCTGTGCCAAGTACTCTGGCAGGTCCAATTGTCTGATGTTCTTTGTCAGTTGTTTTGACATAACTCCTTCCACTGAAATTATAACAGGTATTATCTGTACCCTGTTAAGTTCCCAGATATGCTTTAACTCTATTGCCAAGTTCTCATACTTGGACACTTTCTCTACTTCGGTTTTGGCGAGGTTAATCGTTAGGGGGCAACCGATGTCGATTATAAATTCCGTTTTATGTTGTTTGTCTATAAGCACTATATCCGGTCTATTATAATCTACGGTTCTATCCGTTACTATAGGTCTGTCCCAATAAAGTATATAGTCTGCTGTTTCTAAGACTGGCATTGGCTGGTATCGGTAGTATGGAGGAGGGTTATCTATTAGTTTGAGCTTTTTTGCAAGTTCTATATGAATTACTTTTGCCACTTGGTTATGCCTACCCAGGTAGGCGCTATCGGCTAGGGTCGGGCAACCGGCGGTGATGTGTTCGATGGTCTCTCCCGGTCTGTGGCATTTTCGGCATACGTCCTCGGTGTTCTTCTTCTTCTTATTATTATTATTTATTTCTTTCTCTCAGCTTATTACTGGTTCCCCATTAACCGGGACTCTACCTGAGTCCTAAGGTTTAGTGTTGGCTGTTGCGTGCCTATTCTATAGAAAGCACTTTACGAATAATGTGGGCAGTACCGAGTAGAGCTATTTTTTGTACTTGTGATGGACAGATTTTTCCTGGTAGCTTTTCGATATTATTCTGGAAACCTATTTTAACAGTTCCTAGTGCCCCTACTATAACTGGTATTACTTTGGTTTGAGTGCTCCACATACGCGATATCTCTATCTCAAGGTCTTTGTATTTGCTTATTTTCTCTGTCTCTTTGACAACGACATTAGCATCATCTGGTACCGATACATCAATCAGTAGGCATTGGTTCTTAATCTTGTCGTGGTAAATAATGTCAGGTCTGTTTGCCCTGAATGAGCGGTCCGTAATAACTGCTTTGTCAAAGAGAATAGTTACTTCATCTGTTTCGACGACTTTTTCGGGTTGATGTTCATACCAGTGGCCAGAAGTTGATACGTTTATATGTTGAAGCATTGACCAGTGGAGGTAATTTGCAACTTTATTATGTCGCTGCGTATATTCTGCTGGGGCTAGCATGGGACAACCAGATGTTATGTGGCTAATGTGTTCTTCATGTTGATGACACATTCTGCACTTGCTGTCAATGTTTTGAGATAGAATTACTCGCCTGTGGTACCGAGTATTTAGTGCCTGATCTTGGGCGGCTATTATTAAGCTTTCCGTTTCTGCCTTTAATCCCGCGCTTCCCATCCATTTCATACTCATTTTCGCGTCCACGTTATTTTTATCAAGGTTATTATAGAATTGACCATGGAGTGGCTTGGATTTTAAGTTGCCGATGTTCACTTTATTCAGTGCTTTTTTGATTTTTTTCTTTAAGCTTTCAGCTCTTTTGTTCTCGCTCTCTTGTTGCAAGTGGGTTCTTTGTATCTTTTCGCCATTTTTTATCACGGAGTACATTGCTTTAGATCGTTCATGCCTTTCTACAAGTTTAATGAACTTGTCCTTAGTTTGTTTAATGTAGTCACAAAGCCCTACCACTGTACTTTTAAAAGCATTTTCCAATTGTACCAGACCACGGCCACCATTATTTCGGGGTATATAGAGTCTATCTACGTCTGCTTTTGGATGGTGAAATTTATAGGTGGTCAGTAGCTTTCTAGTTTTTCTATCTATTTTCTGGAGTTCTTGTTCTTTCCAGTCAATTATCCCAAAGCTATATTGTGGCACTGGTATTGCTAGGCTGTTGATAGCTAGGACTTTGTTCTTTGCGTTTAGCTGTGTACCCAAGATAAGCCTTAATCGTCTATAATACTCTTTACGAATTTTTTGTTTCATGCTTTCATGATGAATGCCACCACTCTCTTCTACGCCTAGGTATTTATATACTTCATTTTGATCAAGATTCTCTATCTCTGTGCGGTCATTAAGTTGAGTCCTCGGCCCTACATTTGTTTTCCCCCTATTTATTGTAATTTTCGAACATTTATCCAGGCCGAACTCCATATGTATGTCATCGCTGAACATTTTGACGGTATTGAGTTCTTGATCCAGCTGCCCGTTGTTTACCGCATAGAGCTTGAGATCATCCATGTAAAGCAGATGGCTTATGTGTGATCCTTTTTCTATTTCGTATCCCCATTTCCCGCTGTTTAGCATGTTAGTATTATTATTATTATTATTATTATTATTATTATTATTATCATTATTATTATTCCTAGTCTTTTTCTCGGTTCTTTTTTTAAACGTCATATGATGGTTCTTTTATGCAAAACACAGAAGAAATTCATCTTATTCTGTCATGCATTTAGGAACTTGCGCACAATGTGGCAAGTTTGTAGAATAGCCGCTTTCTGAATTATTGTTATCACTATTATTATTATTATTATTATTTATTCAATATACGACGAAAATGAGAAGAATTGTACGCGAACGTAGTGTTACATAATTATTTAATACAATAAAACTATTCAAATACTCGTTATGAAATTCAGTAGCGTCATATTCTGATAGTAGACGGAGCAATTAAAATAAGATCAAGCGAATCTGTTAAGGATTACGGCCTATATACATGCAGACTAACTGATGAAGATGTATGGTAATATTCAATAGCAATTTTAGATGTTAAGAAAAGTTCAAATCAATTTAAAAATGGAACAATTTTTAATTGTAGCATCTTTCCTTTTCGAGAAGTTATAACTAAAATCGATTCCCTGCAGAATGGACTAATTAAATATTATTTTTATTAGCCAATCTGAGGGCCAAGTGCTCAACATAAATAGAGCACTCATTTGGTTTCTGCAATATAGAAAGAACTAAAATTGTATGTACATTATAAATTGATACATACTGTCTCAGTTTCCACCCCGTAGGAAACCTCCCTTAATCAGTGGGCTCGAAAATTATAAAAAGGGATAAACACTAATACATTGTTTATTGAATAATTTACTGAAAACTTAACCTCACAATACGTTTATTGTTTACAACACACGTTTACTAACTAATAGAATCTTAAATAATGATTATTATTTTATATTTTCACTTTGCTATTCACTTGGGATCATTTCGGATTTATCTCAACTCCAACTCATTAAAAAACTGTCCTTCTCCTTGTCCTTGTCCTTGTACTAATATACCCCACAAAATGCATCTGGAGAATTGTAGCAAGTACCTAGAACAATGTAGTAAAGTCTCGATCCAACTTCTGAACGTTTCCAGCTTCTAGAAAAGTGGTACCACCAGTACCTCAGAAACGACGTATTAAAGGTTTATATGAAGTGAATGATTCAAGGTGGAGAGACATGCTAGTACTGCAGTTGCCTATCATCCCTGAAGTTGCTTGGGGCGGAGCCAACGTGCGCGAATATTTCTACCAGTGACAGCATCATCTGGGGTAGAAGGATATATAATAATTGTAATGAAATTTTCGAGGTCGAGGAGCTCTGTAATGCAGTAGATTAAAACCTCGTCACACTCTGGTGTTTACGATGAAGACATTTTTCACTGAAAATACGGTTATATCATTTAATTCAATCAGAAACGGCGAACACAACAAGTATACTGCAGCACAGACCCCGTGACTGCAGGTTGACGGTGCCACTGGATTCGAGGTCAAATATGACGCAAATCGCTCTCATTGGCTTAGATCCATGAATGCACACAAACTCGTTTCTGCGCATCATTTTTTGCAACCATCTTCTCATAATAATACTGCTTATTCAGGCTACTTATGAGTTACCTAGGGAGCGCCAAATGCGTTTCAGACCATGCAGACTACGGAAATGAAGGTCTTTCAATTCTGTCAGTCTGTGTGTCTGGCGATCTGTTGTCTGCAATTTGGTAGGTAGTTGACACTACTGCCAGCGATGAAATGGACCATGTAACGATGTGACAAATAGTAATAATATATTGCATATAATTAGAAGTAGTAATACAACTTATGGTAGAGAAGCCATGGCCTTTGTAAGGGTATTTACGCAAAACCATATTTAGCATGTTTAATGTATAATTTTTTTTTTTTTGTCAGATGACCATCGACCACTATATATATTCTTTTCTTTAAACTCATTTTTTTGTTAATAAAAACATAAATTGTTTTTCATTTAGTTTAGTTCATTATTTTATCTCTAGAATTAAAAACACGTGCACAGTATTGCAAATGACGTCCGTGTGGGACATAACCTGACAAACTTTCACATAATTATTACAAAGGGATGGCATAAGATAAGATAGCAGACTTTAGTGCATGGTCATCATTGTTTAATATAATTATCAATATCATTTTCAGAGCCGGTTTTAGATATAAATTGTCCTTAAGCCTAGGTCAATTTTGCACCCCCTCCTGGGGGATTACTATCAGTTCAAGGGCATTAACCACTAAGATGAATGGTAAAGGCACCTCACCCGCAGAGTGGAGCCCCTAGGCCCAGGCCTATGAGGCCTAGTCATGGTAGTATTAAATTCGGGTTGCATCGATTAAAGTTAAACCAACATTCTTTTAAACAAAAGTTATCTGTTTTTACCTCCCTCGCTTTCCAAAAGGAGGTATTTTAATCGTGAAAAAATATTTAATTTATAACGGTTTGATGACAGCTTTTTTTCTTTCATAAATCGCCAATACTCCTCTTATTTCGAGTTGCTCTTGAAAATTGTAGTGTCACTTCTTAAAATTCCTCGACTAGAAGGGCGTTAGGTGCACGGTTGTCATCCATACCACAGGATAGTCATCGATGAAGAAACCAATCGAAAAATTTTTAGATTTTAAATACCTCAAGCCGTTCTTGGGTTATATGGATGTATCGTGTGATGGCGCCACCTCTCAATACCATGTCTATTCTAAGAAGTTCTTTGTTTTTCGCCCAACGAGGTTGAAAGTTTGGCAAAAGATAGTAGGCGGGTAGAGTCGGCAAGGCGGGCAATTAGGATTTTTCGATTTATTTCTCTGCTGGTTCCGCTCCTCCACGAGTTATAAGGACTTTTTTGGTTTTATGAATTTATGTAGAGTGGTTCAGGGCGAGGGCCGGTCCCAAATATCGCAATATTTAAATTTACCTCCGAACGGATTGGAGGGCATGCTGCATGCTATACCTACTGCTATGTCCCCTGTTCGTGCGGTGAAGAGACAGAGTCGTGAAATCAGCTGCGCTTCCCGCCTGTTCGACCTCGCGAAGTTAGCTGGAGGTCAGCGGAGCTACCAGAGGCGGGTCTCCATAAGAAATAACATGGAATTTTGAGACAGGACTGTCCCAATTTATTTATTGCAGTTTTTGTGAGTATGTGAGAGAAAATCGCACGTGAAAAAATTTGACTAATGAATTAATATTATACACATGGCACTTATTAGGTAAAACAACTTGTGGAATGTGTATTACTTCCACATCTATGTAGTGGACTGGAAGTACAATAATCGTAAAAAAAAATTCAACACTTTTTTTTTCTTGAAATAGATTTAAAATGTCATAAAACGTCGAGATTTTAAATTTCAGCGAAAAAAATTTCTGTCTGTCGGTCGGTCGGTCTGTAACTTGTGCGCACGTTTTCTCAGGAACGGTTTAAGATAAAAACTTGAAATTTGGTACACATATGTATCATGACGGGTTGATAAAATAAAATGAGATATTTACTTGAAATTTGGTACACGTATGTATTCTAACGACATCTAGAACGAGATAACATTTTGAAATGATTCTGTTGAAAGGTTGGGGGTTAAATAGGGGCAAATAGGAGAAAATAAGTAAAGCAAACTGTTAAGAGTGCAGGAATTTGGTGTATATGCTAGAAGCCATGGCCTCAAAATTGTTTATAATATTTTTCAACTCCCGCACCATCCCCACTTCTTTATTAAAAGGGATAATATAATAAAATTGAGATATTCACTTGAAATGTATGTCTTATAACGACATTTGGAAGCAGACTAAATTATGAGATGATTCCGTTGAAGGGGTGGGGGGTAAATAGGGGTAAATAGAGATTATTATTATCGCGTGAGCAGATCTGTGGAATCCGCAGCACTCAGGCCTGTCGGCCCATTGTGCATTCGCGTCATATGGGATCTTCTAGAAGAGACCAGTGCTCTTTGCAAAGGATAGCAGTCTATTCCATGGTTGATCCCTTAACTCCTCCGGCTGTAAAAATTGCCTTTGGAGATGCCTATACCTTAACGCATTTAAGGGTGCGCAATTGCATAGAATATGAGTGGTGGTTTCATCCTCCACTCCACACATCCTACAAATAGAGCTGTCACCCCATTGTGTGAAGATGTTTGTTCAGAGGACAGTGTCCTGTTAATAAGCCTACTATCCGTCTCAATTTTTCTCTACCGAGCCCAAGCAGCAACTTAATGGTTGAGTCAGTCGAGGGCCCCATTATATGGAGCCTCGACTGCCTCATTCCAGGGGCCTGAGTCCAATAGTTGCTGAACCTTGCAGTGGCCCAGTCACGGAACTCTGATTGAATCAGACTTCTTGGCAAACCGAAGGCTGGCTCAGGGCCAGGGAACGGAGTTATTGCTCCTTCTCCCACCAATCGGTCTGCTTCTTCGTTGCCCTCCACACCTCTGTGACCGGGCACCCATATGAGTTTGACAGAGTTGTGTTCGCACAGTTCTGTCAAAATATTCCGGCAGTTTAAAACTAGTCTTGAGGTCACTTTGTTTGACACAAGAGCCCTCAAGGCTGCTTGGCTGTCGCTACATATATAAATATGTTTGTTGGCGATACCTCTCCTGAGATTCTCGCTTGCACACACCAATATGGCATATACTTCTGCTTGGAATACACTAGGATACCTTCCAAGTGGCACCGATATACGAGCCCTTGGTTTGCAGCCGTGTATGCCAGCACCAGTTCCCTCCTGAGTCTTAGATCCGTCTGTGTACCACTCGAGACCTTTGGGACGACGGTTTTTATCGCGCCCAGTCCTCTAGATTGGAAAATACCGCTGAGTATGGAATAGTGAAATTATAGACAGGGAGACACCGGTCATCCTCCGCTTGTGTGATGACCCGGTCCCTTGCCGGCAGATCCAGGGCCTTTGTGTGCCCCATCCCCGGCCAGTCCCATTCCACATTCCATTTTTGAACAGTCTATTTGCTGCTTTTTTAGCTTCTAGTTCCACCTCGATATGCAAGGGATTGAGTCCAAGAATGGCCTCCATTGCTATCGTTGGAGTGGTTCTGATAGCTCCTGTAATTCCAAGGCAAGCTAGCCTTTGAACTTGACATAGGCGAGCCCTAATTGTGGAGCGCTCCTGGCAGCGCCACCATACTAGTGCCGCATATGTTATTAGGGATTTCTCCATGGTGGTGTATGTCCAAGGAGCAATCTTCGGACTTATTCCCCATTTTGGACCGAAGATGCGTTTGCACATCCATAAGGAGGCGCACGCTTTCCTCGTTTGAGCTTCAACGTGGTCCTTCCATGACAGCTTGCAGTCCAAGGTTACCCCTAGATACCTTACTGTGCGGGAAAGACAAACGTGTGCCCATAAGAGAAGGAAGCTTATTTTTCTCCTTTTGGGTTGACAGAGAGCCCATGTCTGTTACACCATTCCTGAACTATGTTGAGATCCCGTTGCATGAGCCCTGTAACAGTTGTTTCAAATTGGCCTCTAATCATGATAGCCAAATCATCTGCGTATGCTTGTGCATAGAAACCTGCCTCGTTCAATTCGGCCAGAAGCCCGTCGAGCAGAAGATTCCACAGTAGTGGAGATAGCACCCTTCCCTGCGGACATCCTCGGCCCACTTTGGCCCTGACCATCTCGTTGCGAAGCGTGATCTCGATGTCGCGGGTGCTCAACATAGACGATATCCATCTAATAATGGTACCGTCCACATTGCGGTCCGCAACTGCTTGAGAGAGAGACTCGAAGGTGGGGTTTTTAAACGCTCCTTCGATATCCAAAAACGCTGCCATGGCAAGTTCTTTCTGCTCGAGCGCTTTCTCAGCTCTGACAAAAAGCTGACGAAGGGCCGTCTCTGCAGATTTCCCCGCCTGGTATGCATGTTGGATAGGTGATGGCGCAATACCCCATCTTTTATGTACCTTTCTACCAACCTTTCCAGTATCTTCAAAAGAAAGGATGTGAGGTTTATTGGTCTAAAAGCCTTAGTCTGGTCATATATGATACGACCTGTTTTTGGTATGAAGACCACTTTGACCTCTCTCCTAGACGTTGGTATACATCCTAGAGCTAGGCAAGGTGATATAGGTGACTTAGCAGTACAGCCGCGCCCTTTTGTATTAGGGCCGGATAGATACCGTCAAGTCCCGGTGATTTGAATGGGTTAAATGTAGATATGGCCCATCTTAATCTTTCATGTGTTACAACCTCTGACGCCATTTTCGAGTCTGCGGCAATAGCCGTTGATCTGGGTTCCGTCGCCAGGGGTTTAGTTTCCACAATCTCTGACCCCGGAAAATGAGCCTCAATTAGACACTCAATTGTCTCACGGTCATTGTTTGTGTAAGATCCACCTGGAAGTCTGATGCAATCAAGCCGCGATGGACTTTTTGAGAGAATCTTACGTAGTCTAGCTACTGCCGGTAGGCCTTCTATGGTTCCACAGGTTCTCTTTGTTGCTTGTTTATCAAGCTCTATTGAGCAACCTCCTCGTTTATTTACGCAACCCACATAGTTCTTTATTCCACCATGGGGTGCGAATTTCCCCTTTAGTTACTTGTAAGGGGCAATTGCTTTCAAACGCGGAGATAATGGCAGTGTGCAGCTGTAGAGCTGCTGATTCCACTTCTCGCGAGTTTCTTGGTTTACAGGGCACATTCTTCAGATTCACTTGCACAGATTCTCTTACACAGTCTTTTGTGTAAGAGATCCAGTCAGTGAATCTGGGGCTCCTGTTCCTAATCGGTTCTGGTCGGTTCCTTTCCAAGACGAATCGAATGTATCGACGGTCCGATAAGGAAGGTTCCGACATAACCCTCCAACCTTTTATTCTGTTCCCCACTGTTGTGGAGCTCAGAGTTAGGTCGATTACTTCTTGTCTTCCTTGGATTACAAACGTGGGGGCGCTCCCCTTGCTTATAATCTCCAGATCTGAAGCGTAGAGAAACTTCAGCAATGCTGTGCCCCTCGGGTTGACGTCCGAGCTACCCCACACTGTGTGGTGAGCATTGGCGTCACACCCGAGGACCAAAGGCAGCTGCGGTAGATATGCCGAGCAGATGATTAGATCTCCACAACTCCCTTTCTTTGTCGAGCTCACCTTAACTGCGACCAGATCCCTAGAACAGAAATTTGGCATTAGATATGTTTTAAGATTTTTACTTACATACGCGCAGGTTCTGGGTCTGTTCTCTGTGGTGCAATAGAAGACATTCCTATTTCTTCTGTCCAGTCCCTTGATGAGTCCTTGCTGAGCCCATGGTTCCTGGTTGAGGATGACATCTGTTTGCATCGCAAACACCTGGCGACCAAGTAAATTGGTCGCCGCGGCGCTGCGATGCAAATTGATCTGTAAGAAAAATAAACCTGAAGCAGAGGAGTTCCTCTTCAAGGAGCTCTCAACCATTTTCGGCTTTTGGAGAGGTCCCTTGCGGAGCCTCTCTTGTTTTTCATTTCTTTGGTCCATATAGGTACCACGAGTAAGCGGGGAGGGAGGTCCACCCCCACAGAGCCCGCTCATGGGGGTAAGGCTATATACAATGGGAGGTCGCCAGGTATCCCAAGGGCATCGTTTGCGACACTGCTTCCCCAGTGCCACGCAGCCAAGGTCACGATAGCTTACAACCGGGCTTGGGGAGTTGGTCCGCGGCGACGTCTTCAGGAGCCATGCTCGGTTTTTACTCCGAGAGGTCTCCCTTATAATCGTCACTAACCAGGTCGCCTCACGGCAACCTGGCCTTGCTCCTATCGTAAATAGAGAAAAAGCAAATCAATAAGAGTCCAGAAACGCCTCAAATTTTTGTGTGGCATCTACCCCTAATATTGTATTAAAATTCTATGACTAATTATTTCCGCATACTAGACTGTAAATATAGTGAACATGTTTTCCTTCAAAGAGACTTGGATAAAAAATCTGAATGTGGAAGTCGTGATTCCTTAGGCAGCGGTTGTTTTATGGCTTTACGATTGTTATTTTTCGTGCGCAAGAAGTTTTGCGTTCATTTATTTAGCACATTATTTTCTGTATCTAATCAATATTTTTAGTTGCATTATAATAATTTTTGTTCGTAATGGTATGAAATTGTAATATTTATATATAAGTAATACTTAGGTATATAAATGTTTTGGCAACACAGTATATTTGTAGAGTAACTCACTTAGCAGCCACTGTATAACCTTCTATAACAATAAAGCAATGCGGATAATTCATCCACTAAAAATTGCTTTATTCTTTTCTGCAGATTTCATAACATATAAATATGCATCTACCTGCAATAGTTTTTAAAATATTTCCATACTGAAATTCACACTGTACTTTTCGGGTATGCTTTGTTTAAATAATTTCTGTGGCATTTGTTAATAGCACTTTCAAGAATAATTTAGCAGCACCCGAATCTAGAGGATTTCGATTGGTTTTAAAATCATTAATAAATGTTTACTAATAAGTCTGTAGATGCGGTGTAAACACAAAATTAATCAATTTTCAATAAGACGAAAATTTCCTGAAAATATTCTTTTACATTTTTTTTTTCAATCGCGAACAGAATGACGCCCTCCACATTTAGGTCGGCAAGGCCATTTCAGAAAACGTACGTAGTTTTCCAAAATTATATCTTCGAGTGCACCCCTATCGAATTTGAGGCTTTTGATTCGTGACCTTATTCAATATAATTCTTTCTCAGTTTCTTGTCGTCTCGCATCATTTATAAAACCAATGGCAGATTAACCCAAAGGCAGCGAGGCTCTGTCTCGGGGCCTCCACCAAAATGTAACCCCCACCAAAGAGACTCTTGAAATTTTCAGGAAATAAAATCCGTGATTCATTTTTATTCTGAATTGAGAAACTCTGCTTGAGAAATTACTTGCCAAATCATTTATTTCTTAGACTTTTAAATTTCATCTCATTTCCCGCTCGTCAATGTGGTTATCAGTTTCTGTAAACACCAGTCCTGCTTGCCCTTTTGGCTGGCCTTAAATAGACCTCCACCATAAATCTGTCCGCAGGCCCCGTACAAGTTAATCCGGCCCTTTATAAAACAGATAGAATCATTAGATGTTGTGAGATTTGCTTCAGATAAATAATAAAGTATAGTGGTAAAGTAATGCCGAATCTGCGAAAATTTGTACTATTTTTGCTATATTAGGTAGTAATATTTTTAAGATAATAGCAAAATGTGATTAATTTAATCATTTAGGGTAATAAAATGTCATGGGAATTAACGGAGATAAGGGAAATGAAATATTATATTAAATCACATTAGGTAAATACTACCCAATTTCATGTAATATTATAAAAAAGTAATATTTATATGTCACATGAAGATTAAGGCCAAAGATGTGCGTTATTGCGTGCGATATTTTAATTCAACTAATATAATTAAGTTGTGCGTAATAACATATATCTCTGGTTTATTATAAGTTTATTAATGAACTATTAATGAACCATAATTAGTTCATTAATAAACTTTGGATAAGTTAAATGTTTTTCAAATTAAAATAGGCAGTTGGCAGCGCTTGAGTGCAATAATTACTAATTTAGCAATTGCAAAAATATTTGTGAGTCAAATTAATTTCTCTCATAAATATTTATACTGTTGGTTTATTATTAATACTCTACAATGTCCCTTATTCTTTTAAATATTAGAAAATATTTTATGTTATTTACAAAGTAGTAGTTATTTTGTATTTTAACGTAGAGTAAGTTTAAAATATTTAAATTAAGCTTCTGCTGGCATTATTCTTAAATAGTGGAAGAAAAATCAAGGAAACAATACTGATGCCTGTTCGCGAATTAGTGTAATAATCATATTATGTCATAAGCAGGATTTCTTATAAATACTATTCGTTACGTACTATTGTATAATTCGTACTGCCTTGTTGCCCTTGTTACTTATTTTTCGGTAATTCTTACTCAGTATCGTTTGAAGCTCCTGAGAGTTAAGTTGACTACCGTACTGATAAGAACTGTGAAAGTGTTTTGTATCTCTTAAGCTATCGATACGATGTTAACGTTTAATGTTGGTAAGAATTTTCTTTAACTTATAATTTTATATACAGGGTGGGTTTTTCAAAATTTTACTTCAGCAGTTTAGACAGTTGTATTTAATAAATCAATTAATAATGTGATGGTAATGAAAACAGATATACAACAAAATTTAAACACACGAGAAATATTGTGTTTTGGGATATGTTGTAATTTTATATTTTATATCATAAATTCATATCGCACGCTCGCATATATATTTATATACATATTTTACATATACATTAAATGTCAGCTTAAGCAGCATAATAGTATATTCTTATATAAAGCCATTTATATTTTCCATAATGCTCAGAGTCCAAGAAATTATATTTAACAACAGTTTTCTGTTCTAGGGAACATTCTAATGTTTGTTGGTGGTACAGCTCTAACCTGGTCCTCGCCAGAAGTTCCAATACTTTCTAATGAAACATCAAGTCCTTTTGGCCGTAACTTAAGCAGTGAGGAGGGAGCTTGGGTGTCATCTTTAGTAACACTTGGTGCGGCATTTGGTTCGTTCTTTTTTACTTATCTAGCTGACAAAATGGGCAGAAAATACACTCTCCTGTCTCTAGGAGTACCGTTCCTAGTCTGCTATTTGATGATGGCCTTTGGAAAAATAATAGAATTGTTCTACGTAGCAAGATTTATCATGGGCTTAGCAGTGGGTGGAACATTCTCATTAATGCCAATTTATGCTTGTGAAGTAGCCGATAAATCTAACAGGGGAGCTCTAAGTTTCTTAATGGGATCCGCAGTTTGTAGTGGACTATTACTTTCATGTGCTTTAGGGCCTTACGTGAGCGTAATGGTATTTAACTTAGTCCTAGCAATATTCCCGTTAATATTTCTGATGTCATTTCCGTTCTTAGGCACGGAAGTGCCTCATTATTACATTAGTATAAATGAGAATGATCTAGCAAAAGAAGCTTTGCAAAAACTTAGAGGTAATGCAAACGATATAAATGAAGAACTAATAGAAATACAGAAGAAATTCAAAGAGGAAGAACAAGGATCTTTTACAGATATCTTCAGATCAAAAGGATTAAGGAAAGCATTCGCTACATCTGTGGGTTTATTAATATTCCAACAGTTCTCAGGAATAAATATCGTATTGTTTTATGGTCAAAAAATATTCCAAGAAGTTGGATCCAATATAGCCCCTGAAAAATGTACCATTATTATAGCTGTTGTGCAGTTTTTGAGCAGCTTCATAGCACCTATAATAGGAGACAGGTTAGGAAGAAAAACCATCCTTACCTTTTCTGCAATTGGTATGACAATATCGGAAGCATCACTTGGAGCTTACAGTTATTTAAAAGATCGTGGTGGTGTAAACATGAATTCCGTATCATTTCTTCCAGTCATTATCATGACAGTATTTATAATTTCATATAACAGTGGTTATGGTCCATTAGCGTGGTCAATGTTAGGTGAATTGTTTCCGTCGAAAGTAAAATCAATTGCCACATCGGTAGTGACTTCAATAAACTGGTTATTGGCATTCTTTATCACAAAACATTTCGAAGCAATGATAAAAGCATTTGGTGCAGCAGAGTACTTTTGGTTTTATGCTGGATGTTGTTTACTAGCGGCGGTGTTCGCAAAATTCTATGTCATTGAGACTCGAGGAAAAAGTTTGAAAGATATTCAAGATGAGCTTAGCAGATAATGATAATCTGTTAACTTTATTCACTACTTTTATTGTATCAATAAAAATATTTGCAGGTACCAATTAATCTTTTTACTATAAGCTTGCGTAAATGTTGTTAATATTTATTATTGTAACATAAATATTTATTTGATTACGATAGCATTGTGTTTATGCACATCTGCAAATAACAGTAATTTATTAATTTGTTATTGCAAATTTCATTAATATATTAGGTAGACTGATAGGATAGGAGGAAACGTATTTAATGATTTAACTGTATAAAATCTCAAAGGATATAAAATCTAGAATCATAAAATAATTATAATTACATTTCATTGATACTTAACAACAATAGCTAATATGTATAGTACTTTATACATTCAAAATTATGTTGATGTAAAATTTTATTTAAGTAGGTAAGCTTGTTTATGGAAGTTCCTTGGTAACAAAATGTTCCTTACTAAATTATTTAGCTATCGAGAGAGGGGAAAAAGCATACTTAAGAATTATTATCATTAATTTTTCAAGTAAACGTAAATTATATAGCAGATCATTGGGTAAAATTCATCATAAATTATTATATTTGTTTAATGACTACTAAAAGTAAACAACAATATAACATATTTATGTCCAGTTAAGTTAGTACGTCATTGATGACTCTTCTCTTGACAATAATATAAAATCAAAAAACGTGTTAATATATAGTGGATGGCTTGAAAACTGAAAACCAAATAATCTTTATAACATTTGTTAAACATATGATTTGCTATATCTGCAGAAAGAGTAAAATAATTAAAGAGTGATGAATATTTTAATTAAGGATTTTTTATTTAATAAAAATAAATATGGGATGTGTTCAGCATGCAATTTTCTTTTCTTTTTCTAAATGTTTACCTGTTATACGTATTCTAATATTACTCAAATGCAAGAAAAATAGTTATGTCTCATAAAATAATTTGAGAAATTTGAATAATGATTTTTTTTTAAATTTCTCATGACAATTTAGTTATTGAGTGTTAGTGAATAGATACAGATCGATATATGGTCAGACGGCCATAGGAAAAATGTGATTATTCGATACTGGAAATATAAAAAACTCTGAGTTTAAGGCTTGTATACTTTATTACAAATTCCTCTATAATGTGAATTATAATTTAAAAAATATGTATATACAATATGTCCACGGAAAGCGTTATTATAGGTGTAAATAACCATTTTTTTTAGATATGAACACAATTTTCTAAATTTTGCTCTTGCATAACCCAAAACCTATTTTCAGTAAGTTAGAATTTCCAAAAAGCATGGAGGGCGTTAGTGGCAGCTTAAATTTTAAATTCCCTCTTTATACTATGAACACAGTTTTATGTAATCTGTTCTAGATTGACCCAAAGCTCATTTTCAGTAAATTAGAATTTCAAAATTGCATAGAGGGGGCTGGTGGCAGCTTAAAAATAAAATTCGCTTTAGGTAAGTTGCCATTTATGTGTCAGATATTGCAAAATTTTACAGAAAAAACTTGCTTAACATTAAAAAGTATGATGTTGAACTGAATTTGATAACTATACAAGGTGATTCACGTTTCATTTTAGGTTCCATGACAGGACATTAAAAAAATAAATAAATACAAAAATATGTATATAGCTATCAAATTCGGCACAACGTCATATTTTTTAATTTTGAGAAAGTTTTTCTTATAAAATTTTTCAATATCTAGCACAAAAAAGGCAGTTTACCTGAAGTGAATTTTATTTTTAAGCTGCCACCAGCGCCCTCTATGCATTTTTGAAATTTCAACGTACTGAAAATGGGTTTTGGGTCAAGCAGGAACAGAATACATAAAACTGTGTTCATAGTAAAAAGAAACTAATTTCATTTATAAGCTGCCACCAGCGCCCTCTATACATTTTTGTAATTCTACCGTACAAAAAATAGGTTTTGGGTCAAGCAAGAACATACTACAGAAAATTGTGTTCATAGTAAAAAAAAAATGGTTATTTACACCTTTTCCGTGGACGCATTTTATATTACTAATTAAAAGTAGAAGCCCTTTATTTTGCATTTTTTTATGTGAGGCTTAAAACCAGTTTTTTCTATTCCATTTTTGATTTGAACTATACAAAAACAAAGGATGAAAAAATAATGGTAAAGATATTTTCGCAGAACTTCCCTCTTTATTTATACGGGGTGGTCACGCTAAAAAACTGTTAATTAAGAAATGACACTCTTTTAAAATGTTAAACATCCATTTTTTCTTAATATTAGAAAGCAGTGCAATTTGTCTCATTGGCCATCTATCTTCTGCTGTTGAAATAACTCCAATCTTACCATATCCACTTTAAAATAAACAATAAAATAGTGATAATGTCTGTTTTATTTCGGCTGCTCTTTAAACATTCAAATAAAGATAGATTTACACTAGAGAAAGAAGTTGTCCAATTATTTAGTGTCCACAACAGTACCACATTCGACCCAAATCCTTTCGCTAGTTCCGGCGCTATTGCATCCCCCAAAATAATTCTTTTTCGTGTTCCTGGGACCTCAAAAGGTAAAGATAAAGGTATTTACACAGAACTTCCCTCTTTATTTTACACCTCTTATATTTTACTTATTTTTCTGTTGAATGAATACCCTGTCCGGTTTTTTAACTTAAGGCATGATTTAGATTTCCTCGTTGGTATTAGTGTCAACTACTTTCCAAATATTATGTTCTTCCAATTTTTCTTAATTAACTATTTTTAGGGAAATCATGGAATATAAGGAAAATAATATTTGACATGTAGTTGTCACAATTCTCAAAGAGGAAACCTGCTATATTTTTGGTAAAAATTATGCACTAATGTCACTTTAAAAAAATAATTATAACATGTCAGAGGACATGTAGTGGCCACTGCGGTCATAAACAAAATCTGACATAATTTTAATTAAAAACATACAGTGTAAACACCCCAAAAAATAGTTAGATAAGAAACGTTGGTCAAAAATAATATTACAGAGGAGAAAACTTCATATACTTTTAATATATTAAAAATAGTTAACTGGAAAACAGACAGAGAGAATAATGATAGGAATATTGTTTCCTTTATTTCCACAATGAAAACCTCTGATACACTTTTAGTTAATAAAACTTACAGGGTGGCCATTAGACATAAAAAATAAATAATAAATAAAAGGTGCTAAATAGTTTTGCGTAAACACATTTACAGATTTCCATCATAGTTAAGTTATTTCCTAGGCTAGCTACTTTTTGTGTTTTTCTTTAAACATGTAATAGGCGTATTTATGACAATTAATGTTACCTATGTGCCAAGTATTATTACAATCTTACACATTTTTTCATTATTTATTCTTTTTAGGAGGAGACAGATAGATAGACGGAATTGAGAGACCTTTATTTTCGTAATTTACATAGTCTGAAGCGTGAAAATTCAAGGAAATGTCGAAGAGTAATTTTTTCACGATATTTAGAGCTCTATTACACTAGGCCACCGGTGGCGCCACCAAGCTGAGACACTGGTGGTTTAGTACATCGCGGGGCATTTAAGTAAATATGTCCTATTACACTAAGGTAACTGGTGGCTCCACCAAAAATTGGTGACGTGCTGGTGGACAGCCTTGGCAACCGCTCGGGCAACTTGTGGTGGCGTGATTGCATAACGAGACATTGTTTTATATGTAACCTATTACACTTAGCCACCAGTGTTGCTCCACCAACATCATTTGCAACTGATATATTGAGAGTTTAAGTTTAATGATGTCGGATGAAGGTAATAGTGAAAAGTGAATAGTGAAAGTTCGTAAAATGAGGGTTTTAACATACGAAAGTGATTAAATAATTTGTTATGATCTACACAAAGTTCTTTAAACAAAGTATAATAAAGGCCGTTTTCTTCTCTTAGTGCTAGCATTGAATGTACATGCATTTTTCTATGTATGCATCTTTTCTTTCTTTTTCTTAATAAGACGAGAAGAAGCACGCTCTCATACCACGACATGGTTAAAAATGCACTGAATTTTTTAGGTGGCAATGCTCTTTTTCACAGCTCCACCAGTTGCGCCACCAGTGTCTCAGCTTGGTGGCACCACAGGTGGCCTAGTGTAATAGAGCTCTTACTTTCCTTCGGTAAGCGAGTGCAGTAAAATGTTGTAGTACACTGTGTAAATTAACATATAAATAGGGGACAGAAACAATAAAAATTCTAATTCCCCGGTCAATGTAGACATTCAACTTCGTAATAATTCGCATAGAACTGAAAATTGATTAAATACACTGTTACAAATGAAATGTCAGAAGTCCCCACCGATTCCCCGTCGGCTAGAAATTGTATTTAAGGTCAAAGGTCACAAATATCAGTTTTTCACGTATTTCTCGTAAACGATAAGTGTTATTGTAAAAGTAGGTCATACAAAGTTTGTATATCATGCAATTATCTACAAAAACTGTTTCAATACCTTTTTCCTACCAACCAGCATTCATGAGATATCGCGATTTCAGAAGTTGGAAACATCGTATTTTGCTTAATTTGCACACATTTCTGTACCACCTATGAGATAGTGTATTTGGTGCATTTGTTTAACGTGGTTTCTCCAGTAGGCATAATCCGCGATCGATTATGATTAAGCAAGACTGATTAGACAGTTTCCTGTTGATTAAAAAAATGGTACTGTTATCAAACTGGAACGGATTATTGTTGACTTTTAACAATCGTCGTATGATTAATAATCTTCGAATTCCACTTCAACAGTTATGTCTTCTTCTCAGCTTTCTTCTTCCTCGCCTTCTTCTTCCCCTCCTTGCTGGATTTCTATAAATTGTTGTAAAAAAAAGATGGATCACTTGTCTCTTTATTGATATTATTAGTGTTCTCATCTGTTCTGCTTGATACAACACTGGAGCAAGACTGGCCTTGGCAAGCTCAGTGGCGCAATGATAAAGGTATTTGGCTTGCGACGACGGAATCGCGGTTTCGAATCCTGGTCAGGGAAGGCTGTTTAGTGGCGTTTTTTCATGTGTTACCAAGACGGTAGCAGTAAGTTAGAGCCGCTGTTGAGTGGAACAACATGTCTATTTTGGTACAGATTATATTTATTTAGAAAATTTTGTAAAACAGTTTGCCCATTATTGTTACAAAGTAAATTTACATTGAAGTCACTTCCAAATAGCACATAATCAAAGTTTGGTATAAGTGTAGTTAGAGCGTTCTCCAGATCATTGATACAACAGTTTAAGTTTTCATTTGGAGGCCTATACAAGGATCCCATACGCACTGGCTTTCCTTGAATTTTTAAGCTAATCCAAATTTGCTCTAATGAAGTCATGACCGGCGGAATATCTAAAACTTTAAATTTATACAAATCACTAATGTAAATGGCCACTCCACCTCCTCTATTATCTCGATCTTTTCTAACCAAATTATACCGAGGTGTACGGACGTAACGACAATGTAATTCTGGAGGAATTAATGTGCCGTGCGGCCGTAGTTGAGTGAAATGAACAATTAGCAGTTTTGTGGGAAAAACTGCCGAATTATTATTTCTTGATTTGAATGTTCCCTAGGATGCAGCCTCACACCCTTATGATTATGGCTTGGACAGAGGAACATCAATGAGAAACAACAGATTTGTTGAGACTGATTTATTAATGGAAATTAAAATCTATTTATACAAAGTTACAATCAAAACAATTAAACATTACATGTATGAAATAAAAATAATGATATCAGCAGAATGCAAGCTAGCATTATTTCTACACGTGCTGCTGACCTGCATAACTATTATAGTAATCTAAATAAACCTACTTAAATGTAGGTAAGGAAATAAACTTTTACTTTTATTAAAAGAAATTAATAATTTACAGAAAAGGCATGTATTTAAAAAAAAATATGTTTAATGGTGATTAAACATTCTGGCATCTCGCAGCGAACGAAGTTTCGATTTCTCATCAGTTCAGTGGTTGAAGTTCAATCATCTCTTCTGCTTGAGTGGCTTGTGTTGACTGGGTTGCTTTATGAACCAGCCGAATCCTATCAGAATAGAAAGAATGACTGCCATGGCGATGGTGGTACTACTGGTAATGATAGAATGTTGTTTTGAACGCCACCTCGTCCATTTGGCTGCGGCGTATTCTGGGGCTGGCTGAACCCACTGTAGTTCTTGCAACCAGGGCTCTTGGAGAAGTAGCTTGGCCGTCATGGTGACAGGAGCTAACCACCCCAATTTGTCTATTTGTAACAGGATGTTACGTTCTATCATCTTCTGGTGGTAAACAGTATCTGTTTTCAAACGAAACATGTCATCATAAGCTGCCGAGTGGATTCCTAAGAATTTCCTTGTTCTCTCTGCTTTTATTTCTAAGGCCTTTTGATTCCATGGTTCTTCAGGGACACGTTGCAGCACCTGTGGTTTGGCGATTAGAAGGGTGGGTTCTGCCTCTCGTAGGTTGTTGATGGTTGAATTAGGTGGAGATCTAAACTTCTCTCCAGTTATGACATGTCCTGGTGAAAGGGCTTGGATGTCGTCAGTGTCTTTCTTTAAAGGACATAATGACTTTGAGTTTAGACATACTTCTATTGATTGGGTAATTGATGGCAACTCATCATGGGCTGATGTAGAATCAAGAGATTTGACGTCTGTTTCCCATATTCCTTTAAAGTGGGAAACTGCCGGGAGAACGAAACTACAATAAGTTTCGAACGATTGTTGGACTTCAGCCTTGTGTGTCGTGGAATTGTCAATTCTACAGAGATCTTCCATCGGCTTGATGTCTGTTTCCGATATTTCCTCGAAGTGGGAAGCTGCCGGGGAATTGAAATTGCAGCGTGATTCGAATGACTGATGGGTTTCAGCCTTGTGTGTTGTGGGATTGTCAGTTTTACAGAGATCTTCCATCGGCTTGACGTATGTTTCCAAAGTTCCCTCGAAGTGGGAAGCTGCCGGGGAATTGAAATTGCAGCGCGTTTCGAATGACTGATGGATTTCAGCCTTGTGTGTCGTGGGATTGTCAATTCTACAGAGATCTTCCATCGGCTTGACGTCTGTTTCCAATGTTCCCTCGAAGTGGGAAGTCGCCGGGGAATTTAAATTGCAGCGGGTTTCGAGTGACTGATGCACTTCAGCCTCGTAAGTCGTGGAACATTGCAATTGCTCCTCGGAATTGGATAGAGATTTGTGGGCTTGGATAATTTTATGATATAGGTTTTTGAAAGGGTGCCTTTGTTCGGAAAATTCATCGGTGAATTGACTTGTGTTTTTGTAAAGGTATAGGTTATCGATGCCAAAGGACGATGCGATAAACGTTCCTTGAATATATTGAAAAATGTCTTCGAATTGCCTTTCACAGCTCTCGAACATGTTGTCTACAAAATAGCTGGCCTGATATGTTTTTTCCTTGACCCATATGTTCTCGTGTAGGTCTTGTATGAGATACCATTGCTTCATGACCTCTTCTAGCAACATTTCATGATGACGTACTGATTTGAAGTCAGATAACTCTTGATAGATGAGATGAGTGGTCTGGTCGAATAGCTGGATTCGCAACATCTGTCGCCTAATACGCATCGATTGTTCAGAATCTTCTTTGAGAATCTTGGTGGTTACAGTCATCATTGGCTTGGTTTGCTTTAGCTTGACCTGGATTTGTCTAACTTGATTCAGTTTCGGATTGATTGATTTGGATTGGTTTGGTTTAAGGCTTGGCTTGGTTTTTTTTTTTTGAACGGCCCCTGTATGGGACTTCTGGTTTGGACTGTTGATGTTCGAAGGGCCTCTGGACGGGACTCGTTTGCTCGACGGGCTCTCGAACTGTAGTGGACTGTGCTTGGATCATTGATGTTCGAAGGGCCTCTGGACGGGACTTGTTTGCTCGACGGGCTCTCGAACTGCAGTGGATTCTGTTGAATTTACGTTCGGGACCAGTTTGTTTTTACTGGCTGGCCGAAACGTAGTGCCTCTGGACGGGACTTCTGGTTTGGATCGTTGGTGCTCGAAGGGCCTCTGGACGGGACTCGTTTGCTCGACAGGCGCTCGAACTGTAGTGGGCTGTGCTTGGATCGCTGATGTTCGAAGGGCCTCTGGACGGGATTCGTTTGCTCGACGGGCTCTCGAACTGTAGTGGATTGTGCTTGGATTTACGTTCGGGACCAATTTGTTTGCTGGCTGGCCGAAACGTAGTGCCTCTAGCCGGGACTTCTGGTTTGGACTGTTGGTGTTCGAAGAGCCTCTGGACGGGACTCGCTTGCTGGACGGGCTCTTGAATTGCAGTGGATTCTGTTGAATTTACGTTCGGGACCAATTTGTTTACTGGCTGGCCGAAACGTAGTGTCTCTGGACGGGACTTCTGGTTTGGACTGTTGGTGTTCGAAGGGCCTCTGGACGGGACTCGCTTGCTCGACGGGCTCTCGAACTGCAGTGGGTTTGGACGAATGTATGTTCGGGACCAGTTAGTTTTTACTGGCTCGCCGAAACGTGGTGCCTCTGGACGGGACTTCTTTTGCTCGAAGGCCCAATGTACGAACGTAACGACAATGTAATTCTCGAGGAATTAATGTGCCGTGCGGCCGTAGTGTAGTGAAATGAACAATTAGCAGTTTTGTGGGAAAAACTACCGAATTATTATTTCTTGATTTGAAGGTTCCCTAGGATGCAGCCTCACACCCTTATGATTATGGCTTGGACAGGGGAACATCAATGAGAAACAACAGATTTGTTGAGACTCATGATTAAATACGAGGAATATTCACAGCAATACTAGATACAGAACTGTTTAACCAAGTCTCAGATTAACTCACAAATTCATATTGCTCAGCCGTTACGAACTCTGAAAAAGTATCCAAATTAGTACATAATGAACGTATGTTAAAATGACAAAAATTAACTACTGTTTTACTTGATGCTTCAGATCTGGTCATCTGCAAATATATGTATTATACGAGCTTTTATAGCACCGCTTTAAAATATACTTAAGCCCAACAAGAGACAAATACAAATATGAAATATAAATGAAAATTTAAAATCCTAATTAAACATGATATTAAGTTAAACAGCTGATGTGTGTAGTTTTTACTAATTTTATACAAATCCAGAAAAAGAGGGATAATAAAAAAAAAATAATAACATTAAAGTAAAGAGAATCATATACAGAACTGATAAGAGTAATAAAATTATTATACCCCTTCCATGCCAATAAAGCTATGGCCCGCAAAATAACATTTCACAAATCACTTTTAACTTTCACCAAAACGTTCTTGTTAACTTTTGAATTCCAGAAGTATACGTTGCCGCCGGATGACCAGGCCTTGCTGATACCATATTTTTCCTTCGCAGATCTTAACGGTTCGTATCGTTTACTAGTCAGGTCTTCATACACAGTATGTACTGACCCTTTTAGTATTTTTTTAGCATTCAGCACTTCGTCTCGTTTTTTATTAAAAGTAAAATCAACAATTACAGTGCGAGGTTTCCCACTTTCCTCTTTTTTCCCACGATTCACCCGGAATACATAATCAATGTCACTTTCAGAACAAGATATTTGTAGCTGGCAACTAATAAAGGAGAAAATAATAGCACTTAAGTTTTCATTGGCGGATTCGGCAATACCACAAAAGCGTAAATATTTTCTTTTACGGTCCTGCTTAAAAGCGTCAATTTTATCCCGTAGCTCAGAAAGATCTTGACTATTCTGATTGACAATTTTATTCAGGTTAGTTAGTGTATTACAAACATGACTGAGTTGAGTATCAAGTTTCTCTAATTTTGAATCGAGTTTTTCCTCGAGTTGATTAACAAAGTTGGTACACACCTTATTAATTAGTCTTTCCAAGTTCTCCTCATCACTTTGACTGGCCGCTTTGCCTTGACGACTGGAATTAACCATTGTTCTAAATGTTCGAGACCACTACTTTATCAAACTGGTAGCACTATCTAGTTATTGACCTGAATATCAGGTTGTAATTATCTTTAAGAATTAGATAATAAGACGTTACTTAAAATCTATAACTGAATGATAAAACTATTTTACATGCACTGTGACAAATATCAGCAAATAAATAGGCAAAAAAACATCACTTTTACTGGATTTTAGCGGAGCTATTAGCACGCATCTACTCTCGACGCACGCTCATTCAGCTAACTGAATAAGTCCAAAGACTACTCTTTGGACGTACACTGTAATGATTAAACCCCTCATAACATATGCGGCACTGGTATAATGGTGTTTCCAGAAGCGCTCCATAATTAGGGCTCACACATGTCAAGTCGGAAAGTTAGCATGCCTAGCAATAACAGGAGCTTTCAGGATCACTCCAACGGTTGCAATGGCGGCCATTCTTAAACTCGCTCCCTTGTATGTTGAAGTGAAATTGAAAGCCATTAAAACGGAAACAGACTGCTCAAAAAAATAATGTGGAATATGACAGGTCAAGGGCTGGGGCACGATAAGGTTCTAGCTCTATCTACAAGGGACCGGGTCGTCACTCAGTCCAAGGATGATCCCTCTCCCGATCTATAATTTCATTAGCCTAGATGACTGGGAACGCGATAAAAGGCAGCTTCTGAGTACCGGTGGTCCGGAATGATATACAGTGAGAGACTCATAGGTTAACCGGTGATGGTGAACACGGATGCAAGTCAAGGGTTCGAAGTATCAAGGGTAAGCAAGTATCCTAGCAGAGGTTTACGCCATCTTACTGTGTGTAAATGAAAAGCGCCGAAGAAGTTTCGTTAATAAATATATTTATATATGCAGCGACAGCCAGGTGGTTTTGGGGGCTCTTGCATCAAACAAACTGACCTCTAAACTGATTCTGAACTGTCGAAATATTTTTACTAAGCTATGTGAATACAATTTATATGGGTGCCCGGATAGAGTGGTGTGAAAGGCAACAGAGAAGCAGACCGTTTGGCTGGAGAAGAATCCAAATATCCTTCTATGGCCCTAAGCCAACCTTTGGTCTGTCAAGAAGTCTGATTCAATCAAAACTACAAGACTGGACTAATGCACGATTTAACAACTATTAGGCTGAAGCCTCAGGATAGGGCAATCGAGGGTACGTCGGCTGACTCAACCGTGAGGTGGTTACTTGAGATCGATAGAGAAAGAATAAAATGGATGTAGAGCTGATAACAAGGTACTTACTGTCCTCTGAATAAGCATCTTCATACAATGGGGATAAGCAACAATCCTATTTGTCAGATGTCTGAAATGGAGAATGAAACCATCACACATATTCTATGCAATTGCACACCACTAGGTGCATCAAGGTATAGGTATTTCTAAAGACAATTCTAACAGCCGGAGAAGCTATATAAACTACCCTGGAATGAACTGCGATCCTTCGAGGAGAATACTACTCTTATCTAGGAGATCTTAGACGTCACAAACGCTCAATGGGCCGACAGTCTAAAGGGTGCAGACAAAATCCGCTCGCGTTCTTAATAATTAGGTTATTTTGCAATTAAATAACTGAAATGTAATAATATATGTCAGAAGAAGTTACTTCAGTATCACATACTTTTCTATTTTCCAAAATTGTTGGAGATTAAAATCTAAGTTGTCAGTAGTTAATAATTCAGTAAGATTGAATTGGTTTTATATGAGAGCGATGTAGTTTTTCCGTAATTATTTAGTCACAAACAAAATTAAGGGCAATAGGTTCATCAAAATTACCCACCCACAATACGACCATTTCTAAAATGGTATTGAAAATATTAGCCCAAATAGTATCAGGTGTATTGAACCGTATATGAGCTAAAAAATCAGAAATATGTGCCAACATATTAAATAGTTAAGCTCTTACATTTTACGTAAGGATTCAAGAATGCAAGGAACTCTCAAGTTCACATTTTATCATCACCTTGAATATATAAGGCAGTATTAAATTTTGAAAACCTTATTTGTTTACAAACCGCTTTTACTAAGTTGGCTTGTGATCCGAAATCTAACAGAGCATGTACTGTATGGAAATTACCGAATCCATCCTATATAGCTACCAGTACAAATAGATAACAAAACATTTTTTCGTGTTTGTTAACATTCTGGCGAGGAAAGTTACCTGTAGAGCACTGTCTCCCTTTAGTATAGGAATACAATTATTAACTATATTTGAAATAGTTAAATCATTTTAAACTTTAAACTGTCGAAAGTGGTGTTAAATTAGACTGAAAATGCAAGAGCGTATAAGTGGTTTTTATTTCATTTTTCGTACTACAATTTACGGGAAACCAGCAACGTCGCGTCGTAACAAACGTCATTTTAGTTAAAGGCTAACTAAAACTTTTCCACTAAGGCTCACCTTCTCAGATATTATACTATTACAGCTCAACCAGCAAATTAGTTTTATAATTTAAATGTACCACGATTATTTTATTTTATTATTTTATTAATGCTTTAAAATGCTATTTGACTATATTGGAGTTCCAGAAAATACTATTCTGTTATATATCTGCATCTGAACTGTTTTATAAAATCATTAAAATGTTTTTACATCAAAGTCATAAAATATTACTAACGCAGTTAAGAAATTATTTTATAAATGTTTCCGTTTCTAAGTTATAAAAAATTTCAGTTCATAGAATTAAATTGTTTTATAATGCTTTTTTAGTCACGTTCAGCAGCATTTTTAGCAACTTTATAAATACATATTTTTGTTAATTAATAATAATTAATTATTTTATAGTTATTTCTTATCTTTTTATAAAACAGATAGTTTAATGCCTAGTTTGTGACAATATTGGTTTTAAGAATATGTCGTTGTTCCATAGTCGCTTATATAATTATTATATACCGTTGTCTTTGCTGTAGAATGGAAACATTACAGAACAAAATTGTTTATTTGAACATAAAGATGCTGTGGCTAACAATACAATGAACCACATTTGAGACAATTGATTTCGCTTCGTTAGTTCTGTGCTTATATTTTATCATAATTAAAGTCTGTATAATCAAAGATGTCCCAATTATAGCATAACAGTTTATAGTAAAATTATTCCCCCACCCAAGCAGCACAAACATGCAATTTAGCCAAGATAACTAAAATTTAGTCACAAAAACGTTTTAATTCCTTTCGTTTAGTTGCATTTTGGTCATATGATTTTAGTCATGGTGTAATATCGAAATTTAAACACTAAAACGTTATGATGGCCTATTTTTAGTTATATACTGGTCATATTCTAGTAGCCACAATTGTTTCGTCCTTACTTATTTTCCTCCCTTCCCTCCGCTACTGACCCACCTAATCTATCTCACTGTATGTACCCTCTCGTCTCCACTATAGACGAAGAGAGAAGAGAGTCGTCTTCAGCTCATTAACAGGTCTACATCGACAATGCACCGTGTGTGAATAAACAATATTGTGTTCATAGCAATACATTGGTGACAACCCAAGAAGCCGGCAACCTATGTCTACGGGCAACCTACGGTCCTACAAGGTACATTCCATTCTTCTTCCACCCCTTTTCCAAACATTTAGTGGTCCTTCGAGCCGGATTCATCGTAAATTGATTGTTATTAATTATTAGTATTTCATTGGTCCTTCTAGCAAGCCGGTTTTGCGCAAATTTAAACAATTAATGGTCATTCTTTGTATGCTAGATTATCGTAAATTTTAATATTCAATAATCCGTCTGACTATTTGAATAAAAGTAAATTTTAGTATTTTAAGTTCATTTAAAACAACAAAACACTACTTTGCTCATTTACAATTGGTTTATTAATAATTATATCGAACATTTTATTTGAATTTCTTGGTGTTTTAACGTCGAAGGCGGTAGTGTCAAAGTACCTTTCTTAAATCGGGTAATTCATATTGTCAAAATTAAGAATTAACGTCCCCCTGTCGCTCTGTAAAGCCCGCGAGCTAGAAAAAACACTTTTTACATTATTAGAATAATTCGAAAAGCAAGCCTTCGCTGCTGGAGAATATACACGAGTCACTCTCCCCTACCGATCGAATTTTCGGGAACGGCGAACAATCTGAAATGTCTAGAACGACTAGAACGCCTGGAGTCTTCGATTTTCGAACACTTCCAGAAGCTTTGATTTATCTTATATAAACCGAGACGCGCTCAACGCAATCAATCGAGTAAAGAGAATTGAATCGAGTGAGTCGAGCCAGTAAGTCAGTCAGTTCGGGATCCAGCCACGCGACAAAACAACAACAACAACAAAAGGCAAATTTCTACTCTAAAGTGTTAATATTCAACATAATTAATTACATCAAACCTATTTAGTGATAAACAAATGTATTGTTAGAACGTGAATAGTAATATATCGTTATTTTGACTCCAGAGAATTTGACTTTTAATCATTCATGTAAAATCGATACAGGGTGTTACTTTTTCGCCGAGCCAAGTAAAATAAATTCATTCAAAATTCAATTGTGCAGTGTTCTCGTGCGCGAATCTGACTAAAACGAAAGTCACGTTCGTGTTCATGGCGCCCGTACAACGTGGGGCTTAGAGAAATGGCCGAGAAGAAAAGAACAAAGAAAGAAGAGGAGAGTAGTGTGACTTACTCGAGGGGCTCTGAACTGAGTAGGGGTTTCAAAGGTAAGGCAAAAACGCTACGTGAAGACCCATCGAAGGACCAGAACTTCTCAAGTCCATTTTTTACAATAAAAAGTACATAGAATCTTACGAAAACGTTATGAAAACGCTAGGAGAGGGAGCGGCAAGGCAGGGAATAGAACTGCCACACCTAGAAGGACAACCATCTTCCTCAGGGAGGGAAGAGGACCCCGTACAACATATATACCCGAATACTGCACAACCAGGTGAGTCGATTTTACACACATCAAACCCACAACGAGTGGATCAAACAAATGTAAATATCGAATTAAATCAAATTTTCGTGGGCATGGCGGAGGCAATTAAGCAGGCTATTCAAAACGCTCCTACAAGTCATGAAGGGGGCAAAATGGAATGGGTTATGCAAACCATAAGGAACTCCTCCATGGACACTTTCCAAGGGCTGGATCACGAAAGTGCAAATATGTTTATATTTAATATGGAAGAACATTTTCTTTCGAAAACATAATATTACTGACCGAACAGAAAAATTAATAATGATTACGTCACAATTAAAAGGCCATGCAAAGGAATGGTACGAGCCACATAAAAATTTAATATACGATTACGAAAAGTTCAAATTGAGGCTGAGGCAGACTTTCGACACCATAGCAAAAAGGGCTCAGGCAGAACACATTTTGCATACAAAAATGCAAGGATTCAACGAATAAGTAACGTTATTCATCTCCAAGAAAATAGGTTTATTTAACATAGTAGACCCAACCAGACCGCCTAAAGAGAAGGCGCACTGCATCTATAGACAACTACGCCCCGAGATAAGGGCACAAATTCGAGTCCGTGATTTCGATACCCCCGAGAAGTTACTAACTGTAGCAGCAGAGGTAGAAGAATATCATCTTCCGAGAAGCACCAATAATAACAATTGGAGAAATCGACCAAACCACAGTAATAATAATAGTAACCGTGACGAGGCACCAAGACAGGCAACCAATACGACCACCAGAAATACGAACCAGAGGACAGCATCATCAGGGGAAAATACGCAAGAAAGCCGACCACCGACTACATGCTGATTTTGCGGAGGATGGCACTGGCAAAGAAATTGCCCACAAAGTCCGTACACCACAGGGCAAAACCAACAAGTCAATAGACGTCAGGAAAACTCCCAAGGGGCCGGCGCCCGTTTCAGATCCAACAACTAAATAACGATTTCTCGGCGTCCGGCCCAAACAATATAACCAACCCGGCGACTCCACCAAATTTCGACAATGTCTTAAATATCTCTGCAATTTTTCAAGAAAAACCGATAAATAACATGACTACCCAGACTAATTCTGAAAATATTATGAACATTTCCACTATCCGAGAAAAACAACGCTAAAGGACGTGGCGACGCAGACCGAAACTGCCCCGTTATTATCAATGCAAGATTTACGAAAATCAAGGCAATTACCACATATTAAGATCCTCGCAGACGGACAGGAAATAAACGCTGTTATTGACACAGGTGCGGAAAGCAACATAGTCAGTGTCGTCGACACCGAGCCTCAAATCAAAGACAGAAAATTATTTGCAATGGCAGGCGGAGGCCAAACAACAGAATCCTTGGGAAATATCGTCCTAGATCTAGACATACAAGGTAACAAAACTCAGGGCGAGTTTGAGGTAATTAAAAATTTAAATAAGGAACTTATTCTTGGTACACCATTCCTGGAGGACGAGGGTGTCCATCTAGACTATGAAAGGAAGTGCATGTATATGAGAAAAACGTCAAGGAAACCGTATACTGGAATCAAGAAACAAGGTATACCCCCGAATTTCAACAACTCCACGAAAAAATTCGTATTCCACCGGAGGCTGAACAATTACTTAAACCCGCATTTATGGAATTCTCCGACATATTCAGCGAACGACCTACTAAAGGAATTACAACCACGACTACGAAACCATATAGTCTATTTTTATTGTTTTATGCTTAAAAGATATATTTGTCACAGTTATTACCAGTACACCACTAATAAGTAATATTTCTAACAATTTTATGCCGATTTCTAGCTTATTAATTTCCAATAAAAGGACTTTAATTTACGGTTGTATATGGTCATAAAAACCATTTCATAGCTAGCGATGAAACAGCAAGGAAATAAAAAATAAAGCTAATATATGTACTAATGGCCATTTAGCATCGGTTTTGTTTCGAAGGCCAGAATATTATTCCCCATTTTGGTCACCATTACGTGTTTAAAGTGTGATCATGCAGTTGTATTAATTGTATAACCGCGACTGCTAGCACAAGTAAATCAATAATTTTAATTTATATATAATTCTAATTTTCATGGATTGATCGCACTTAGATGCGCCGTGAATGCACGATTGTTTGTCAGAAACGCCGACATCTTCAGAGACCTGGAACACACCCTGGTAACTGAAGTCATCCGGGACAGAGCGAAGAATCTATATACTCATGCAGCAGAGATTGACAGGACTACGACCCCAACGACGCGACGTTTCGAGGCACACGAGGCCAAAGCTCCAGATCCTGGATAACGGGTAAGTATAACTTAACCGTTTTCCTGTTTCAAACTGACCTTCAAGCCACGCCGCACGCTGACAATGACCAAAAGCACCCAAATCACCCGATCCATGGGGTACCAAGCAAACAACCAGCTCGGCACCCTTACCCTAGTCCGTGCCGACTTCTGACGATAAAATAGGCGTCTTTGACCGAACACAATCCTTGAGCTACACAGTTCACACTTCCTTCCGACGAAATTGGAGCACATGATGTCAATTGGAATACTGGGCTTTCGATTAGTCAACATCCCCCAACCCCTCCAAACTCAGAAAGGGCTCGGCAACAGCCGTTCCCTCTCACTACAGACGAAATATGCTTCCGCGAGTTGACGTGCCAGCGAAAAAATAAGACAAAGACAGAGGAGCGCCAGAAGAAACTACCAAGCTGGCAGGGTCCACCAGCTAGATCAGGGAGGTCTGCTAACATCGCCTACACCGTCCTTATTTGTGCGGGGGTGGGGGTGATGTAGGCTAAAAAAGCAGGCCCACCCCTTACGATTCCGATCCAGGTCTACAGCGATGATTGGGGAAAAGAGCCCAAGCTCGACCCCTAATCATCCGAGACCGTCATCTTTAGTCAAGAATATTGTCCCGTCTTTCGTGAATGAACGAGTCATTTAAATTTTAAATTGCCTAACTCTTTGAAACTGCTAAGTCCAAGTGAGGTAGATTTACATCCTGGTATCAAACATTGGTATGGTAAAAGACATTTAAAACATTCCCACTGGTATGCACGCGGGCCTGAAATATAAAACAATGTATCCACGGGTGTTTACGTTGTTCCAATATGATATGACATAAAATGACCACCAGTGGTCGAGCATAGTAACAACAGTAATGACCACCAGTGGGCACGTGATGCTATATGTGTTAAGTTCTAAATTTACCTAATGTTTATTTTTGTACTACACATAGTAATAATTGAGATATTTTTGAAAACCAAGTGGAAGTTATCAGATTTATATAAAATATTCGTTTATGCATATTTTACGAATCGATACATTTTACAGCATAAATGTACTAGACCATTTTCATGGATCATTAATTGGAGAAAAAATATTATATTACACTTTCTTCCGTGTTCCGATATTTTGTCAAATAAATAAGAATAACACTAAATATTCAGAGATTTTTTAAAATTCACTGCTTTACAGGCACGGGAAGAGGTTTTAAAAAAATTGCCACGTCTATTTATAGCTAATGACCACCCTAATATTCATATTGTTCTTGGTTGATTCCAACTTAGCATACGTCGAACATTACTTACGACATCTTTATTAATATTTTAGTTTTAATTGTATTCACGATATGTTTTTAATTTCCCATCTTACTCAAGACCATGAAATTAATAGAAATATCCTGTAAATTATCTTTGCATGTTCATACTTTTTAATAGTTTGAAAATGACACGTTGAGTACCTAAACTGCAGTAGCGTGCAAGTTATAATAAATTGGCGATAAAAATGAAGTAAAGATTTGATAGTTTCTTATATCATCATGTTTAAATTATCACAATATAATGAATTTCACGTTTCAATTTGAGAAATTATTTTATTAATTATTACAACTACATTGTGTGAACAAAAGTATTTCCTTCTGAAGTTGCTTCAATTTAATAAGAACAAATTTTGTAATCACAATATTCAGAGTATAAGTAGCAAAATTACTGCTTGCATATAGAGCATATTTACTCATAACCTTGAATAAATTTTCACAATAATATCACACGCAACTGAATTTGTCGCCCTTCCAAGTAGAAATAACTACTTGGCATCTCATTAGATCCGGTATTGCCAAATGTATTTTACTGATCGGATAATACTGCATCTGAATCCAATAAAAACTTAATATCTTATTCAGTTGAAATGAAAGAGAACTCTCATTTCCAATATTTCCATATTAAATATAACCCAAGAAACAAAATAATTCTGAGGTACTGGAACTCGGTCATTCATGTTAAACACAAATCCTTGATCAACACTAGACTTTTCAGTTCTTCCCTTTTTCAGGTCACAGAAGCCTTGAATTTTGTTATAATTGTCGTATCGTTGGCCTAAGATATTTCAAATTACAATTTTTCTTAAATCTCGTTCCTTTGGTTTGATTAAATTTTATCCTTCGCGTTACCTACAAGTTGTTGAAATTTATTTCAACTAGTATAGCTAAGTTTTAAAGGTTACTGCTTAGATCACGGGTAGACCATAGGGTCCTCATATGAAATTGATACAAATATATCCTTAAATATAACTACCTCTTTTTGCAAATTTCTGTTAATTGGGAGGAAATTTAAGATCAAGAAAATGAGATCCGCCATTGTATGTTGGGGACAACGGCGTGAGTTATTAGGGATTTACCTTAGAGTGATGGGTGGTGTCTTTTTTGTATACATCAAATTCCTTATGCTCATTATTTCTAATTAATATAATGCTTCTAGAAATGATAGTTGTCCATTGGTTTCCATTGAATATATAAGTTTTACTGAAGTGAGAGGATTATTTAATTTCGAAGTAAAGTAATCTATATATTCAACCTTTGTATCGAATCTGTTTTTGACTTTTAATCATCTCCCAATGATGATCCCAAGTAGTTACATGTACTCAACAGTACCCAGATTGTACTGTTTGTCAAAGATACATAAACCTGGAAGGTCGGTCCGCAACTGATTCACCAACTTATCACCTGTCAAAATGGTTATCAGCGGAGTTCGAAATTTACCTAATGCACAACCTAGTTTCTCAGTGCTAAGTGTAAAGTTTCACAATGATGCTTCCTCCTTAGACATTCGTCCAGGTATACCCCTAAGAACTTAACATTATCTTCAGAGTTAGAAATAGTTTCGTTCGCCTACCTAGAAATGTGATAACTTGAGTTTTTTCAGTATTGGGATACGATGTCTTATGAGAAAACCAATGGCTTAAAGTTTTTAAAATATCGTTACATTGATGTCCCAAAATACTCTCAGATAGATTTGATATTATTACAGAAATATCATCAGCATACATTTTAAAATGTGCTGGCAAGAGAAATCGAGTAGTGAAGCAATTATGTACTCATGGAAGTACGTACTCGCCGCTATGCGGCTTCGTGTTTAACTTCTCCATTCGTACGTAATATGCTTCTTACAATACTTGTTACTATTGTGGCTCGCTCTTATATGTCATGGGATACCAGCGGTAAAGTTGAACTACTCATAGCTCCACAGTGAAGGTCAACTTTGCGCTGTCAAATATGAGCAATAAAGTCTATTTCTCTATCGATCACAGACATAACAAATAATTTAAACAACGAAGTAAAAGACACTTGCATAAACGAATACTAATGATAAATATGACAGCCACGTGGAAAATCATTAATCAAGAACGCGTTCCATACAATTGGGAGAGCGAACGGTTATACAAGACAGCGCAGTTTATGAAATAAAATATTGCGGTTTCAGAAGATTACGGTAATTACAAAAATAAAAATACAGATAATCAACAAAAAGCAACAAACAGAAACAAAGAAGAGGATGAAAAGAAGTTGGAAATTAAGATTTAGCTGATTTTGTAACTGTATGAGAGAAAGGGAATGTGTTTGAGTAAGTTGCCGAAATGGTGCATTATACTCTCTAATTTATGTAGGTAATGTTGTTTATAAATGGTCTATCACCCAGTGTGAATTGGTATAATTTTTTAGATGTAGCTTTAATGTAGCCCGCTAGTGACATTATATGTAAGCTAAACGCACTGACCATCCAACTACCCCTCTTATCAAGCCTATGGTTCAAGATAACCCAAATGATATTTAACAACAGCAGCACCTGATTTTTAATGTCGAGATACACAAAGGGCATAGCTGGATGATTTTTTAAATCCTGCCTAATTCGAAAATACGTAAATGTGGAAGTCAATCAAGAGCATTGCACATGATTACAAACCCAGTAATAATTCTGTGTATAAAGCAGATGGTTAAAGATTGTCACATAATATTCAACATTAGCGGTCCTATATTATAAACCAAAAAGCAGATATTCGAAAGTACATCAATGAAGGAGACAATCAAAAGGATTTGACTGTAGTTAAAAAGACGGACAAGTGTGAATAGAACTCGTGCCTTGGAGGTTCCGTACCGTTACGTAGCGTGACTTCATTTTGCGGTTTATTTAATGTATACTGTATGAAAGAAACCACCAAATTCAGTTTATCGAGTTATATAGGTTTTTATATGTCAGTCAGTGAGTTAGTTTGTCAGCATGAAAATGCACTTTGAAATGCCGTATCCTTTTATTGCATTGAGTTAGAAACTTGAATTTTACAGTACTATGAGGATGCAGACTTTAGTATTTAGTATTAATTTCAACTCGATACCTCTAGCCGTTTTTGTGAAAAGGTAACTTGACGGACAGACGACAGACGGACAACAGAGTGCTCCTATCAGGGATCCGTTTTTAAATTTCGAGGTACAAAACTCTAAAAACAAATAGAGAAATGTGCATGTTGTAGATAAATATATCATTGTAGAGCTACATCCAGGAGTATAGTAATTGGCATGGACACAATAGCATTTACCTGTTTAGCGTACCCAAAAGTTCATAAAAATAGTTTGATTATCTGGTTTGTTAATTCTTTATTTTTTCATACTACTGTATTGGAGTGATGTTTCTCAAATTGAAATGACAACCGAAAAGTATGACTATCCAATCGTGGGCGGAAAAAATAGCTACTACTTATTGTAAGTTCAGTTCGAGCAACGAGGAGCAGCAGTAGCAGCAGCAGCAGCAGCAGCAACAGCAGCAGCAGGCAGCTTTCAGCTAGAACCTGAAGATGGCAGATGAGATTCCGCCGAAACGTCGTTCAGACAACCATGGTTCCAACAGGAGCCTACCAACTACACGGGAAAATACCCGGAAGCACGTCAACACTTTACTTATTGTAAGTGTATACATGGTGGTCCTTCTTTTTTAACTTTTAATATTTGATCGTCTCACCCACTCAAATTATTATAATATAAAAGAAAAAGTTTACAGCAAATTTAGGGTAGCGGCTCAACCCCTCCTCGTGCGTCAAAAATGCTGATTGCTGCATACTTTTTAAAATTCAGAGTTTTTGCTATTTATCTCGTAAAATATCACATAAGGAACAACAATGTATAGAATATCAATTATTCATTCCATAATTAGTTGTTTATTTTTTTATTTATTCGTATGGATGTGTTACACATTGCTTGTTACATAATATAGTTTAGGAATATTGTAATGTATGAAATACAGATGTATAAAATGTTAATATATAAATGTAAGATACAGAATAATGATAATTAACTTATAAATAAAACTAGGTATATATCACAATCGCAGGTTGGTATTCTTAAACCAATCTCGTGCATCAGGTGTGAGATTGTGCAGTTCTTGTAGTGGTCCAATGAAGCAAATATCAGCGCATTTTAGTGCTAAGTGGGAAATTAGCTCTTGAGCGTGCGACACAACTGTTACACCGAGGATTGTTAGCTATTTCCCATGTGAATAGGTTTTTTTAAATACTACTATTCCGTGACCTGCACGAACTTTGTTTAGATTGCACCATTCTTTTCTGCACAAGATTAGGGGGGCACCGCAGAGGTTGGGTCTAAGATCAATCTCACATTCCTGGTTACTAGTTTCTCCCACGGTGCCCTCCAGTGGTCAGCGCTAGTGAAGTCGATCAGTTCATTAGCAGTCCTGATGGGAGGATATCCTGACTTCAACCTCTGAACTCCATTCGTGAGGGGAAAAGCGTCAGTGTTGATGGGGACGTAAAGATCTTCTTAACATTCTTTGCACTGCGATTTTAAAGCAGAAACTCTCTTGGTCTGAGGAGGCGCGATGTTTCGTTAAATAGTTGTAAACACTTTGCATGGGATGAGTTAAAATAACTTGAACAAAAGACTATCTTTCCACACTGTGTCGAAAGCAGAGGTTAAATGAATGAAGTCAGCTGATGTTTTGAGTTTTTCATGAAAGCCCTTTTCGATTAAAATAGTGAGGGCTAGAACTTGGTCACAGTAATTTCTTCCAGGCATTCATCCTGCTGATTCTATAGGGATATTGTGGCTCATACATGGTAATAATCGTGACAATATTGTTCTTTCGAGAATCTTATAGCATACGCTTAGTAGAGCTATTGGTCTATAGGCTTGAGTTGCGACTTTACTTCTTTTGAAGAAAAGTTTCGGAATTTTAAGAGTCAACAGAATGTGATGGTAGAAGTTTAAAAGCCAAATCCGGGTATTAGGTTCCAGATCTTTTATAAATTCTGGATATATATTTTCTAAGCCTACTACTTTTCTGCAATGAGTTGCGTTGATTGCATTTTCAAGCTCCACCAATGTAATGGATTTCATGATAAGCATATCTTTCTGATGACTTCTATGGATATCGTTGAGTTGAAAGACTTCTCTTTTACGTTGTTTGGTTAATTGGGGATTTGGGAACTGTTTGATTCATTGTCTATAAAATTGGCTAATGTAATTTTATTGTCGGATATATCGATTCGCGAGGAATTACATAGATAAGTATACAGTTAGATCCTAGCGTTATATTTGTAACTTCAATCGTTTTATATAGCACATATATACACACCTTAACTAAAGTTTAGGACTTGAAATGTTCTACAAAAATCAAGTAAACAGACAATTTTGTATTAAAATGTAAATTTTATTGTTTATATTTTTATATGCAAAAAACATTAAAAAAACTTTAAGAAACGATGAAATAGGTATACTGATATCTACATTATTCGCTCTGAACCTACGCTGAATTACTCTACATTTAGTTGTTTCCCAGACCTCTAGATATGTTAGCATGATGCAGATTACTTTCTTGAATTCGTAAAGTCGGTCCCACAGTCTCTGCTGCAGCGTTAAACTAAACGTTTCGAGTTCTAGAAGTTTTGTGCCAATCTTTGTAGAAGTTATGAACTTTTCCGCTTGTTTTTGGCTTGGAGCAGACCTTTTCCTATTTCTATTCCTATTTTAAAATCTCTTCCGTTATGTATTCTTTAGATAAGCCACAGAATGGTTCAAGATCAAATAAGGAGGCCTCAACTTCTTTTTTTACAAGAGTGTCAGCTAATTTCTTACCTTCTATTCCTTTATGCTCTAACGCCAAAATCAAAATTTGTTGTTTTTTCCAGTTGCATTAAAGATTGTCTAAATTACCAGACAATTTTAGAATCGAAGGTGTAAAACCTAAGACTTTTCAACGCTCCCTGGATATTTGAAAGTATGTAGATCCTTCCCATAGAATGCTTTTGTTTTTGCATTCTTGGGTAAGTAGAATCTTGATAAGTAAGAGATCATCTCTAAACGGTGAAGTTAGGCCATGTAACTTTAATGTAATAGTTGTAATTCAATGCTTTTAGAAACAAAAGAACATACAGATTCCTTAGTAGCACAAAAAGAAAACGGTAGATGAGACGTGATGGCTCGTTCTGAAATTCATTGAATCAAGATAAGACAAAAGCTAATGATATGCTGGCCGAGTTGAACTGACTGAAGATGCAAAAGATTAGAAGCAAAACTCCGATAACATGTCTGCTCACAAAATAATAAAAACATATTGAGATCACCGAGAGATCAGTAAAATTAATCGAAGATGGAAGCACCTTAATGACCAAATATGAAAATCAACATAAAAATTGTAAAGGAATGCCATAGAAAATATCTCATGGCAAATAATATTATTTATTTATTTAGGATACAATGCTCAACATATATTAATTATTTACAGAGCAGGATGGGTACATAAAGAACAAAAAGAAATATACAGTACACATGTTAGATGGGCATAACAATGAAACTATGTAAATGCAGAATTCAAACAAAAACAAAGAGTCAGTGGCTATAATAGTCTTGTATACAACTTTTACTTCCACATCCACGTAGTGGATTGGAAGCATAGTAATCGTAAAAAAAAATCTATTTTTTTTTTTTCTTGAAATAGGTTTAGAATGTCATGAAACGTCGAGATTTTAAATTTGAGCGAAACAAAAAAATTCTGTCTGTCTGTCGGTCTGTTTCTCTGTAACTTTTTTGTCCGTACGCTTTCTCCGAAACGGTGTAAGATATCGACTTGAAATTTTGTACACGTATATAATATAACGAGATCTGGAACTGGATTGTTTTTTGAAGATATCCGGTGAGGAGGAAGGGTTGGGGAGTAAATAGGGGTAAGTATGGGGAAATATGTAAGGCAAGCTAGTAAGGCTACAGAAACTTAAAATTTGATGCATGTGCTACAAGCCAAGGCCTCAGATTTTTGTATAATATTTTCAACCCCCCACTACCCCTAGTCCATTATTATAGGGGTTGATAAAATAAAATTGGGATACCCACTTGAAATTTGGTACACGTATGTATTTAACGGCATCTCTATCTGGATTATATTTTGAGATGATTCCGTTGTAGGGTTGGGGGTTAAATAGGGGTTAATAGGGGAAAATAAGTAAAGCAAGCTGGTACTAATACAGAAACTTCAAATTCGGTGTATATAGTAGAAGCCAAAGCCTCAATTTTTTTCATAATATTTTTCAACCCCCCACCACCTCTACTCCATTATAAAAGGGGTTGATAAAATAAAATTGAGATATTCGTTTGAAATTTGGTACACGTATGTACCATTACGACATCTGGAACTGGATTATATTTTGAGATGATTCCGTTGAAGGGTTGGGTGTTAAATAGGGGTAAATAGAGGAATATAAGTAAAGCAAGTTGGTAAGAGTACAGAAACTAGAAATTCGGTGCATGTACTAGAAGCTAAAGACTCATATTTTTTTATAATATTTTTCAAGCCCTTACCACCCCTACTTCATTATTAAAGGGGTTGATAAAATAGAATTGAGATATTCATTTGAAATTTGGTAAACGTATGTATTATAACGACACCTGGAACTAGATTATATTTTGAGATGATTCGTTGAAGGGTTGGGGGTTGAATAGGGATACATAGGGGAAAAAAGTAAAGCAAGCTGGTAAGAGTACAGAAACTTGAAATTCGGTGTATGTACTAGAAGCCAAGGTCTCAGATTATTAATACATCTTTCAACCCCCACCACCCCTACCCCATTATTGAAGGGGTCGATAAAATAAAATTGAAATATTCACTTGAAACTTGGTACACGTATGTATTATAGCGACCTCTGGAACTAGATTATATTTTGAGAAGCTTCCGTTGAAGGGTTGGGAGTTAAATAGGGGAAAATAAGTAAAGCAAGCTGCAATGAGTATAGAAACTTGAAATTCGGTGCATGTACTTGAAGCCAAGGCCTCCGATTTTTTAATAATATTTTTCAACCCCCCACACCCCTACTCCATTATTAAAGGGGTTGATAAAATAAAATTGAAATATTCACTTGAAATTTGGTACACGCATGTATTATAACGACACGGAACTAGATTATATTTTGAGATGATTCCGTTGAAGGGTTGGGGGTTAAATAGTGGTAGATAGGGGAAAATAAGTAAAGCAAGCTGGTAAGAGTATAGAAATTTGGGATTTGGTGTATATACTAGAAGTGATAGCCTCAGACTTTTCCATCCCCCCACCACCCCCACGCCCTTATTAAAGGAGTTGATAAAATTAAATTTAGATTTTTACTTGAAATTTGTTACACGTATAACGATATCTTAGATTATATTTTGACATGATTGCGTTGAACGAGTGAGGGTAATTGGCAAATCGGGAAGAATCTGCTGAGTATAGAAACTTGAAATTCGGTATATGTCCTAGAAGCCAAGGCCTCAGATTTTTTAGTAATATTTTTCAACCCCCCACCATTCTTAATCCATTATTAAAGGGGTTGGTAAAATGAAATTGATATTCATTTGAAATTTGGGACACGTATGTATTATAACGACATCTGGAAATAGATTATATGTTTAGGTGATTCCGTTGAAGGGTTGAGGGTTAAATAGGAGTAATTAGGGGAAAATAAGTAAATCGAGCTGGTAAGGGTACAGGCATGTGGGATTTGGTGTATATACCAGAAACCAAGGCCTCAGATTTCTTTCTAGTATTTTTCAAACACTACCATCTCCGCTCCGTTATTAATGAGTTTGATAACATAAAATTGAGATATTTACTTGAAAGTTACTACACGTATGTATTGTAATGACATCTGATTGAGATGATTCCATTGAAGGGGTGAGACGTGGTAGGTTGTGAATAGGGGAAAATAAGTAGGGTAAACTTAAAACTTCATTTTTAACGTATATGGTAGAAACCAACGCCTCAAACTTGTCTGACATCTGCTCCAAATATTATTAAAATTCTATGACCAATAATTTCCACATACTAGAGTGCAAATCTAGTCAAGATGTTTCCTTTGAAGTGACTTGGATGATAAATCTGGATGTGGAAGTAGTGATTCCTTAGGCAGCGGTTTTTAGAAGTATGCTTATAATATTTTTGCGACACCGGTATATCGAATTGCTTGCACATGACCCAGTGGAGATAACTGGCCACTCTGTCAAGTCGGTAAGTGTATTCCGATGGTGCCAAAGCAGAACATCCTGCCACTAAGTGACGGACATGTTCCTCTGCCAGACCGCACATCATGTACTTGCTGTTAACAGGCTGTTTCAGGATCATCCTTTGGTGGTATCTCATCTTTAGTGCTTGGTCTTGTGCTGCTATTATTAAACTATTCGTTTCTCATTTCAAGTCTGAGTCACTCAACCAGTTTGTAGACGCCTCCTCATCCACTGCTGGTCGCGGAAGAATTGTCCATGCCTCGGCTTTGCTATTTTCTTTAATTCTGCGTTGAATTTTCTTCTTTACTTCCCCGTCGGTAGTTTCGGATCCCAGGTAATTCTCTTGGATATTACGTGATTCTTTTTGAATGGATTACAAGTTTTGACCATGCTCCTTAAGGTCGAGTAAATTTGTCCTTCTCCTATGGATATACGCGCTCGCTCCTACGATAGAGGAGTCATGAGGAGATTTTAGCTCTATTAATCCACGGCCACCGTCTTCCCTCTTGATGTATAACCTGTGCACATCTGCCTTCGCATGATGTCTTCCATCCATTGATAGGATTTTTCTTGTCTTTCTGTCCATTTTCACGACGTCGCTTTTGAGCCAATCGACAATTTCAGAACTGTAGGTAACTACCGGGACAGCAATAGTGTCTATTGCTCCGATTTTGTTCCTTGAGTTTAAGTTGGCCTTCAGGGCTTGTCTAATGCATCGGTAATATTCTCTTGCTACTTTACTTTCATTTCGTCATTGTGGATTAAGGTGCTTTCTTCGATGCCCAAATAGTTATATGTTTGTTTAAAAGTGAATTATTTATTATTTGTTTGCTGATAGTAATGAAACGTATTCTTTATAGGATTTTGTAAACAGCGGAAAAAAACTGTCTATGAGAACTAAAAGAATAACTATATGAAAAAAAATATTAGCGAAATCTTTGCATTCTTTCGATAACCTGACTTCTGGCTATGCTAGCAAATCAAGAATCTTAAAATAAATTTGTCCAGTTTCTTATTTGATGTTCTCATTATAACACTAGCATCCAACATAGTGCCCTACGGCTAAGTAGACTATACTAGTATCTACATGACCCCCTCCGGTATGAATATTGAGTTAAGAATGAGAACAATTAACTTTTAAACATGCATTGAGTATATAGGCTCTAATACTAGTTAGCTAATAGATAGGTGAAGATCTGTTGATTTTGATCAGTCAATGTCAAATATAAATATTTCTATATATAATAAAATGCTAAAGAGGGTATCTTTGACCAAACAACAAATCCTTACTAAAACCCTCTTAATGGTACTATGGATATATTTTATCCACAAATTACGAAATACTTAATTTAAAAACTACCACACGACCGTTGCCTTGCCTTTCTTACTTCTGTCTTTCTAGAACGTTCGTTCTTTAAAACGTGACCTTTTTTACTCGCTTTCTTATCGCCCACAAAGAGTTCGAATCGGAACAAAACATGTATACATGCGATCGTTCAAAATATCGTAACAGTATTTTTTGTGTCCTCAATCTCTGTGCCTTAGCTTGCAATTTCATCCTCAAATTGTGTGCCACCAAAATCACTTCATTAGAGTTGCACTTTTGTAATATACTTTCGGCCTTTTTGAGAACCTTTGGCGTTGGTACTCCTTTTCTGCACTCCTCCAGAATTGCTATTTCTCTTCTGTATGATTCTATGGTGTCCTCAATACTCCGCCAGTAAGGTTTTCCGAAATATTTTTGTAGACTTGACGATTCTTTAATTTCTCCTGCATCACCGATGCACTTACATACACCATGCAGTTGACATCTGTAATGGATAGGTGCTGCTGGTTACGGACCGTCTTGAAAATAACTGCATTGGCATTGTTGATTTGATCTCTAGTGCTAATGTTAGGTTTTATTTTCTTAAACCCTTTGCGGTTCGTAATATCCATGTGTCTTACCTCTTGCAATTTATTCCTGATTTGTGCTTCTAAATTTTCAATTATTGATGCTTCTTAGTTCCTAAGCTCCGGAAGGGCTATTTCCTCGGGGATGATATCCAACAGTTCTGCGTTTTCTAGCACTTGGCCCTTGGGGGTGACAACTAATACTTCTCCATTTTCTGGTACTCGGGGATCATCTTCTTGAAGTTCTTGCTCTATCCTCGCAGCTGTTCGGTCGGCATCAACTTTAACAGTTTCTCGCGTCACGTTCGACGTAAAATGATAGGTACGGTTTTTCCAAACAGGTAACTATTAGGAAAGGTTGTGGTGGAACCATACTATTGCTGTGGTCTTGGGGGCAACTGATTTTTGGAGTTGGATGCCGTAGCCAGTGATCACTGGGTCCGTGATTCATGTGCTCTGAGTAGACATAATGAACCAAGAATTAAGGCTGTCTGCGCTCCCCGTCTGTCCAGTTTTGGCAAACCGGTATTGTCTTCAAGTTCTAAAGCAGTGTGTGTCTCACTCCACCAAGGGATCCTATCGTACCTAAGTACCACTAACTAAACAGCGCGATCTGGATAGAGTCTGCGGAACTCTCTTTTTTCCTCCTTTTTCAAGACAATGTTTGTATCTGCTGGTGGAGAGAATTCAATAACAAACGTTGTCTTAAGTTAGCCAGTCTGTATCAGGCTTATTGGTTTATATTTTCCTAGCGCTAGGAAAAGAGTAGTTCCAACGAATTAGGCACTGCTCATTCCCCGGAGCATATGGCCGCACTGGTATTTCATCTATCGCATGCAAGTGTCGCAGATTATTGTACAGCATTCGTAATGCTCCATTATGTCTATGAATATATGTCGAGACTGCGTATGCTGAGCAAGCTGACAACAAGTGCGTTAGTGTTTCCGCCGCCGTTCGGCCTGCAATTTATATGAGGGACGTCCAAACCCAAGACATGACTTGGATAGACGACCATGTTAAAGGCACTGTTCTGACAAGCCATGATGAACCCTTTGGTCTCAGACTTCAGCCGCCGGACCTTAAGAAAGCAAGGTCAGCTTCTGCGAAGAGACCCTGCCGTCAATGTTCTTATACAAGGATACATGTAAGGGCTTATCTTTATGCAGCAGCAGAAGCTTGCGTTGCTCTGCTGCTTTTGGGTTGGTTTTTAGTTGAGCAGGGTCCATCTCGGTGACAGAGTTTGTGTTTACCTGCTCAGTGTGAAAGTCGAGACCAAGCTCATCGGTTGCTCTTTGCGCTGCCTTAAATACAGGCACTCCTATCCCTGCGTTTTCATGGTCGCATACCATATAGAGGAGGAAATTTGAGCTGTCGATTATATTGCAGGCTCCTCCCAGAGCAGACCTGTTATGTAGATACTACAAACTCAGGAGCCCAGGGCCTCTAACTAATCTTTTAGGTTCCTACGTCGAGTTGGCGCGGCTCGCTTGTGTCCATTTCACTACCACAAAGCAGGAGAGAATGATCGGAATGGCAAGCATATCTGTTGCAGACACAATGTTCTTCCCCGAGAGACCATATCTGATGGAGGAGGTGCTGCTGATATTTGCCGCGGAAAACGTTTTTTACTGTGGATACTTCATGGGTGGAGCGTTGCTCTATAGGTATGTGTATGACTGTCCGGCATTTAGATTGAGCAAAATGCCTTCGTCTAGCAGCTACGTACCATCTCCATAGTCACCACATCGTCCTCTCTTGAGATGAAGCAGCACACATTTGTCCAAAATAAACTCCAGTACAAGTGAACATTCAGTTGCCGATATCTCAAAAACTATTAGGTTTAGGATGCTAGTAACAAAAAATATCCAGAACAGTTAGTAGAATGTAAATTTAAGGTTCAATGGAGGGGAGGGTGTTCCATTAAAAGCATAGAAGTAATTTTAGTCTGTAAGTCACTTTTCGTAGTACTTACGCTTCAACCGAAAATTTTACTTACCAGAAACTTATATAACTATAACAGATTTGTTCCTACATTCACTTGTTTTATGAGAAAATGGAGTAATTTATGGCCGACATAACATTTTTAACCGCCATTTTCTCGAAAACTGTCAAAGATAGATATAGACATATTTTATTCTTAGAATTTATTAAGCAATCTATATTTTGAAGAATACATATGGTGTTTCATTAAAAATAACAAAGTATATACTTGAGAGCTATATAGAGCTATCAAAATGTGCAACTGATTCAGTCCATACAACTTTCCAGAATTTGAAATCGATATATTTTTTTCTTTCACTAGAAAGTTATGGGCTGGCTAGTAATATCGTAGGCATCCTGTATACCTCAAAGAAACATACACCCCAGGCAGATCCACCGACACCGCCCTTCATGCGGTTAGTGGTCGGATTGAAAAGTCTTTGGACAATAAAGAGTCCACCTGGGTGTCTTCATAGATATAGAAGGCGCTTTTGATAAAACCACCTTTCCAAAAATTACAGCAGCCCTCACGAGCAGGAACGTTTCTCCGATCGTAAGTGGCTGGATATCCAACATGCTCTCAAAAAGAGCGGTACATCCAACATGCTCTCAAAAAGAGCGGTACAGATTAACATGGGAGACATCGCTGTTAGAGGAATGGTTGCAAGAGGCTGTCCTCAGGGGGGTGTCTTATCACCTCTTCTATGGAACTTAGTTCTTGACAGCCTCCTGCGCCGCCTCAACTCCGAGGGATTCCACACAATTGCATACGCAGATGATCTAACGATACTGCTTAGTGGTAAATTCGAAGGAGTCCTCTGTGATCGAATGCAGATGGCCCTGAGAATAATCGAAAGATGGTGCAGAGAACACTCTCTGTCGGTCAACCCCAGGAAGACAGAGCTGGTCCTCTTCACAAGGAAAAGGAAATTGGGGCCAATGACGGCCCCCGTTCTTCTAAATACCACACTAAATTTCGCATCAGAAGTAAAATACCTTGGAGTAACTTTTGATGCCAAACTAACTTGGAATCTTCATTTAGACAGAAGACTAAAGAAGGCTTACATCTCTTTTGAGCAGTGCCGCAGAACCATAGGGAAAACCTGGGGAATGAAACCCAAAGTGGCTATGTGGATTTACACTGCTATAATAAGACCAATGATAGCCTATGAAGCCATCGTCTGGTGGCCTAAGAGTCAGCAGACTGTAGCGAAACGTAAGCTCAGCCAGGTACAACGAGTAGCCTGTTTAAATACAATTGGAGCTATGAGAACGACACCAACAAGAGCAATGGAAGTGATGCTGTGCCTGCCACCACTAGACATATATCTAGAAGAGGTGGCCCTAACTACTATGGCACGTCTCAAATCCGTTGGCATACAGCCAAACATAGGATGTGGAGTGACCAGATGCCGGCTGTGGAATGAGGCAATTAAACAAATGCCACTTCTGCAGGTACGTGCAGATGGTATTTCTCCACAGTTCATCTTTGATAGACCCTATGAAATACACACCAACAGTAGCAATGAGGCTGTCAGTGAAGGAACAGTTAACATCTTCACAGACGGATCGAAAAAGGAAGAAGGAACAGGTTGTGGGGTATACTCCAGGAACCTGCAAATTCAAATTAAATGGGCTATGGACAAACAAGCCAGTATAATACAAACAGAACTGGCGGGAATAACCATAGCCGCAAAAGAAATTTCCCGTAGACAAATAACGGGAAAAACAATAAGAATCTACACTGATAGTAGACAATCACTACTGGCCCTACAGAGACACAAAATAACAACAGGGTCAGTATGGGAATGCCATCAGGCACTCGTGGGCGCCTCCAGCATGAACAGTGTCATTCTATGCTGGGTCAAAGGGCATGCACAGTGCAGAGGCAACAGGGAAGCTGACAGTCTGGCTAAGAAGGCAGCCAGTCTAAGTATACTTGGACCTGGCCCTTCCAACATACTGCCGACCTCAGCAATAATGCTAATGATTAAAGAAGACACCCACAGAAAATTTAAAAAATTGTGGGATGAAACTCATAGTTGTCAGTTGGCCAGGGATTTGCTTAGATACCCTGACAAGGATACAACGATGATCTACCTGGGAATGTCCAGGAAGAACCTGCGCTTCGCGACAGGAATTCTTACTGGTCATTGCCAGCTGAGGAAGCACCTTTATAACATGAAGTTAAATGACACACCCCTATGCAGAGGTTGTGAACAAGAAGAAGAGACTGTCCAATACGTACTCTGTGAGTGCCCGGCAGTCTCCTCTAGCAGAGAATCCATTTTGGGAGAACGTTGGCCTACTTTGGCCGACTTGAGGGATATTCCCCTAGGCAGCATCACCACCTTCTTTACAAGATTAGGATGGTTGGAGGCCTAGGTGGAATCCTGTATCCCTCGGGAGGATGTACAAAGGGCCCAATGGGGCCTAGGTGCTGCGGTCACCTAAATGTGACTGCCCTCCCACAAACTCCAAACTCCAACCTCAAAGAAACGATTGTGATAGGATCACTCGGCATTTTTGTGAATGTATTAATGGACATCGTACAGAAGGATAGTGCCCTCACTTGGCCGCTACAATTTACTATTTATCAGTTTCGTTTATCCTGTCCAGCTGAAAAACTTTGTACTAATATTATAATTATAATAATAATTATCATTATTAAAATTATATTATAAAAAACCGTTGCCTAAAGAATCACTACATCTACATCCAGATCTCGTTTAAAGGGAAACATTTTGATAATATATTTGCACCTTAGTATGTGGAAATAATTGGTAATGGAATTTTAATAGTTTATTTGAGGTAGATGTCATAAAAAAGGGGCCTTAGCTTCTCGCATATAAAGCAAATTTGAGTTTCTCTAACTATCTTGCTTTACTTATTCTCTCCTATTACCTCCCCCGCTGCCCCTTCAACGGAATCATCTGAAAATATAATGTAGATCCGGATGTCGTTATAATACATACGTTTACCAAGTTTCAAGTGAATATCTCAATTTTATTTTCTCAAAATTGTTAATAATAGTGAGGGTGGTGGGGGTTATGGATAATGTTATAAGAAAGCCAATGCCTCAGGCTTTCATGACTTTCTAAGCCTTTTTCAAGGAACATAATTTTTTATTTTTTTTTTACGATTATTATACTTCCACTTCACTACGTGGACGTGGAAGTAAAAATAGTACTCTAAAGTGTACTGTGCTATAAGTGAATTTAGTGTGATATCCAAGTTTTCTGAGACAGTTATAGAGGGAAAGCTGGCTGCAAAAAACTTGGCCGATCGGGCAACAGAATGAAATGTTATTGACATATTAGAATTTACAGTGGCCATAAGAAAAATCATTTTGTGCCTGGGCAGAATTTGTTCACAAGTTTTTTATGGGGTCTCCGCGGAGCAATTTTCGTACGGCAATCATACCAATAGTGTAACAGCTTTGAATTACTCTTAAAATTTAGTATTTGCGGAGTAAAGAAAATATATATTTTTATGCCTCGTTAAATCTTGCCTTGGTACAAAACCACATACAAAACTTGTGAACAAATTCTGCCCAGGCACAAAATGATTTTTCTTATGGTCGTTGTGAGTGCTAACATTTCAAAAACATTTCATTCTTTTGCCCGATCAGCTAGGTTTTTTACAACCAGCTCTTAGACTATTAGGGTCAATGGTAATTTACTTGGTAGGGGTGGCAAGTCACTACATGATTTTTAAAGGCGAGATAAAAAAGAAAAATACATAAAAATAGCTTGGTAAAGTAAACTTCATATTTCTAAATCAGATAAAAAATTTCAAAGCTTTGCCGCCTATTACCACTAGGATAGAGCGGGGCATGGATTAAAATAAGAAATGAAGGGAAACTCGCCAGTATCAGTTATAATTTCTAATAATTACGCCACTCACTCCTAAAATATTTTACGATCTAACGGTCACTACTGTTTACTTAATTTTTTACACACACACATAATGCTGTAAAAGGGCAAGCACTTTTATGGCCGAGTTTTATGTTTTTTCTTGGGTGTCTTGCGCCGTTGGGTGTCTCCTTTGTCGGGAATTTTTTATTTGACTTAGAAATATGAAGTTCACTTTAAATGATAGTGAGTAGTGTTAACATGTAGATAAATGGTGTGTGGGGGCGGTTTTCAAAGTCGTTTGGTAGTTTGGGGGTAGGGGGAATTTGTACACGTGAATGTTATATGTATAGTGAATAGGTACGTCGGAAATATCTAGAACAGACGTTAATATGACCTTGTCATATGTTTTATGTGGTTGATGTATGTACTATTTGTTGTAAAGTTCAATATTGGGCTTATTGTTTAAATTAATCAAAAGTTAAATATACAGGATGATTCAGCACCAAGAGAAATTGGCAGTATACTGGGCGGTCATGTTTCTAATGGTAATACAGATATTAGAAAAAATATAAAAATGACATGATAGATGATAGAAAGTATTATTAACATGTCTATAAGGGATATGTGGTTGGGTGGTTTTTATAGCGAGGGGCTTCTGGAAGCTATATATCGACTTGTGTACGTATAAGATGAACCAACACGGTGAACCAACACGGTACGTGATGTGAACCAAAAACGTATATTGGTATACTGATACATGAGGTATATAGGAGGAAGGTCCATTCTACATTCATAATGTTCACTGCATGTTCCCGGTATATGTGTACTACCTTCGTAGCAAGGCAACCTGGTATGTTTGTGGATCATAAATCTACGATGCATGTATATTGTAGGAATGTACATTATGTATTAGTGGCAGCGATAAGTACTTCACTCATGTCATGTATTTTCTTCAGTAAGTAAGTAAGTAAGTAAACATTTATTTCCCGCTGTTATCACAATAATTAAAATAGGTGATGTCAATATACTTATAATGTGATAGCAAAATAAACTACTTAAAGGTGTAGGGAAAAATAGCTAATGGATATTATATATACACATATGTTTTCTATTCATAGAACATATCTAAAACTATAACTAAACAAATACAAATAAGCCCTAATAATAATACATTATAATGAATACCTATAAATGATGGTATATATAAAAAAAATATTTATGTTGTTTCTTAGGTTTTCACGGGTATTAAATGAAGTGTTGACGTGCTTCCGGGTGTTTTCCCGTGTAGTTGGTAGGCTCCTGTTGGAACCAGGGTTGTCTGAACGACGTTTCGGCGGAATCTCATCTGCCATCTTCAGGTTCTAGCTGAAAGCTGCCTGCTGCTGCTGCTGCTGCTGCTGCTGCTGCTACTGCTACTGCTGCTCCTCGTTGCTCGGAGCCTACCAACTACACGGGAAAACACCCGGAAGCACGTCAACACTTCAAAAAATATTTATTATATATACATATATATACATCAAAAGCATACTAAATTAGAAGAACAAAATACAAATCAAAACATAAAAATCGAGTGGAGAACAAAAGATGGAAAAATAGATGACGCTCTGTTCCTGTTTTAAAGTGTAGCTGCGAAATATTCATTTAAGTTATAAAATACATGTCTATGTAACAGTATTTTTATTTTTCGCTTAAAAGCTTTGCAATTTCATGATTTTAGATCTGTTGGCAATTTATTATAAATTTTTATTCCCGAATATAGAGGACCCTTTCTAGTTCTACTATAGTTATATTTTGGTAATAAGTAATCTTGATGACGTGTCGCATAATTATGTATGTTAACTGGCATACTAAGAGAATTTTTGTTTTTGTCTATTAAAATTGAAAGTCTGTAGATTTATAAATTAGTTAAAGTAAATATTTTTATGTCTTTAAAATAACTTCTACAGGAATTTCTAGGGGATAAGTCACATAATATTCTAATTGCTTTTTTCTGCACCAAAAATAACTGCTCAGAACTACTAGCTCCACCCCAATATTCAATTCCATATTGTAGCAAACTCTGAAAGTATGCAAAATAAACTATTTTTACTAAGGCCAAGTCGACATTTTTTTTAATGGTTAAAATGGCATATACGTATAGCCTTGCTTAATTTTACTTTTAGGTTGCTAATATGCACTGACCAATTCAGTTGTGAATCGATATGGATACCGAGGAATTTTGTAGAACTAGCAGGTAGTATTTCTTCATCGTTCAATTTAAGAATAGTATTTGTCTCGCCCTGTAGTTGGAAAGTTATATTATTTGTTTTACTGCAGTTGAGTGCGAGTTTATTTGCAAGAAGCCAATCTGATATACTCTCTAATAAAGTTTGTGCCTTGTTTACTAAATTGTCTTTATTCTTGTCCTTTATTATTATGCTCGTATCGTCTGCAAATAATGAAAATTTTACTTCTGCGAAATTTGAGACTATATCATTGAAGTATATCAAGAATAATGTTGGACCTAGAATCGATCCCTGTTGAACTCCATTCTCAACCACAGCATAATCAGAATAAATTTTTTTTATTACGTTATTTTCGGTGCCATATATGCCATAATATTCCATTTTTTGCAGCAATATCTGATGATCTACACAGTCAAAAGCTTGGACAAATCACAGAAAATCACAGAAAATACCTAACAGTTTAATTATTACAATAATTTATTACTTATTGTAATCATAGATGATCCACTGCTTCATTCTGAATATATTCGTTAATCATTCTGAAAACTTTAGCTTTAAAGATCATATTTAACATGATTTACGCAAAATCTGATGATTTTATTTGCCTTAAAGTTTTATATAATTCAAATTATGTTTTACATTGTCCAGAGCAAAACATGATACCATTCTATTAAATACATTACATTGTTGTAATAGTTCTTAAATTATAAAATAGGAAGAAGTATAAATAAAACAGATATGTTACTTTAAATATATTTTTATTTTTGTTACAAAAATGAAGTAAGTACAATAATAAAAAATAATTGTGCCAAGAATATAAATTGATATTTATTTTAACAAATAAATTTTCTTTGCAACTTATGAATTATCGTATTTTACTATAACGAATTTTTGGTCAGTAAGTAAAAAATAGTAAAACTTGGAGGGCTTACATTTTCAAAACCAGTGTCTAGGTGTTGCCGACGGTGATACATGTAATTGCGAAACTCCATTTCTCAACACATCATCTGTGGCTGCACCTATTAGCTGATACTTTTTTTGGCTTTTCCAATTGTTGGAAGAAGGTATTTTCTTCCTGTCTAGATGAGGTGGGGATGCACGTGCTAGTTCTAACTATAAAAAGAACAACGATTGTATTTGAACAGGTACTTATTTCATTGTAAAAACTGACCATGATAAAGTTGAAAGATATAAAAACATCTTACAAAAACCTTACAGAAAAAAATGATATACTCAAAAATAAATTAAACAAATTGATATTATCATAAATTGGACGCCGCACAAAACAAATGGAAAATAGGGTACAGTCAAATGAGCTGAAAGTGTGGTAAGTATGGTGTACTTTATAATATCCTGATCAAAAGCTTTCATGGGCACAATGTCTGAAAATGACCAGTTTTTGAGATATGAAAGGTCAAAGGTCAGGAGTATCGGTACCCGCTAATGTCATAGTTGAGTATTATATGACATGAGTTGTTTAACGTTATTCTACTATGTTTGTACATATAAACACCGTTTCACTCTCTCACGCTCGCCGACCAACCCCCCTCCCCCCACTACACATACAAACACACACATGCACATACACATACTTCTTTTCGCAAATAGTTCAAACTACTGTATTGATCTTGAAACATAAAAATATGTGTGAAAATTTTGATTTCTATTTTCGAGCCCAGTACAATAACTTCCCTATATGCTGGGAAGTTAATAGGGAGATTTTAGGCCACTTAAATATGCTTTAAACGTAAAACGTTGCACATGCGCATTAGCTCGTAAATAAGGCATTCCGGTATTAGAGCTTTAGCACGTTTTGAGTTTTTGAAGCCATATTTCTTGACGTGTGACGTACCTGAATATATAACCTCACTTTTTGTTCACTTCGAAAGAGTTGGCATCTGTTACTTCGTTTTAAGTTTACATTATTATGGCAGGATTAGACAACTACGGATATTTCTTTTCCAAAAATATTGATATAAACAAATAAATATTAAAACTTCAGGTTATATATTATACACCGTGTGATAAAACGTTGCCAAGGATTGATATACATGCAATCATTTTATTACATATTATGAAACACAATTAAAAAAAATACATGTAAAAAGTATGCCAAACAGAGCCGGGAATTTTATATTTTAAATATAACTATTAAGATATTCATAAATTAAATGTACAAATAGACGAGAATGGTCTCTACCGGGCAACCCTATAAAACATTAGAGAGTTGTTGAGCATCCAAAAGAGCGTTGTTGAACAGTATTTACTTAATCAGCAATCTTTAATCGTTATCCTTGACAACCTAACCTAACCCTATTTTTATATTTTCATTGTTTGGGTTATTGCACATTTATATAGTGAATATTACACCTACATCTGAGTTTTGAACTTCCAGAGCCTATTGCGCTTTTTTATGAAACATTTTGTTTTTTTAAAAAGCGTTTTTTTAGGTAAAAAGGTGAATATCTCCGATTCTAGAGGTCCGATCGGGACAAACTAAAAACCAAGTACCTTCGCAATTAAAATTCCAAGATATCTGCGTTGGTTTTGGATGACTTAAGTACATACATAACATACAAAATGGAGTAAACTAGTTAAAAAGCGATTTTCTTTTCATTTTAACGCCCATGGACGTCAAGAGTTCCACTCAGCTCCACACTTTCAGAAAATATACCGATGTCATTAAACAAAATCTTTTAAAGTCATTTTGGCCACTTTTTTGTCATTTATTTATAGACCAAGTGACAACAAGTAGATTTTCTCGGTCATTTTGAAAACATTTCTGAAACATTTTTATCAGAAAAGAAGAAGAATTGCGAGAACTTTAATTTAAAACCGCTGCCCAAGGAATCACTACTTCCACATCCAGATTTTTCATCCAAGTCACTTTAAAGGAAACATTTTGACTATATGTGCACTCTAGTATGTGGAAATTATTGGTCATAGAATTTTAATAATATTTGGGGCAGATGTCATAGAAAAGTTTGAGGAGTTGGTTTCTACCATATACGTTAAAAATGAAGTTTCTAGTTTACCCTACTTATTTTCCACTATTCACAACCTACCACCTCCCGCCCCTTCAATGGAGTCATCTGAATCAGATGTCACTACAATACATACGTGTACTAACTGTCAAGTAATATCTCAATTTGATGTTATCAATCCCATTAATAATGAAGCGGAGGTGGTGGAGGAGTTTGAAAAATATTAGAAAGAAATCTTAGGCCTTGGTTTCTAGTATATACACCGAATCCCAAATTTCTGTACTCTTATCAGCTTGATTTACATATTTTCCCCTAGTTACTCCTATTAACCCCAACCCTCCTACGGAATCATCCCAAAATATAATCTAGTTCCAGATGTCACTATAATACATACGTCTACCAAATTACAAGTGAATATCTCAATTTTATTTTATCAACCCCTTTAATAATGTAGTAAGGGTATTGGAAGGGTTGAAAAATATTATTAAAAAATCTGAGGCCTTGGTTTCTAGGACATACACCGAGTTTCAAGTTGCAGTACTCTTACCAGCTTGCTTTACTTATTTTTCCCTATTCCCTCTACTTACCCCACTCCTTCAACGCAATCATGTCAAAATATAATTTGGTTTCAGATATAGTTATAATACATAAATGTACCAAATTCCAAGTGAAAATTTTAATTTAATGTTATCAACTCTTTTAATAAGGAAGTGGGGGTGGTGGGGGGATGGAAAATACTAATAAAAAAACCTGAGACCTCTGCTTCTAGTATATACACCAAATCCCAAATTTCTGTACTTTTACCAGCTTGCTTTACTTATTTTCCCTTATATGTCCCTATTTAACCCCCAACCCTTCAACGGAATAATCTCAAAATATAATCTAGTTCCAGATGACTTTATAATATATATGCGTACTAAATTTCATGTGAATATCTAAATTTTATTTTATCAACCCCTTGAATAATGGAATAGGGGTGGTGGGGGGCTGAATATATTATTAAAAAATCTGAGGCCCTGGCTTCTAGTACATATACCGAATTTCAATTTTCTGTACTCATACCAGCTTGCTTTACTTATTTCCCCCTATTTACCCATAAATAACCCCCAACCCTTCAACGGAATCATCTCAAAGTATAATCTATTTCCAGATGTCGTTATAATTCATACGTGTACCAAATTTCAAATGAATATCGCAATTTTATTTTATCAACCCTTTTAATAATGAAGTAGGGGTGGTGGGGGTTGAAAAATATTATAAATAATCTGAGAACTCGGCTTCTAGTACATACACCGAATTTTGAGTTTCTGTAGTCTTACCAGCTTGCTTTACTTATTTTCTCCTATTTACCCCTATTTAACCCCCAACCCTTCAACGGAATCATCGCAAAATATAATCTAGTTCCCGATGCCGTTATAATACATATGCGTACTAAATTTTATGTGAATATCTCAATTTTATTTTATCAACCCCTTGAATAATAGAGTAGAGGTGGTGGGGGGGCTGAAATATATTATTAAAAAAAATCTGAGACCTTGGCTTCTAGTACATACACCGAATTTCAAGTTTCTGCACTCATACCAGCTTGCTTTACTTACTTCCCCCTATTTACCCATAAATAACCCCCAACCCTTCAACGGAATCATCTCAAAGTATAATCTATTTCCAGATGTCGTTATAATTTATACGTGTACCAAATTTCAAATGATTATCTCAATTTTATTTTATCAACCCTTTTCATATTAGAGTAGGGGTGGTGAGGGTGGAAAAATATTATAAGAAAATCTGACGCTTTGGCTTCTAGTACATACACCGAATTTCAAGTTTCTGTAGTCTTACCAGCTTGCTTTACTTATTTTCCCCTAATTACCCCTATTTAACCCCCAACCCTTCAACGGAATCATCTCAAATTATAATCTAGTTCCAGATGTCGTTATAATACATACGTGTACCAAATTTTAAATGAATATCTCAATTTTATTTTATCAACTCTTTTCATATTGGAGTAGGGGTGGTGGGGGTTGAAAAATATTATAAAAAAATCTGACGCTTTGGCTTCTAGTACATACACCAAATTTCAAGTTTCTGTACTTTTACCAACTTGTTTTACTTATATTCCCCTATTTACCCCAAATTAACCCCCAACCCTTCAACGGAATCATCTCAAAATATAACCTAATTCCAGACGTCGTTAGTATACGTGTAGTATACATACGTGTACGAAATTTGAAATGATTATCTCAACTTTATTTTATCAACCCCATTAATAATGGGGTAGGGGTGGTGGGGGGTTGAAAAATATTATAAAAAAAATCTGAGGCCTTAATTTCTAGTACATACACCGAATTTCAAGTTTCTGTACTCTTACAAGCTTGCTTTACTTATTTTCCCCTATTTACCCCTATTTAACCCCCAACCCTTCACCGGATATCCTCAAAAAACAATCCAGTTCCAGATCTCGTTATAATATATACGTGTACAAAATTACAAGTCAATATCTTAAACCGTTCCGGAGAAAACGTGCGGACAAAAAAAGTTACAGACAGACAGACAGACAGACAGATAGACAGACAGACCGACAGACCGACAGACAGAAATTTTTATTTTTTTCGCTCAAATTTAACATCTCGACGTTTCATGACATTCTAAACCTATTTCACGAATAAAAATTTTTGAAAATTTTTTTGCGATTACTATACTTCCAATCCACTACGTGGATGTGGAAGTAAAAAAGAAGAATGTAAATTTTCGTCCACCTGAACTCGAGATATTTAACTTCTAGGATTTTCGCCAATTGTTAATTAACAAATGCTTATTTTTGGCTAATATTTGAACGGTATCATTTTAAAACATATTTGCTTTATACGAAATGTTCAAAATCATTTTTCACTCATAAAAACTAATTTTCAAGTATTTACATTTAATTGTTGTTAGTTAGCCTGAACAGCTTTTTTAAAATCTGTATATCAAGATTACCTCTCGTTTTGTTGCACCGTACTCAATTGTTTACCGCTTACTTAAGTTGGTAGTTAAAGTATGTATTTGGGGGAATTTGATGTTCTGTTAACTTCTCTTTATAAAATTATAACCTTATTTTTCTTGACTAATGTCAAATATTTGTTCCGTTCAGAGACAATTCTGCTTTTTTTTGTGTGTATTTACTGCCATTTATCTTTTTACAAGATGCTAAAAGTTAAATATCTCGAATTCAGATGAAGGAAAATTCACTTTTTTAATTAAAGTTCTCGCAATTCTCTTTCTTTTCTGATAAAAATGTTTCAAAAATATCTTCAAAATGACCGAGAAAATCTATTTGTTTTAATTGGATTTATAAATAAATGCCAAAATAGTGGCCAAAATGACTTTAGAAGAAATTTTTGATGTGAGAAAGCTGGCGTCCAGACATACATTTTGAAAAAAAAATGATCCATTTTGGACTCAGTGGCACAAAATGGCGGACATTTCAAATTTCAGATAACAAATTAATGTGTGTCCGCAAGGTTCAAACTTTCAAGATGTTTTGTTTTCAACAAACGGTATATTTTCTGAAAGCTTGAAGCCGATCGGAACTCTTGAGGTCCCTGGGTGTTAAAATAAAAAGTAAATGCTTTATAGGCAGTTCATTCCATTTTGCACGTTATGTACGTACTCAAATGACCCAAAACCAACGCCGATTTGTTGTAATTTTAATTGCGAGGGTTTTTGGTTTTATGTTTGTCCCGATCAGACCTTTAGAACCGGAGACATTCACCTTTTTACCTAGAAAAACGCTTTTCAAAAAACAAAATTATTCATAAAAAAATGCAATAGTCCCAGAAGGTATGAAATCATAATATTGCTGTTACAAAACTATGCACATCCATGTCCTATTTGTACTCCACTATAAGTTAATGTGTAATATAATGAGCAATATTGCTTCAAAACACACGCACAGAATAACGATAACGTTAACGTACGTATACTACTTTTACTTTATCCCTCCGCAATTAACGCAGACCGTTAATGTGATTAACGTTACCGTATTTCCTAATTTAAACTAAGCACGCGTAGATGTCAAAGTAACGTTACGGTATTTCACAACTGGCTGCTCAACAACTCCCTATTAAACGTTATTAAGCGTACCTTATTCTAACGCAAATAAGGTAAAACTTTACCGGTTAATAACGTATTCGGTTAATTTTGAACGACTGCGCATTAGCTGTATAAGGGATAACGTATAACGTTGATAAATTAAGGGAATTAAAAACTCCCTAATATATTGAATTATGGTGCGACGATGATACGGTTTAATAATATTACAATTTCAAATCTCTGAATCACTTTTATAGTTATTATTTGCATTTTAATTATATAGAACCTGTAAATAAACCATATCATTATTTAGTTCTGTGCTTGGTGCTTATTACATCTATTATGACGAATTTTTAGGATGCGAGTATTTATTTTCACAACTAATTAGCAAATTCCATTTTCTAGGAAATATGTTAATACCCGTCAGTGCGTACAACTAACTAACTTTAACAAATATGATGCTCTTCAAAAATCCCATACTTTATTAGAATCAAGCACTATAAGTTAGAGAATGTAATTTGTATTTACCGCTTAACTTTTTTTACTAACATGTTTGAATCCAATGGTTATAATCTTGAAGTTGCATTTATAGTACGGGAGCCCATCGACAAAAGTGGCTTGGCAGTTGCCGCCGCTTGGTGAAGATGTTGTAGTGATCTGGAGCTATCATTTCCCCCCAACGACAAGTCACGTGACCTCGCTCTCTTCGAGAGATAGAGTAAAAGAGAAAAAACAAAGGGTCACTTAAATGTTGCCAAAAATTAAAAAAAAAATGAGGCACATTTTCGGACGAACATAAGCACTTTTATCCTTGATGTTTTTCCAAAGTGCTTCCTTCTCCCGGAAAGAAATAACAAAAAACGAAGAATCTATAGACCTTTATTCATTCGTTTAGGGCGAAGAAAGCGTTTTAGAGAAAAAGTTCAAGAACCAAAAGTTGCTTATACTTGTCCAAAGAATACGCCTGCTGGTTTTCAGAATTTTTTTACTGAAAATAACTTCGGTCAAGAATTTCCCTAGATTTTTCTTTTCTTCAAAAAAATCCCAAAAAAGTCAGCCCTGTTCCTTGGTTGGATATAAGCAACTTTTTCCCCAAAGTGTCTCATTCTCCTGCAGAAAAATACGTAAGTGCGAGAAAACGTATTTCGTGTAAGAACATTATATTATAGACAATTATTGATAGTGTCTACACCAAGGAGTTCTACAACTAGAGAAGACAAGCTGCATAAGCGTACTGCATAAGCAAGCAAAAGGCGCGGGTATTCTCACTCTTCTCGCACAATTTGTTCTCCCGCGCGGGTAAGGCTGTGTCGGCTGTGTTGCTTTGTAAAACAGAGTCGAGAGGGTACAGGTGTGCGACAAGGACGATGATACTCGCGTCGTGCGGAAAATCAACGACTTGTCTCCTCTAGTTATAGAACTCTTTGGTCTACACTCCCTAGCTAAGAGAGATAATTTATTTATTCCGTGATTGGCAAAAGGATGGTTGGCACATGCGTAATGTTCTCGCACAGGATGCCTTTTCCAGTTATAAGAAATTGACGCACACTTGTAAAGTGCCAAGAAGTTAAATAAATTTTGTGCATAAAAGAGTCAAAAGCCAAAAGTTATCAGAAAGGAAATATAATAGGAAAGGAAACGCTGGAAAATAAGAAAGGACCCTCGATAAGGCCACTCAGTTTTAAAGATAATACAAAATTAAAAATAATGACAATGACAGATAACATAATTAAATAAATCATAGACAGTCAAGAGGCTGAAACAAATATGGCAGAGGCCCTGCAAAAAGCGACTTTTGACGGATGAGACTAACCCTACTTTTACCCATCCGTCAACGTCAAAGATAACAAATGCAGATACTATTCTAAAATCGATTCCAGTTATGGAAAACAAATTTCAAACCAAAAGAAATGCTGAAGGAGTCAACAAGAATATGAATGTTATGCCGGTAATAAATGAGAATTAAAAAAAAGCAGCAAAACACATAATCTAAATGGCAAACTAAGAAGACCGCCACCTACTATAATACATGGATTGTTCAAATACCACAAAAAGCTCAATACATTTCTTACTACAAGAATAAAATAAAAGTACTTTTGGAAACATGCTCCACATACCACCAGTCTACATTTGGAGACTTATGAAGACTGGGTGATATGCAACAAACATTTTGAGTTGACGAAACTTGAGTTCCACACCTTTACACCTACACTTACACCTTGCACACGAGTTCGTATTGAAAGGAATATATCATGACATCCAAGTAGAGAGAGATCATTAAAGACGAATACACTCTCGTTATTAAAAATATTTATAGCATGAGAGGAACCAAATTTCCAATGGTCTTGTTGATCACTGATGGCTCTGTAACCCCCGAAGACTAAATATGTTGATCACACTGTGGTTATCTGGGACCGAAACATAAATTATAATTCAATATCATCGATGTCAAATGTGGAACCATTCATCTTAAAAAACCTAATAATCTCGTGAAAAGGCCAAAAATAATTACATTAAAAAACTAATATATAAGTCTAATATCACGAGCAAAACTTTATGGGATGAAGTGAAAACATTGATAAATAATAGAGATAAAGGCAAGGTGGATATAAAGTACATTCAGAGAAATAATACCCAAATTATAGATAAGTAGAAATGGCGAATGAATTCAGCCAGTACTATTCAAGTGTTGGCAGAGAAGTGTGTAACGGTGTTTTGCTCTGGGTAGCTGGAGTCGGAGATTAGTTCAGGATCCGGATTAATTTAATAAGACAACCCAATCAAAATTAACAATTTTATTATCTTCAACAGGTAAAATATGCAGTTTTACATAATATACAATGGTTACAGGTTATCGGTTTTCAGGTCCGTATCTTTTACGGTTACTGGTAATCAGTTGACATTTAAATCGTATGAGTGAGAGAGAAGACGAGAGTGTAATGTAGCGATGCGGCGAGTAGGGATTTTGACGGCGGAAAGGGCGGCGGGCTAATAACCGTCAACCCGAGCAAGCTATCGCCTCAACGCGCCGGGTCACTCCTCTGTCAACTTATATTTGCTCTGGGTCGGTTTCGTCGGGACGACGGGAGGTAGCTGGACGAAATAACATTTGGCACAAGGTCCGTCCTTCGGCTCAGCGCGCCGTAGAACTTTTCTAGGTCAAGATATATTCGCTCCGGAGAGCCACGTCACCTAATGGACAAATCAGCAAAGTGTCTTCGGCTCAGCGCGCCAGAGGCAATTTACCCAGTGCTCTTCTCGATTCGCGGCTGGGCTTTTATACACGAAACTATCCCTCCTTCTTAGAAATGGCAGTGGTCGGGTGGTGTGCAAATTTAGTACATTGAATATGAATCGCCGTCGCGCGTCGTATGGCAAATGTGCACACGGCACTACACTGAAACTTATTACTAATGAGGTATGATTTTAGGATGCTTCATTACAAGTGGCGGAAAAACTTAAATACTATCCTCCGTATATTCCACAAAATGTTTCAACATTCATTTTTTTTTGAATTTCACCAATAAACATGAAATAAAAATGTGTATGTGAATTAAAACCAAATAGGTCACCAGGTATTGTTGGTATCACAGCAGAGTTTATTAAAGAAAACCAAGAGTACTTATTAACATTGATATATAATACAGTATTTGAAAATTTTTTTCTTCTTCAATTCTTTGGGACTTCCTGCCAAATGTATTTTTACTTTTTAAGCGGTGCTCGGGGAATCTACAAAATATCACAATTAACCAGTATGTTACTGGTAAATAACCTCTACGCCTGCTACTTTTACTTCAAAGGATCAGTTAGAGGTTGCTTTTTTAAAAATAAATAACACAAATAATATTTAGAAAGTATTTGAAACTTGAAACAAGTATTTATCCTTTAAAATTTAAAGAGGCCATAATAACTGTTATATATAAAAGTGGAGATAAAACCTTGAAAATTATAGGCCAATATCACGTATAACTAATTACTTCCACATCCACCCCTAGTCCATTATTTAAGGGGTTGATAAAATAAAATTGAGATACTCATTTGAAATTTGGTACAGTTATGTACTATAGCGACATTTGGAACTAGATTATATTTTGGGATGACTTTGTTGAAGGGTTGGGGGTTAAATAGTGGTAGACAGGGGAAAATAAGTAAAGCAAGCTGGTAAGAGTATAGAAATTTGGGATTTGGTTTATATACTAGAAGCGAAGGCCTCAGGTTTTTTATAATATTTTCCATCCCCCCACCAGCCCCACTCCCTTATTAAAAGAGAAAAAGATATTCCCTTGAAATTTATTACACGCATAACGATGTCTTAAACTATATTATATTTTGACATGATTGCGTTGAAGGAGTAGAGGTAATTGGTGGTAAATAGGGAAAAATAAGTAAAGCAAGCTGGTAAGAGTACAGAAACTTGAAATTCAGTGTATGTTCTAGAAGCCATGGCCTCAGATTTTTTAGTAATATTTTTCAACCCCCGAGCACCCTTAATCCATTATGAAAGGGGTTGATAAAATGATATTGAGATATTCACTTGAAATTTGAGACACGTATGTATTATAACATCTGGAACTAGATTATATTTTGAGATGATGCCGTTGAAGAGTTGAGGATTAAATAGGACTAAATAGGGGGAAATAAGTAAATCAAGCTGGTAAGAGTACATAAATGTGGGATTTGGTATATGTACTGGAAACCAAGGTCTCAGATTTCTTTCTAATATGTTTCAAACACCACCATCTTCGCTCCATTATTAATGGCTTCAATAATATAAAATTGGGATATTTACTTAAAAGTTAGTACACGCATGTATTGTAATGACATCCGATTGAGATGATTCCATTGAAGGGGTGCTACATGGTAGGTTGCGAATAGGGGAAAATAAGTAGAGTAAACAAAAACTTCATTTTTAATGTATATGGTAGAAACCAACGCCTCAAACTTTTCTGCTCCAAATATTATTAAAATTCTATGACCGATAATTTCCACATACTAGAGTGCAAATCTAGTCAATAAAGTGACTTGGATGAAAAATCTGGATGTGGAAGTAGTGATTCCTTAGGCAGCGGTTTTTAATAAAATATAAGAGAAACTTATAAAGAAAAGAATGAATATAAAAAAATACAATTTAATATCAGACATGTAGTTTGAGTTCCAAGAAAAGAAATCAGCAGAATGATGCGGGTGTTATGTTACAATAATTATTGAAAAGCTATCTGAAAGACAGGAACCAGTATGTCAAAATCAGTGATATAATTAGTGGACACAAAATTGTAGAATATGGAGTACCACAAGGGACTGTATTAGGGTCCATACTATTTCCTATATAGTTAAATTATATACTTACCTTGAAGTAGTCAGGTACTTACCATTATTTCTGATGACACAGCAATCTTTTATTCATCTAAATTATGGGAATTATTAAATGAAACGGTAGAATCAGACCTTGAAAATATATAAAATAGATTTGATAGTAAAAAACTCACTATTAATTGTAGAAAAACGTACTACTTACCATTGACCTCACAAAGCAGAAATATATCTCAATATAAAGAAATTATAATAAAGGATCAAGATAAAAATATAAAAATTAGATCTACTGAAAAAATAAAATATCTAGGTATTATAATAGATGGAAATTTAGAATGGAACCATCATGTGCAGTCAGCAGTGAATAAATTAAGTGGACTTATATACAAATTTAAACAACTAAGAGAAATCTTAAAACTTGATCACTTAAGTCATTTATAAAGCACTGTCAATCATAAGATATGGTATAATAGGTTGGGTTGGGGGTAGGTGTGACATGTAAAACCGTTAGAAAATATTCAAAAAAGAATAATCAAGATTATTTTTAATAGAAATATGTTAGATTTTACTGATGCATTATATATAGAGAGCAAATTATTTGACGCTAGACAAATGTTTTGTTATTGTATGCTAATTCATCCATTTAGAGAGACATGAAAATAACACTATATCACCTAGAAATAAAGAAAAACGCAATCTAGAAATTAAATAAATTATAAAAAATGTCGGAAATTTTTCTTTTTGGATACCTGGCACCAAAATTATATAATAGATATGCTACCAGAGGCTATAAGAAACATTAAAAAATTAAACAAATATAATTTGAAATAATATTCTGAATGCAGAGATCTGTACTTAAAGTTAGGTAGTTAAGTAAATATATATATGTGTTAAGAATTCTACACTAAATATTTTATTTTAAGAGAAATTAATGTTTGATTTACTGTATATTATTTATACTTAGTGATTAATGTAGTTAAGTAAATACATATGTGTTAAATATAGATAATAAAAATTCTACACTAAATGTTTTATTTTAAGGGAAATGAATGTTTGTTTTACTGTTTATATTTATAGTTATTAAGATACGCTATAACATGCAACCCATGGAATGATATGAATTGTACATTCCATCACATTCAAGGGTGTATAAATACTCTTAAGTGATTATGTTTTATTTATAACTACAGGATACAAAGGTCTTAGCAAAAAATCTTATACTAAAACTACATGTTAAAAAAACACTGTCAAATCTGTACATTAAATATAAACGTAAAATTGTTTGTTTGTTATAAATAAATATTATTATTATTTCATTCATTCTCGGTATGCTTGCCGGTTACTTTCATCAGCTGAGAGGGAATTCACCCTATCCAGCTGCTGTTACGTCGATAGAAACTTCCTTACTAGGTGGCAGGTTTGTAGAATAAACAGCCTTCTGTATGAGTATTATAAGGCCATTAGGAAGCTCTAGTTTAGCCAAGTTTGGCTCCAGGTGTTTTGAACAAACTCCATCAACAGAAATGATCACTGGTATAATTTTTTCGCGTAGTTTCCACAGACGTTTTACCTCAATTGCCAGATTTTGGTTATTATTATTATTATTATTATTATTATTTTTATTTTTTATCTTTTTTTACGCGTTAGCGATGCTGGACAGTTCTACCGTGTCTCCGATATTCTCACGGGGGAAGCGCCAGCGAATTATCTACAACCATTCCCCACATCCCGCAGGGTTAGTGGTTGTAGATTATTATTATTATTATTATCTCGTAGGTGTCTGAAATGCGCCAAAGTATACTAAGAACTGCGATACAGGGGACGCTGATCCTATGAAGTGTGTCAACTGTCGTGGAAACCATCCTGCTAATAACGTCAGCTGCCGAGTACCCCAAATTAGAAGCGATGGAATGAAGGAACATACCAGTAACATCATCATCAGAGGCAGGATATGTAGCAGCTCCTCTCCAACTATTAATGTTCGGGGGGGCCGTAAAAGTCATATTCAGATAACTCAGCATCCAGCTTCTCCTATCACGACGTCATCTCACACCTCTGGAGTAAGTCAACTTGGAAATCTTCAAGTTGAATTTGAACAATTAAATACAGTCATCGATTTGGAGTGCATTCTAGCCAGGGTAAGATACCTTAACAATAAACTTCAGTTTTGTAAGCCAGAAATTGAAAAATTTGAGGTATTCTACCGTTTCACTCAAGATATCTCAAATAATGTGATCCAAATTCATAATTTTCTCTTGGAGCGCCAACGGTTTAGGTAATAAAATGTCTGATCTTATCAATTTCTTAATCAAACAAATAAATAGATATCATGCTCCTAAACGAAACATAACTCACGCCTCGGGATAAGTTGCACATCAAATAATACACTGCAGTAAGATGAGACAGAAATGAAAACCGAGGCTGTGGAGTGGCTATACTTATTGAAACATGCATTGCTCGTACTTACAGATCTCTACAAAATACTACTATTCAAAACATCAACACGGCACTAGCTAATGGAACACAAGTAACATCAGTATACAACTGACCCCTAAATAACTTCACAGAGGGTTAACTTGAAAACCTGGTAAATGCCGCAACCTAATCATAGGTGACCTGAATGCTAGACGTCAAACGTGGAATTGCCAGAGCAATAACACGAATAGCACCATTGATTTAATTATAAATAGGAACGTGACAAATTCTACTCTACCTGAAGCACTGGAGGAGCTCACTTCTGTTCATAATCCTATACGCATAGAACTAAACACCATGACATAAGAAGACACACGTACACGCATCACGTCTTACAAAAACGCCAACTGGCAACAATACATACAATGCCTTAATACAAACATACACATCATTAACAACATTCACACCATAGCTGATTTGGAGAATGATGTTGATGTTTTCACTAGAGTATTGCAGGAAGCGAAACGATGCGTCGTTCAGACCATTATGATTGATCTATTTTTTAAAGACCAACTGAACGACGCGTTTAAGCAAAATATACAGATGAAGAATAGATTAACAACCGGCTGAAATGTCAAATTGAAAAAGAAATTGGCAATCTAAGAAATCGCAAATGGGCGGAAAAGCTCCCGGCACAAGACCCTTTGGAAGCTAACAAAATTATTATAAAACAGAAACACACAAACGCTCATTCCTACGCTCCAACACAACGGACAGACGTACATGACAGATAGACAAAGAGCACACCATATTACTGACACTTATCAACAAATGCATAATAGGGTCACTCCAAATAATACAGAAAAAATTTCATCACGCAGATAGTAAGTGAAACTATTGAAAGAGACTTACAAATGACACGACAAAAATTTGTAGAAATAATGGCGAAACCGTCTGAAGTTGTGCAACTTATCAAAACATTACCTAGCCATAAGGCCCCGGGAAAGGATGGTATTGAGAATATTCTTCTAAAAAATCTAGGGTGTCTTACAGCTAGTATACATCATTAACGCAATCTTGCTTCTACAACATTTTCCTAGGGTGTGGAAAAGCGCCGTTGTTCCAGTCCCAAAACCATCTTGATATAACAGATCACTACCAGTTTGGGTTAAAAAAATGTCATAAAACCACACAACAGTTTGTCAGGATCGCTAATGATATCAAACTACGATTCGATCAAGCCAAGCGTACCACTATGGTGCTTATAGATATTGAGAAGGCTTTTTATACCATCTGGTTGCTGGGGCTTATATACAAACTCTACATTTACAATTATCCATCGCACTTAGTTAAACTTATTTATTCTTAATTGAACAATAGAACTCTACAAGTTGAAATTAACACTCTCTCCATTTAAGAGCATTCATGCGGGTGTTCTGCATGGGTCGGTATTAGGACCAAAACTTTTTAATCTATACGTTTCTGGTTTTCATCAGTTTCCCAATACTAGGCTGGCTATGTACGCCGATGATACAGCTATATAGTCACAGCAATGCCAAGCAGCCAATATGTTACTAAAAGCACATATGACAAAAGCTATGACGTACTACAACCAGTGGAAGGTAAAATTAGACGAAGGCAAGTCAGTGGCGATAGTAACAAAGAAATTAAAAAATAATAACATTTTGACTGCTATTAGAATTAACGGACACCAAATTGGGACTAAAACTGCAGTAAAATACTTAGGCGTTCATCGGGACAAAACACTTAACTTTAACCGACACATAAACATGACTATACGTACGGTATATCTTTGATACGAAACCTATATCCGCTACTGGCGAACAATAACAGACTTAACAGAACAAACAAAAACTGATATAAACTACAATTGTAAGACCAGCTTTAGTATACGCCGCTCTCGAATGATGCTCAGCATCCGTGACAACGATCACTAACTACAAGTACTCCAAAACATTATCTTGCGTCTCGTCACATCTTTCGACAGATATACACGAATTCAACATTTACACGAATCTACTGACATAGAGCTACTAGCGTAATACATAAAACACATATCACAAAAATGTTACGAAACCCAACTGCACAATAACCCACTAACACGCAACATTACACAAGTGAGGGAGCATAATTTGTCCCTTCGATTAAAACACAAATTACCGTACCAGACGTTATTAATCTTTCGACAACCTATTTAAATTGAAAGAAAATTAAAAGCAATATTTTTTTCTATTATCTCTTTCTTTTGTTTCCTTTGTGTTAAAATGTTCTCTTTTAAACCAGAATATTTTAAGCTCCAAATTAAACGGTAAAATATAGCCGTTACATCTCTGATTTGGGTATTTTCCCGTCGGCATCATATTAAAATTTAAATTGCTTTGCCTAGTGCTGTCTAATTATGTTAAGTAAGTAAATTGTTTTAAGTTGAAAATTTCATTCGGCCTATATAATTTTAAGACCAAATGACTAGCTAAAAGTAGTTGGTAAATAACTATTGCCCCCAAACTCACATTGACTTCGCTCCTACCCCAACCACTCTATCTCCACGGCGCACTGTCAAGTGGATGTTTGGTTGGCACTGCGTACAAATCATCAGTGCGAATGATCATTTTCTCTATTAATTTTCAATAAATTTGTTTTGATTTGATTTGATTTGCTTAGGGTACAAGAAGTCCCGAGTTCAACTCCTAGACCCACTGAGCATTTCTTTTATTTTGTAACGATTCATGTATTTTTTTCACAAATTCAGGTTTGATTTGACGGCAGAAGTAATTTTTTCCTTCTTTTTCCTATAATAATTTCATTGTTTCGTGTAATTTCTTTAGGTTAGGTTAGGTTAGGGTTAAGTTAGGTTAGGTTGATTTTTTTTTTCACAAAATATTTCAATTTCTCGACTTACGAAAGACTAAAATATATAATAAAAAGTATGAGAGAGAAGTTGGTATCCGAGAAAGGCAAGAAACATTTGCTCCGCTTTTGCAATTGTAAATAAATTGCGAAAACGGCGCAAATACTCCTTGCCCTTCTTGGATATAACCTGACTTTCAAATGACGATCTTGACCTACCTCAAAATTTTGCAAACAAAACATTGTTCCACTGTTCAAAATTGCTTATATTCTACCAAATACCAACAGTTCCCGCTCAAACAGCTGACTGAGATTAAGATAGTGTAGACGATAATTATTTTTGTTTTTTTTTTGTTTTTTTTTTTTTTTTTTTCCTGGCATTCGGCCATTAGCCATACAGCCAACCACTCAAACTCATTTATACAAAGCTAGAACTATATCGACAATAGAAAAAATTATTGAAGACGATCAAAGGAAAATACACAGGGACACACGCTTCTCGTCCTGGGGTCTGTCAGGACATTAATTTTTTGACAAAGACAAATGTAGGACCACTATAGTTTAAAGGATGTAACAAAGGAAAAACCACAGAGGATACGAAACTAAGCTACCATCATTCGCACACACACAAAATTCATAATAAAATTTTCGATTCGTCCAAAAAACTTATAATACAGTCAAAAATGTGTTTGTTAAATTGGCAAAGAAGAGAGAGTACATTAAACGGAGCTTGAATATTACAGTTAATAAGATTGTTATAAAACCTGTTACTTGCTGCTCTGTATTTAGAACACTGAAAGAAGATATGGTCCAAGTCACCTTTAATATTGCAGATATCACAATTATCTGAAGGCAGAACATTTATTTTATATAGATGCGCTGGGAAACAAGCATGACCAAATTTGAGTCGTATTATAGTTGTGATATACTTTCTTGGAGAGTCAAAGTTTTCGTGCCAGAAATTAACTGGGAGATCAGGATGAATGAGAGTGTACCTTGTAGGTTTGGAGAGGCAAAACTCTCGCCACAACCCTACCCACTTATTTTTCGATTTGGATTTTAAAATTTATTTTTGGTTTTGTTTCGCTAATTCTTCTAGATGACAACTTTTAGCTTGCTGTACCTACATATTGTAATTTTGAAATAAATTATAATTTACATAATTCCTAATTTACTGTTAATTATTGTTCAAATATTATAATGATATCATAGCCATGCACGAAATTCTGTTTTGGGTTTTTTACTATGGATTTCGTTTTACATTTAATAAGTACTTGTTTATAACCATACAGTTACACTGTTGATTTAAAATATGTGTATTATAATACGAATATTATATTATTTCGATACTGTATATTTAATTAATAATTTTAGAATGAAATTTAAATATGCATTACTTTAATTAAATGTTTCTTATTTCTGTGATATCCATTATCTACAGAAGCGCAGTAAAAATACAAAGATGAGTATTAATTAACTACTATTAAAATACATTAGCACTTTTAGATTAAACTATTTAAGGAGTTTTTTGTTTACATTGCTTTTTATAGAATATGATAATTCAGGATTTTATTTTTAATCTGAATGTATCAATTCTACAAAAAGTTTGTTTGTTAAGTGATCTGTAGACTGAAGTTAATATTAAGATATAAATTTGTATTGGTAAAATGTAAGAGCTAAGCGCGGTCCTACTGTGGGGGGGGGGGGGGGGGGTGTTATGAGGGTAATTATCCCTCTCCCCAGAAGTGACAAAGAAGGTGGACACAAACGATGGAAAATGTTAGCTCTACACCACGTACATTCGAATAAAATTAAGTACATAACAAAGAGTTCATTGCCCAAAAAGTACGTGTTTTGAACTTTCAACAAATATGAACAATCCATTTATTAAACTAAATTCTTGATATCAAATCAGCTAAACAATAAACTCTGGGCATCTCTTCTTTTGCTATATTTGCAAATATGTCTATATTACTTCGAATACGTCAATAGAAATATTTCTGTGGTGTGAAGCAGCGCTGCGCTAATTCTACGCTATTGGGGCATTGTAGACCCAAGCCATGTTTTTATCCGTTTCAAGAAACAAAAACTACGCTCTGCTGACGCTACGGTAACTATTTACCCCTATTTAACCCCCAACCATTCAACGGAATAATTTCAAAATAAAATCTAGTTCCAGATGTCATTATAATAAATATGTGTACCTATCACATTTCAAGTGAATATCTCAATTTTATTTTATCAACCCCTTTATTAATGAAGTGATTATACACCGAATGTCAAGTTTCTATGGTCTTACCAGCTTGCTTTACTCATTTTCCATTATTTACCCCTATTTACCCCCCAACCCTTTAACGAATATGTTAAAGATGCAATGCAGTTTCAGATCTCGTTATAATACATACGTGTATAAAATTTCAACTCGATATCTTAAAGCGTGCCAGAGAAAACATGCGAAAAAGTTACAGACAGACGGACCGACATACAGACCGACGACAGATCAACCGACAGACAGACAGACAAACCGACCGACAGAAATAGTTTTTACGATGACCATACTTCCAATCCTCTACGTGGATATGGAAATAAATTGAGACATCAAGCATCGAGCAGAAAATTCGCTGACTCCTCTTCTGCGCTCTTAGTTAAGAAAGGTGCTGTAGATACGTTATTATACTTAAAAGTGAATTATTATGTGTTTGCTAATTGAATTGAAACACATTCTTCATAGGATTTTGCAGACAGCAGAAAAATTAACTATCTGTGAGAACTAAAAGAAAAGCTATGTGTAAAAATATTAATGAAATCTTTGCATTTTTTCGATAACCTGAATTCTGGATATGCTAGCAAGTTAAAAATCTTAAAATGAGTTTGTATAATCTCTTATTTGAAAATTCTCATTGAATAACTAGCATCCACACAGTCCCCTACGGCCATGCAGATTAAACTGTTATCTACATAAACATAACCACCTATGGGAATGAAGATTCAGTTAAAAATGAGAACAAAGGCCTGAAATGAATTTATTTATCTACCTTTTCTTAAACAATTTACATTCTAATGGATTACATTTTCATGAAACCTATCATTCTGTTTTTGGATATGGTTAGTCCTTAAACATTTTTCGCCCTCATTCTGGAGCTCATCAGAAAGGCACAAAGCCACTCATAAAGATGTTGTTTTTATCAGTCAATGTCAAATATAATTTTTCATACGTATTCATAGAAATTGTCTTGGTTTTGCATGGAACATCTTTATGAGCTTTATGGCTTTGTGCCTTTCTGATAAGCTCCAGAATAAGGGCGAAAAGCGTTTCAAAAGCTAAGCATTTCCAAAAACAAAATGATGGATTTCAAGAAAATGTAATCCATTAAAATGAAAAATTTTTAAGGCAAGGTAGGTAAATAAATTCATTTTAGGCCTTTGTTCTCATTTTTAACTGAATCTGCATTACCGTAGGGGTTATGTAGATACTAGTTTAATCTGCATGGCCGTAGGGGACTGTGTGGATGCTAGTTGTTGAATGAATTTTCAAATAAGAAATTATACAAACTCTAGTTAGTTTTTCTGCTGTTTGCAAAATCGTATATAGAATATGCTTCAATACGTTATTATAGTAGGAAGCACGAAAAATTTGAGCTTTGGTTCATCTTGATCCCTCCATGAATTATTACCAAAAAAACAACTTTTTTTCAACCGAGCTTTGCTCCAGGTATTGTTCTAATAGGACTATCATTTCTTGGCTTCTAAAAATCGTTAAGATATGGAACAATGATATGCAAGTTTCATTATCTTTTTATTTCAATCATTTCTTAGTGTTTTTGATTTTTTAAATCAGCCTTGGCATTAAAATCGCCAATGATAGAGGTGTAATAACAGTGGTTTTTAGAAAGAGCCGTTTGTATAACATCGCGTCGCAGAGTATTTCGGCCTCTTCGTCATCGTGCTCGGCTGTAGGGGCGTACACTTAGCTTAATTTCATATTGCATCGTTTGCTTAGAGATAGTATAATATTGGTAACCTCCAAACATTCAACGAAATAATCTCAAATATAGTCTATAGTGCGTTTCAGATTAGAATGCAGTTGTTTACATTATGAGCAGAGCACAGTATACATAGGGGAATTCTCAAGTAAGTGGAATCTCCATCGAAGCCGCCTCAAGGCCATTGGTACAAAAACAAAAATGAATGGTTTGCATTCTTCAATTCTTCAAAATACATTGAATTTATTTAATTTAAATTACAGCATACATGTTCTTATTTCATTGCAGTAAAAATAAAATGAACATCTGTTCTGATTTACTAATTTATCCTGCGCAAACTTGGTTTGCAAATGTACCAATCAGAAACACACATTCCCTATCTTCACAGCACTGCATTTTAAACTGAGATAAACTATAGTTAGAGATCTTGTTACAATTTTTTTTTTCTCCTTCAATTCTTTGAGACTTCCTGCCATATGTATTTTTTATTTTTAAGCGGTGCTCGGGGAATCTACAAAATATCACAATTAACCACTATGTTACTGGTAATAACCTCTACGCCTGTGACTTTTTTTACCAGTACCATACTGGTTAATTGTGATATTTTGTAGATTCCCCGAGCACCGCTTAAAAAGAAAAAATACATGTGGCAGGGAGTCCCAAAGAATTGAAGAAGAGAAAAATTAAGATGATGCCACAAATAACATTTAGAAAATTATTGTCTAAATGTTAGTATTATACTTGTTATAATATATACGTGTGTCAAATTTCAAATCAATATCTTAATTTTATTTTGTTAACCCTTTTAATTATGAAGTGGGGGTTCTAGTTCCAGATATCGTAGTAATATATAACTTTACCTTTTAATTTCAATATCTTAATTACTTCCACATCCATGTAGTGGAGTGGAAGTATACTAATCGTACAAAAAATTAAAACATTTTTTTTCATGAGATAGGCTTAGAACATCATAAAACGTCGAGATTTTAAATCTGAGCGAAACAAATCTGTCTGTCTGTCTGTCGGATCCTCTCACTTTTTTGTGCGCCCGTTTTTTCAGAAACGGTTTAGATATTGACTTAAAATTTGGCACACATGTGTACCATGATGGGATCTACAACTAGATTATATTTTGCACTAATTCCGTTGAAGGTTTGGGGGTTATATAAGGGAAATAAGGAAAAATAAGTAAAGCAAGTTGGTAGGAGTACAGTAACTTGGGAGTTGGTGTATATACTAGAATCCAAGAGCTCACATTTTTTTATAATACTTTTAACCCATCCCTTCCATTATTAAAGGGTTTAAAGAAATAGAGTTGAGATGCTCACTTGAAATTTGGTACACGTATGTATTATAATGACATTTGGAACTAGATTGTATGTTGAGATGATTCCGTTGAAGGGGTGGGGGAAGTAGGAGTAAATAGGGGAAAATAAGGAAAGCAAGCTGGTAAGAGTACAGAAACTTGGAATTTGGTGTATACACTAAAAGCCAAGTCCTCATATTTTTATACTCTTCGCAAATACAAAACGAAGAGTATATTGCATTCGATCGGCACATTTCTAAAACCGGTAATATTGCTCGTAGAGAAAAAATGTTCATATCACTGTGTTGGTGATCGAACCTGAACAACTTTCAAAATGTACGTCCGTCCATCTGTCAGTCTGTCCGTCTGTCTGTGCTTCTGTCTGTCCGTCCCTCACGTTTCTTGTGAGCATGATAACTTAAAAACGAAAAGTCCGATTGTGTTGAAATTCGGACAGGAAGTTAGTGTTAGCTAAAGGAAAAACCCTATTGTCTTTGAGGAAAATCGATGGATAAATAAAAAAGTTATAAATTTTTTGAAATAAAAAAAAAAAAAAAATTATATTTAATTAAACTAAAAATGTCTAAAACCAATATTATTTATAAAAAAAACTGCGAAGAGTATCCTATAGAATGTGCAACAATTATATAAAAAGTACAGAGTAAATCGGCGAAGAGTTAGCTTGTTTTATAACATTTTTTAACTCCCACCACTTCCACCATTATTAAAGGGGTTGGTAAAATAAAATTGAAATATTCACTTGAAATTTGGTACGAATATATGTTGTAATGTATGTTGTAATATATGTTGTAAGTAGGGAAAAATATGTAGAGCAAGCTAATAGGAGTCCAGAAACTTCATTTTTAAAAGCTTTTATATAACTTGCTTTGTATGTTAGTATGTTTGAGTCAAATCTTGCAATCAAAAAAGATCATGGAGGGTAGTGTTCAGTAGTGAATTTGGCGGTACTCGAAGAGATTCGACAGCGCCCGAATACAGATTCATCAGCGCTCTAATTTGGATTCGGCAGTGCGTGAAAGTTACCTTGCTCTTCCACAGCGTCCGAATATGGATTCGGAAGCTCCCAGATATAGATTCGACAGCACCCAGAAGTTTCCTCGATATCCGGCAGCGCTCGGAGATGGATTCTGCATCGTCCTAATATGGATTCAGAGATGATCGGAAATTGCCTTGGTATTCGGCAGTGTCTGGAATTTCTGGAGGCTTGGCCGGCATTCGGCAACGCCATTTTATTAAAATTCTATGACCAATTATTTCCACATAGTGCAAATATAGGCAAAATGTTTTCCCAGTAAAGAGACTTGGATGGTAAGTCTGGATGTGGAAATAATTAGTTATTCCTCAGGCAGCGGTGTTTTATTTTGTTAACTCCTTTGATAATGGTGGTAATGTGGGTAGCAGATGCCATAAAAAGCATGAGGTCTTAGCTTCTAGTATACAGGGTGCACCAATAATATCCAGGCGTAATATTTCGGATGGTAATATACAGTGTAGATATTTGAGTTCTGTAAACACCAATTACTAAAAAGAGTCAGCTCGGTATACAAATTGTTTTTTAGTATGTTAATTTTCAATCAAATTTTATTATATAAAATATTTTCAAGAATGCAACCGTTTTAGAGATATTTGAGTTTAAATGTTTCATCAATGTTTTGTGAAAGAACACAGGCTGTCTTATTTTATATTCCAAAGTCAAGGTCATTTTCGGTTAAACCAAAAGTTGTAAATTTTGTTTTATTGTAGCATGATTCGCATTAACTTTCCATGAAGGAAGTCACCAGTGAAATAAACAAATTTTAGTTTTTAAGAAATTACGTTTAAACTCAAATATCTCGAAAAGGGTTGGATTCTTGAAAATATTGTATATAAAGAAATTTGATAAAAAATTAAAGCTTTCTTAAGTGCCTATCATCAAGAAATATCTTGGCAGCACTGCCCCTTCTACATCTTAACATATTAAAAAACAATTTGTATCCAAAACTGAAACCATTTGCACACTCTAGCAATTTACCATTGCTCCCAACCCTTCAACGAATAAGCACATAATATAATCAATTTTCAGATCTTGTTATAATACATACCTGTACCAAATTTCAAATAAATATTACTTCCAGAATAATCGTGCACACAAAAACAAGTTACAGAAAAACAGACCGACAGACTACGATTCTTTACGGTTTAAAATTTACACATTTTATAACATTCTAAACTGTGTTCAATAAAAAAATAATAAAATTTTCTTTTACGATTGTCTACTATAATATTTCCACGCCACTACACTGCTTAAACGTAAAAACAAAACGTAGTATTACCATTCCTTTATACCTGTGCGATGCTCATGAAATCAATGCTTATTTTATGAGTAACAAGCCTAATAACTACGGTTATTAGGCTTATTGTTGCTGCGAGGAGACGTGCAACTTTTATAACAATAATAAATTTAATGCCGCTACAAAGTTCTCATTTCGGTTAACTAGTGCTCAAGAAGTAAGTAAAATCATCCAAACTTTAAAATCTAAAGCATATGGACTAGACAATATATCTAGTACATTGCTCATGTTATTAATTGTTCCATTTTACAAAGCTACTTTCCAACTCGCTGGAAAGAAGCCGTAGTTAATCCTATGCCTAAAGTACTCAATTCCACAACTATTTCTGTTTTAAGACCAATCAGTATTTTATCAACTATATCTAAAATCATGGAGAAATGTTTGTATAGCCAAGTTATCGATTATTTCACGTCACAAGATATTTTACCCCTTCATCAGTCGGGTTTCCGCAAGTCTTATGGGACGAGTGGAGCTCTCTCTGATATAGTAAATCAGTCGGTTAAGTCCTGGGATGATGGTGAAGTGTCCGTCCTTATACTATTGGATTACTCGAAAGCGCTTGACAGTATCAACCATAATCTAATGCTTTCCAAACTAAACTATCATAATTTTTCTAACTTATCAATTGATCTCATGAGATCTTATCTAACAAAGCGTATGAAAAAGGTGTTTATCAATGATAACATGTCAGAAAGAATTAAGTTATTGGCGGGTCTTCCTCAAGGCTCCGTTATTGGACCGCTTCTTATTATTATATATACAACTGATATAATCAAATCCTTCAATAACTGTCACTGTCACGCTTTCGCTGATGATACACAATTAGTTTACACATTTAAACCTAGCCTATATAGAGAAATGAAAACTCTGATAAATTCTGATCTACAAAATCTCCACGATACATCGACATACCATAATTTAAAACTTAACCCCACCAAATCGGTGATTATGTTTTTTGGCAGCAATAAGAATACAACCGTATCTAAGAAGAATATGTCCATTTCAATTAACAACACTCATTCCTATAGTTTCTGAGTGCAAGAACTTGGGTCTAATTTTTTACGAAAAATTTAAATTTACTACACACGTTAGTAAATTAATCCAAAAGTCTTATTTTGCGTTAAAGTTACTACACTCCAATAAAACTATTCTCAGTACTAAATTAAGAAAAAACCTAACTAAATCACTAGTCTTATCCAATATTAATTACAGTGACTTTGTGTACGGACCTTGTTTAGATTTTGCCGATAAAGCGCGTATACAACGAGTGCAAAACTCTTGCTGTAGAATCATATATGATCTACGTAAATATGATCATATTTCGCATAAAATTAAGGAATTATCTTGGTTGAACATGTCCAACAGAAGAAATACACACTTAGCAAATTTTGTCCATAAAACTATCACCACTTCTAGTCCGGCTTATCTAAAAAATGTCCTCACCTGCCGCCACACTCTCCATCGTATCAATGTTCGTTCTACTCATACCTTACAAATCCCTATACACCGCACAGTCATCTTTCGTAAATGTTTTACTTATAATGCTGTTAAGATGTATAACTCTTTACCCACCACTGAACTAAAGAGTCTACCGCTATTAATGTTAAAAAAAAGGTTAAACAATACTTTTTTGAGTCAGTAGATTTAGATTCACTGAATAAAGTCTTTAAAACAATATTTAACAGATTTACAAATTAATAATCTCCTATAAAATTAGAATAATTTATGTTAAGTTCAATTCCATATTTACATTCTTTTGTACACTTTCTAGTAGTATAATTATTATATTTAGATAAATAGCATTTAAGTTCTTGGCTTAGCAAACGTTTCTAGAATATTTTTTTTACTTTGCTGAGGTTAAGTGTAAGAATAGCTTTAAGCTAAACTTCGCCTCATTTGTATAGTTGTATGCAAATAAAAACCGACGATTATTATTATTGTCAGTATTATTATTATTATTATTACTACATGTAGGTGGAAGTAATTAACTTTATTGTTCTGAATATCGGGAGTTCAATTTCTTAAATCGGTTTGATCAAATAATGGTGCAAAGTCTGATGATTTCGGTGCTAGAACGTGATCATTATTTATTAATACTTCAGATTTAGCTAAATAATGGTGATTTTCAATTTAAGGAAAGTAAAAAACTAAAAATATGGAAGATAAATGTATGGTATACAATTTAAGATAATGTAGATAATACTTGACTGAATCATCTTTAATTTTGTTGATAATTATTTTTAATTAAAGTGTCACAAAAAATAAACTATTAAGGAAAACCTGTTCTTGTCGCCATTTTTTCGATATGTTGTCATTGATATCAAGACAAGGTCAAAAATTAATATTTTAAAGGATCCCTTATTCGAAAGAATTTCTAAGTTTCAGCATAATCGAATTTATTTATTTTTGTCCCCTTTGTTGTGCCTGGACTAAAAGAAAATTACTTAAAAAATGTATTTTTCTAAGGTAAATTAAGATAATATTAATTTTTCCAACAGTTGAGACATAGTATACGTTTTTTTATTTTAGTAAAAGAATTGTGCAAATCATATACTTATATAATTTTTATTCATATATGTTAATAGTTAATATAACCACTTTAAAATTACAAAATTTACCTTGACAAAATTTTAATGGGTATTTAGTATTGATTTATCAATAATATATTCTTGTTTCAAGTTTAAAAGAGACAAATAGGGCTTTAGAGGCTTACTTGTTTTTTGTAACCTTAAGAAATTTTGATTTCTGGAAAAAATGAGATATAACGACACCAAAAGGCGAGAACGACTCCGTCGTACTTGCCTTCGTTGATGAGTTCGGTAACTTATTCAATAGTACTCACTACACTACTGCGGCTAAACGTGGTCGAAAGTGCTTCGCAAACACATAACTTATAATTTTTTAAAATAAGCTTACATAATGTAAAGGAACGATTATATTGGTTAAGTGAAATTAAAATATTTTTTTATATTCTGTTCGAGATAAAAGGCTGACTAGTGTGTGTTATTAAAACTGGAAACTACCTCAATATGGATTCAAGTAAAAAATATGATAACCCGTCTCCTGAAGAATCTACAAACATAATATCCAAATTATTTTTTTGGTAAGGTAAACAGTTATAAATCTGGTATAGAATAGAATAGTTATTTCAGTGACAGGTTTACTTAGAAAAATCGACAACTTTTTATTCCAAGAGTTAAAAATAAATCGAATAATGGTCATATGAGAGTTATAAAAGACGTGCTCGTTATTTTGATTAAAAATCAAGAACCTGTTCGAGAATCCCATTCTATTTTTAACTTGTAATCTTCATGCCAAGTTAGGGATAAGGGGCAAAATATACCTACATGTACGATATTCATTAGATGCCATTTTTTCCAGTCTTCTCCTAGCCGGTTTTGCATTTAAACAGATACTATTATGAAAATACAGGTATGCGCTGCACATCTTTTACAGGGTGAAACAGAATGCATCTCTAGAAGCTTTCATTATTTCAAGTTTTTTTTTTTTTTCATTAATTAATGGAAACGTCTCTTAATTATATCAGTTTATTTAGCAGTATTGACATTTTCTGTTTTCTATATACAATTTATCTGATGGGGTACCTAACTATGAGTCAGGAAATATTAGCAATTATAAATATAATATTTAAATATTAAAATATTTGAATAGCTAAGCCATTAAGGCTTATCACAAAGTCAACTCTATATATTAATTCCAAATTATTAGCTTTCTATTATTATCTATCTGCTTAACATTATATACAAGATGACCTTCACAAAAAGTGACGTGTTTGTGACTGTATGGTAATTGTCAAAATTTCTCATGTTTTAAATTCTCTGTGTAACTTATAAAATAATATTTTACATAAAAGTGGCTAAAAGTGTTCTTTTGCATGTAAAAACTTCACAAGTAAAAATGACGGTGTGTTTACCATCACGGGTTGTACCTATACATTATTCTTTACATAACCATCCGAAATTTTATAAAAAACAATATATACAGGGTGTTCCTTAATGACGTGCTAATATTTTAGGGTGTGGTTCCTTAGGTCATTTAATGAAGAAAATTTCATATGAACATATGTCCGCAACGGCTTAAATTTTTTGCTACAAGGTGTTGAAATTTTTCCAATCGTTATTTCTTAATATCTCAGAAGTATATTAGATATTATTTTCAATTTTGGTATGTGTTAATAGGAAATCGAACCACATATTTTAAGTAGAAAAATTATTTTATCGCTTCACCAGTGGCGTCCCTGCGATCATGTCCTCCGATAATTTTAAGAAAAAAAAGTGGTCTGCCACTGACATTTTTCCATGTCGATATTTTTCCTGATTAGCCTGATTGTTTTAACCAAGATCTGTGCGTCTGATGAGAAAAACGCAAAAGGCCGCTCTCATGTAAAATTGCTACATGAGAACGGTCTCTTGCGTTTTTCTCGTCAGACGCACAGTTCTTGATTAAAACAATTAAATTCATATTAGCCGGGTAGATCTGGGTTTTGAAAAGTGACTGCTCCGAATGAAAAAATTTTTTTTTCCAACTTATAAAGTTAGGTCCCCTCCGTCATTCCGACAAGTTTTTACAGGGCGGAGTCGGCAGGGGGTGGGGAAAACGGCCCATTAAAAGTATGGGAAAGAGGTTTTTTCGACGTATCTCCACAGGTCTTGGTGCCACAAAAAAAATCATTCTTACCAAAAATGAAGAGCTAGACAAAACACGTAAGATTGTTCTAACCTGAACCCGATCGCATAATTAGTTCGCGAGGTATCGCGATTGAAGTTGCGAAAAGACGAAATGTGAAATTATTTCTCGAGAAGGGGTGGAGTTGGGGCCTCAATTTTTTCTGAACAGAAGGGTATTGATGAACACTTGATGATACCGGAAAGTGGGGATGGTGGGACAATTAGAAGGGGAGATATGGAGGGGAGACCAAAATTATTAAAGCGCTGATAACTTCCTTATTAATAGAGCTACAGCAATCTGGCCGGGACCAATTTCCGTATTTTTTTATTTTATAAAAGATAACACTGGCAACTTATTTTTTTTTAAATGCCTGGCGCGCAAAATAAAAAATGACTGATTTTTTGCAAGTCATTTTCTGCATAAAAGAAGGGGGTGGGGGATAATTTTGTCACCAATTAATAGCATTTCGTTTATCTTCAATTTGCGCCCAGCAAGATCGCGATCAGATGACTAGAAAGGGAGATACAGCCGGTAAAGTTTTTGCCATATAGCGGGAGAACTGAGGGAGTGGGGGGTTTGGGCCGGGATGAAAATTTTGAGATGTCTTTTCTTTCGACTTTTCTATTTTATAAATACCCGATGTCCATACATTGTCCGCCCGCGCGAATCACAGGAGGAAAAGCAGAACGAACACGGGCGAGCGAGTCAGTTGACCCGCTGGGGGCGCTTACTCTTTCCCGCTCTATAGCTCTCCTCGAATTGTCACCATATGTCAGTGAACTGTTTATAATTGAATTGACAGATCTATACGGGTGTACGAAGATTTCTCTTACTATATATAATATCGGAGTGTGAGTCCTATTGACAATATTTTATTTCTTTCATATATAAACATCATACAGCTCTTCGCCAAGACGGTTGTAGACAATGAGTGTATTGTGAGAGAGCATGCACATGCTGATTCCGATTTTTGTTATACTTCTTTCCAGAACCTGTTGACGTGAAAGATATGAAGATAGCGATGACGAATCAGCGTTAGACTTCGTCAGTCTGTAAACTCTATTTGGTACTGTAGTCAATAAACAATAGGCTCGCCGCTGTAAAATTAGGCACTCCGCAGCTAGCAGAGACACGTTCTTTTCGTTGATTAGACGTCACCAAAATTTCGAAGTCATTTCGACGTAAAGATGACGATGATATGTCACAGCGATTTGACATCGATAGATGACGACAAATAGACGTCGCAAATGGAGGTCAATTATTCATCTCAAAATGACGTAAAGTGTACATTGTCTGACTTTTACAAATATTTTTTTAAATTTCGAAAAATAATGAAATAAAAGGCTCATTTTACCAAGTTCTCTTTTACATATTACGTTACCTTAAAGTTTAATCCAATTCACATCTTGTACCAAATTGTTCAGAGCAAAACATGATTTTATTCCATTAATCACTTTACATTGTTGTAGCAATTATGCATCCTAAATTATAAAGTAGGAGCAGCGTATATCATATTATAAGAGTATAAATAAAACAGTTGTGTTACTTTAAATATATTTTTATTTTTTATTACAAAAACCAATTTCAATACTAAAACAAATTGGTGTTTTTTTAACAAAACGATGATGTTTGCAACTTATATAATATTTTATTATAACCAATTTGTTGCCAGTAAGTAAGTAAAGCGCTCGTTCAGGCGTGTGTGAGTTTGAGGAGAGCGAGAGAGCGGAAGAGAGTAAGCGCCTCCGACGCACAGTGGAAAGAAAATGCCTTTTTTGGACAAAAATCTGCCTACAAGTCAAATCTTAATCAATTTTGATCTACCTTGGCTTAACATGTAGGTTATTGGCCATACTTTCAAAGCATACTGCCTAAATTGCAAACCCCGATTTTCTAACTTCAAAAAATGTATCAAATATGAGAGTAATCACTATTATCTATTTCTACAAGTCAAATGTTAATCAATTTTGATCTACCTTGGCTTAAAATATAGTTTATTGGCTACACTTTCAGGGTATACTGCCTAAATTGCAAACCCCGATTTTCTAACCTCAAAAAATGTACCAAAACATTTTTTTTATAACAAAATATGGTAATAACTGAAAGTAATTTATAAAACATGTTAATAAAATTTTGAATAGGGTAATTATGTTTTGTTGAATTTTTTGATTTTAGGTAATCGGGGTTTGCAATTTAGGCAGTATACTCTGAAAGTGTAGCCAATAACCTACATTTTAAGCCACGGCAGATCAAAAATGATTAAGATTTGACTTGTAGAGATAGAAGAAAGTGATTACTTACTCTCATATTTGATACATTTTTTGAAGTTAGAAAATCGGGGCTTGCAATTTAGGCAGTATACTCTGAAAGTGTAGCCAATAACCTACATTTTAAGCCAAGGTAGATCAAAATTGATTAAGATTTGAGTTGTAGGCAGATTTTTGTCCAAAAAAAGGTATTTTTTTCCGCTGTGCGGCGGCTCAACTGACGCTCGCCCGTTTTCGTTCTGTTTTTTCTCTGGTAACTCGCGCTGGCGGACAATGTATGGATATCGGGTACTTATAAAATAGAAGGGTAAAAAAAAGACTTTTCTTCAAATTTTCATCCCCGGCCGAACCCCCACCCCTCTCCAACATCCCGCTATACAGCAAGAACTTTACCGGCCTGTATCTCTTTTTTGTAAATTGTAGATAAAAAAATGGTATTAATTAGTGAAAAAATTATTTCCCCCACCCCCTTCCTTCATGGAAAATATTGGCCATTTTTTTATTCTGCGCGTCAGGTGTTTAGTTCCAAAAAAAGAAAACTCCCATCAGTGCTGTCTTTTAACAAGTAAAAAAATACGGAAAGTTTTCCCTGCCAGATTGCTGTAGCTCTAATAATAAGAAAGTTATCAGCGTCCTAATAATTTTGGTTCCCCCATATCTCCCCTCCTAATTTTCCCCCCACCCCCACCCCTGGCCTCATCAAAGGTTCATCAATACCCTTCTATTAAAAAATGTATGTAATCGGGTTCGGGTTGGAACGAACTTATGTGTCTTGTCAAGCTCTTCACGTTTCTAAGTACGATTTTCTTGTGGGACTAACATCAACGGAGATATGTCGGAAAAACTGCTTTTAATGGGCCGTTTCCCCCAGCCCCCGCCGACTCCGCCCTGTAAAAATTTGTCTGAAAGATGGAGGGGACCTAACTTTATAAGTTGGCAAAAGAAAAATTCATTCGGAGCAGTCACTTTTCCACCCTGCTCTTTCTCCAGATCTACCCCACTATATTGAAACTAATAGGGAACTTACCTATAATTTAAAAAATTAAAATAATACAAAAAAACATAGCGTAACGTTGTAACAAAACGTGTACTTCACAAAAAAATTAGATTTCTAATTCCACGCGATCAGTATGAGGGATCTAAACAGCGATAAAATTGAAGTGGCCCGGAACGAGCTGTGACGTCACACCCTATAATATTCGGTAGTCGTGCCCACGGGAAGCAGCACAATCAGATGTTTACCGGTGTTATTAGACGGTGATATTTTTGTTTCTATTTTAAATATCATACACTTCAAATTGACGGCGATGCTTGTATTTACGGCTGAATGTACTATGAAATCAAGCGGCCGAGTGCTGGGATCTCCGTCGTCGCTTGTATATTGTAGGGTGTGACGTCACGACCTGTTTGAAACGGTTCGTTCGCGCGCAAAACTTTAATAATTTATAACAAATTTATTATTGGGAATTAGGGCGTCATATTTTGCATATCTTATTTTTTAGTATAGTATAAGATTTTGATGCAGTAAAAAAGAGTGGAAGTTCCCTATTACACAGGCACACACACAAGAAAAAAACATTGTCGATTACACGGACCAGACCAATCAGTCATCTCCGAATCCGCTGTCATTTTTGCCCCACCACGTCGCAATTTTTTTCTATACTCAAAAAACAATTAGAAAAATGCAAAAAGAAAAACTTGCATTTTTCTAACGATTTTCTGAGGATAGAGAAAAATTGTGACGTGGTGGGGCAACACTGACACCAGCTTCGGATGCAGCAAGCCAAAATACACTGGAGATGATTGGTCTGGTTCGTGTAATCGAAAATTTTTTTTGTGTAGTTAGTTTCAATATGAATTTAATTGTTTTAATCAAGAACTGTGCGTCTGACGAGAAAAACGCAGGAGACCGTTTACATTTAGAATTGGTCAGGCTAATCAGAAAAAAATATCGACGTGGAAAAATGTCAGTGGCGTACCACTTTTTTGGTAAAAAATATCAGAGGACATACTCGCAGGGACGCCACTGGTGGAGAGATAAAATAATTTTTCTAATTAAAATATGTGGTTCTACATCCTATTGACACATACAAAAAGTGAAAATAATATATAAAATACTTTCTGAGATATTAAAAAACAAGCTAACTGTTATACTCTTCGTCGATTTACTGCACTTTTTATTGAATTGTTGCACATTCTATAGGATACTCTTCCCAGTTTTTTGTAAATAATATTAGTTTTAGATATTTTTAGTTTAATTACAAAACAAAACAAAATGTGTAAAAAATTTGTTTTTTTGATTTAGAAAAATTTATAACTTTATTATATCGATCGATTTCGCTCAAAGACAATAACTAACAATATTAGCACATCATTAAGGAACACCCTGTATTTAAAAAATGTTTCACTTTAATAAACAACCGAAGTTTCACAATTGCGAATAGTCACTACTTTTTTAAACACGCTGCTGATTAGAGATGGGTTGTTATTTCGGTACCGTTATTTTATCGAGGTACCTTTAGGTAACGTAGAGTCGAGTTACTCAATGCTAAAATAACTGGTTAGAGTTAGGAAAATAAAATAAGAATGTTCGCTTGTTTGGAGTTGACATTAAATACTTTTATTGAAATTTGATCTTTTTTGCTGAAATCGGCTATAATTCACTTTTACTTCCACATCCACGTAGTGGATTGGAAGTATAGTAATCGTAAAAAAAAAATATCATTTTTTTTTCTTGAAATGGGTTTAGAGTGTCATGAAACGTCGAGATTTTAAATTTGAGCGAAAAAAAATTTTTCTGTCTGTCTGTCTGTCGGTCTGTAACTTTTTTTTTTGCCCGCACGCTTTCTCCGGAACGGTTTAAGATACTGACTTGAAATTTTGTACACGTATATACTATAATGAGATCTGGAACTGGATTATTTTTTGAAGATATCCGATGAAGGGTTGGGGGGTAAATAGGGGTAAATAGGGGTAAATTGGGGTAAATTGGGGTAAATATGGGAAAATATGTAAAGCAAGCTGGTTAGAGTACAGAAACTTGAAATTTGATGTATGTACTACAAGCCAAGGTCTCAGATTTTTTTATAATATTTTTCAACCCCCCACCACCCCTACTCCATTATTAAAGGGGTTGATAAAATAAAATTGATACATTCATTTGAAATTTGGTACACGTATGTATTATAACGACATCTGGAACTAGATTTTATTTTGAGATGATTCCGTTGAAGGGTTGGGGGTTAAATAGGGGTAAATAGAGGAAAATATGTAAAGCAAGCTGGTAAGAGTACAGAAACTTGAAATTCGGTGTATTTACTAGAAGCAAGGGCCTCGGATTATTTATATTATTTTTCAACCCCCACGATCCCTTCTCCATTATTAAAGGGGTTGACAAAATAAAATTGAAAACTTGAAATTTGGTACGCGTATGTATTATAACGACATCTGGAACTAGAATATATTTTGAGATGATTCCGTTGAAGGGTTGGGGGTTAAATTGTGGTAGATAGGGGAAACTAAGTAAAGCAAGCTGGTAAGAGTATAGAAATTTGGGATTTGGTGCATATACTAGAGACGATGGCCTCAGATTTTTCTACAATATTTTCCATCCCCTCATCACCCTTATTAAAAAGTTGATAAAATTAAATTTAGATTTTCAGTTGAAAATTGTTACACGTATAACGATATCTTAAACTAGATTATATTTTGACATGATTTCGTTGAACTAGTGAGGGTAATTGGTGACAAATAGTGAAAAGTAAGTAAAGCAAGCTGGTAAGAGGACAGAAATTTGAAATTCGCCCTAGAAGCCAAGGCCTCATATTTTTTAGTAATATTTTTCAATCCACCACCACCCTTAATCCATGATTAAAGGGGTTGATAAAATGAAATCGAGATATTGAAATTTGGTACCCGTATGTATTATAACGATATCTGGAACTAGATTATATTTTGAGATGATTCCGTTGAAGGATTAAGGGTTAAATAGGAGTAAATAGGGGAAAATAAGTAAATCAAGCTGGTAAGACTACAGAAATATGGGATTTGGTGTATATACTAGAAACCAAGGCCCCATGTAATATTTTTCAAACACCACCATCTCCGCTCCATTAATAATGGGTTTGATGACATAAAATTGAGATATTTACTTGAAAGTTAGTACACTGATGTATTGTAATGACATCTGATTGAGATGATTCCATTAAAGGGGTGGGTCGTGGTAGGTTGTGAGTAGGGGAAAATAAGTAGGGTAAACTAAAAACGTCATTTCTAACGTATATGGTAGAAACCAACGCCTCAAACTTTTCTATGACATCTGCTCCAAATATTATTAAAATTCTATGACCAATCATTTTCACATACTAGAGTGCAAATCTAGTCAAGATGTTTCCTTTAAAGTGACGGATGAAAAATCTGGATGTGGAAGTAGTGATTCCTTAGGCAGCGGTTTTTCTTTGTAGATTTAGTTGAGATTTGGTATGTCGTGTTTCATGATAAGGGTAGTTTTTGTTACTTATACTCTAGTATCTATTTCTTTGACGAAATTAATAATTCATCACTAAAAGATTCACAATAGATCATTTTGTCGATTGCTGTATTAAAAAAGTAAAGAAAAACTTACGTGACATTACTTCCACATCCACGTAGTGGAGTGGAAGTATAGTAGAAGTATATGTTCAAGAATTTTTCTTTCAAAGTAGGCGGTTTAAGATGTCATGAAACGTCGAGACATTAAATTTGAGCACAAAAAAGAATTTCTATCTGTCGTTCTGTCTGTAACTTTTTTTGTGTGCGCACGTGCGTTATAACGAGATCTAGAACTGGATTGTATTTTGAACCTATCCGGTGAAGGGTTGGGAGATAAATAAGGGTAAATAACGGAAAATAAGTAAAGCAAGCCTGATAAGAGTACGAAAATTTAGAAATTGGTGTATATATTAGAAGTCAAAGTCTCAGATTTTTTTATACATTTTTTCATCCCCCCCACCACTCCATTAATAAATGGGTTGATGAAATAAAATTGAGATATTCGCTTGAAATTTTGTACACGTAACGACATCTGGAACTAGATTATATTTTGAGATGATTCCGTTGAAGGGTTGGGGAATAAATAGGGGTATACAGGGGAAAATAAGTAGAGCAAGCTGGTAGGAATACGAAGCTTGGGATTTGATGTATACACTAGAATCCGAGGCCTCAGATTCTTTTATAATGTCTTTCAACTTACTCTTACTTAAAATTTGGCACACGTATGTACTATATCGACATCTGTAATTAGATTATATTTTGAGACGACTCCGTTGAAAGGTTGGGGATTAAATAAGGGTAAGTAGGGGGAAATGAGTAAAGCAAGCTGGTAAAGGTACAGAAACTTCAGATTTGTGTATATACTAGAAGCCAAAGCCTCAGATTATTTTATAATATTTTTCACCCTCCCCACCACCTACCTTCCCTCCATTATTAAAGAGGTTGATAAAATAAAATTGAGATACACACTTGAAATTTGGTACACGTATGTATTGTAATTACTCACATTACAATTACAATTATTTCCACATACTAGAGTGCGAGTCAAAATGTTTTCCTTTAAAGAGACTTGAGAAATCTGGATGTGGAAGTAGTGATTCCTTAAGGCAGCGGTGTTTTAATAATAAATCAAACTAGTTACAGAAAAGTTGGAACCAGTTGATACCGATCGATACTGCGTTCGACCATTCTATTTTTAGTTTATTTCAAATCACTTGTTTATCAACATGTCTATTCGGTAAACAGAGGAACAAAGACGTTCCGACATTACGTCACAAAGTAAATTAAAAACTGCTTATTCGGAAAAGATATGAATAAGAGAGATCGCGACCAACCTTTTCGCCAAGATTAGAGAACCAACAAGATAGGATAGTCAGACGGAGAAGACGAAATAGACGAAGACAGTTGTATACTCCGATTTAAAGGGACACGACATCCAGCGGAAACAGTTTCGGGATTTGTCGTTTACGCATTAAACGAATTTGACCAAGTTTACTAAAAGTTAGGTTGCCTCATTAAAATCGACAAGTGCTACGTCACGTATAGACCTCGATGACAGCTGCGTGTGGCTGTTTGTTCGTCATTTTGTAAAAAAAGTTCCAAAATTACTCTTTCAATATACAATTCTATCCTAACCAAATAGATACCTTATATATAAACATAGAAGTACTTCATGTGACATATATTACAAAGCAACCTGTTTTTTAGTGACCTTGGCTACTGACAGTCAGCTGAGTTCGGTCGTTCTACCAGGACAGTGTTGTCCATTCTTCACTACTACTACTACTCTACTACTCTTTCTAATGTTGCCTTCTTAGTCTGATTGTCACACTGTGGCAACTGCGCGAGAACTCCAATTTAAATGTCAAGGTCAATGGCGTCATTGCTAAAAAATAAAAGGTTTTCCGCTGGCTGTACTATCTTGTTAATTCCCTAATCTTTGCTTTTAGTTCTATGTGGTAACTCGAAAAGTGCAGCCGAAATAAATTTTGAAAGAAAAATTCTGGAAATGTAAGAGTTGGATTAGGTTCAGGATAGTGCAAAAAATGAATGTACTGGTGATTTTTGTGCATCTTAACTCTTGCAGTTTCCGTTCGAAAATTGCATTTTTAATTTTTTTTACCATTTTTAGACAATAAAAAATTCAGACTAAACGGATTGTAAACAAATTCAAAGTTATGCGGAATCGATATTCCTGGACTTGGTTAGGTGCTTCTTGATCCACCAGATTAGCCATAAAAAATTAAAAACCAGCAGAAATGGATTAATATTTGTTTTGTCGATAAAATCTTTAAAATAAAAAAAAATAATTAACGATCTCAGAAAATATAGTTCTTAACACGATAAATTGGCCTACTGAGTGTCAGCTACCAAATCGCAACAGAACGGCCAAAAAATGCACTTGCAATTTATGCAATCGTAATGAAATTAGATAACTTTTTTAAAGTTTCGTCTTCACGTGTACCTTGTAACGAAATAAACAAAAAATGTTTCGAAAATTGGTCCATTTTGAGGATTTTTCATGAATGCACTTTTGTAATTTGCTTATATTTCGACCAATAATAGTTTGGTCGTCGTAACGTTTTTTCGGTCATAAATATTAAACAACAATTTCATTGACTATCCTTACCGGAAAAATTGCGCTAAACACAATGGTGACATTAAGAAATATACGGGACACAGGTTTCATTGTTAAAAACAATGGTTTTTAGTGAAAATTCTCATATTCTCATGTTTTTTTACTTTTTAATGAAATAAACTCAACATATAAAAAAATGAAGATTTTATCACAATACGCGTCGTTTGAGACGTTAGCGGCCTTTTGTATTTAAGAATTCTTATAAACAAACTAAAGGTACTAAATTATCAAAATTTTGCATTTAGTTCATGGAATTTACAGTTTTTTTTTTGTGTAGAATTCTCGCGTATTTTACAATTGTTTAAACAAATAAGCCAGTTTGTTTATTAAGGTTTTTCATGGCATTTGTCGCACTCTCTACCCCCGACAATTGATAAATATTGATAAAAACTACCATTTCCATGTGGTCTTAGCGCCTTTTTTGTTTTCTTATACCCCCCGCCAACGTTTTTAAAAAAATTGCTTAGTAAACAAATGAAATATCTCGGCACAGGAACGTTGCATCGAAATGCAATTGTCGACAAATGAAAGATAATAAATAAAGGAAAATTTTGAGCATAGTTAAAATAAGTTAAATAAAACCGAAGATATAGACCATATTACGTTTACGATTGTCAATTGCTCAATAATAAATTTTTTGAAAATAATCTTGTAAAAACATCAAGTTAATATATTAAACTAACTAGTTTCCAATTGTCACAAAAATCAATTGGTTTTTTCATAGATTTTTTACTTTTATAATAATTACTTTATGAACGCCATTCAACGTTTTTTAGTGTTTACACTCCAAGTGACTTGCCTAGTAACGCTCGCGCGCTGTAGGTGATATAAAATGGTTTAAAGAGTCAATTAAAGGTTATTTTATTTCATTTTTTAATTTTTCTAAGTTTAATTATTTTTTTATACAGGGTGTTCCTTAATGACGTGCTAATACTTCAGGGTGTGATTCCTTAGGTCGTCATATGAAGAAAAGTTCATATCACCATATGTCGGCAACGGCTTACATTTTTTGCTACAGTGTGTTGAACATTTTTTTTAATCGTTATTTTTCAATATCTCAGAAAGTATTTTAGATATTATTTTCAACTTTGGTATGAGTTAATAGGATATAAAGCCACATATTTCAATTAGAAAAGTTATTTTACCGCGTCCCTGCGAACGGGCCCTCTGATATTTGTTACCAAAAAATGGTACGCCACTGACATTTTTCCATGTGGGTATTTTTCACGATTAGCCTGATCAATTCTACATTAAAACGATCTCTTGCGTTTTTCTCCTCAGACGTACAGTTCTTGATTGAAACAACTAAATTAAAATTGAAACTAACTACACAGACACACACAAAAGAAAAGTTGTGGATTCCACGGACCAGACCAATCATTTCCAGTGTATTTTGGCTCGCTGAATCCGATTCCGGTGTTAGAAAAATGCGAAATTGCATTTCTCTGACTGTTTCTTGAGGATAAAAAAAAAAGTGATGTGAAGGGGCAAAACTGACACCGGATTCGGATTCAGCGAGCCAAAATACACCGGAAATGATTGGCCTGGTTCATAGAATCGACAACTTCTTTTTGTGTGTGCTTGTGTAGTTAGTTTCAATTTTAATTTAATTGTTTCAATCAAGAACTGTGCGTCTGACGAGAAGAGACCGTTTTCATGTAGAATTTATCAGGCTAATCAGCAAAAATATCCACATGGAAAAATGTCAGTGACGTACCACGTTTTTAGTAAAATATATCAGAGGACATGTTCGCAGGGACGCCACTGGTGGTGCCATAAAATAACTTTTCTAATTGAAATATGTGGTTTTATATCCTATTAACACATACCCAAATTAAATATAATATCTATAAACACTTTCTGAGATATTAAAATATAACAGTTGAAAAAAATTTCAACACACTGCACTGTAGCAAAAAATTTAAACCGTTGCGGAGATATGTTCATGTGAACTTTCCTTCATAAAATGACCTAAGCAATCACGCCCTGAAATATTAGCATGTCATTAAGGAACACCCTGTGTAAAAAAATATTTAAACTTAAAATAATTAAAAAATTAACTAAAAATACCCTTAAATGACTCTTTAAATCACTTAAACCACTTATAGTGCAGTTAAAACCGAGATTGCTTTAAATTTTATATACACAAAATTGTTACTACGCAAGTCACTCGGAGCGTAAATACTAAAAAACGTCGTACGGCGTTCATAAATTAATTGTTATTAACACAAAACATGTAGGTATGAAAAAACCAATTGATTATTGTGACAATTGAAAACAAGTTAGTTCAATATATTAACTTTTGTGTTGTCACAAGATTTTTTCAAAAAATTAGTTGAAAACAATTGACAGTCGTAAACACACAATGGGCTATATCTCCGGTTCTAGTTAACGAATCGAGGTCTATCTCTCAAAATTTACCCTTTTTTATTATCTTCCATTTGCCGCCAATTGAATTTCGATGGGACATTCCTGAGGCGAGATATTTCATTTGTTTATTAATTATTTTTTTTTAATGTTGGCGAGGGGGTAAGAAGAAACAAAGATAACGTCGAGGTCACATAGAAATTGTAGCTTTTATCAATATTTATCGATTGCCGGGGGTGGAGAGCGCAAAAAATGCCATGAAAAGTTGCAAATCCAAATCCAAATAAACAAATTGGCTCATTTGTTTAAATAATTGCAAAATTCCTGAGATATCGACACAAAAAATAAGCTGTAAATTCCATGATATAAATGCAACATTTTGACCACAATGAAATATCAGTATGACCTTTTGTTGAACAGGAAAAAATTTGTTATTTCAAGACCTTTAATTTGTTTATAACAATTGAACGGTTAAATATAAAAGGCCGCTAACGGCTCAAACGACGCGTGCTGATAAAACTTCATTTTTTATATCTTGACTTTCTTTCTACGACAACACCGTTTTCGATCAAAAGTAAAAAAAAAATAGAACATGGGAATTTTCGCTCTAAAGGAAGAGTCAATGAAATTGCTGTTCTAAATTTCTGACCAAAATCGATGATTTTGACTTTACGCCGACCGGCCTACAATTGTCGCATAAAAAAAGTGAAATGCAGTTTTAGAATAAAAAATATCCGAAAAAAAGTTAAAGCAAACATTTTAAAAAGCAGTCCTCTCAAAATCGGAGAACTTCTTAGGAAGTCGGTGCTTAACATCATCGGCTATGGCGCGGCGGAACCGAATTTTAAATTTAAATACAACTTTGTTGGAAAATGCACCACCTCAAAAACATCAAATTTTTAAACGTTCATAACTAAATAAATACCTTGAGTGGGAGGTCGTTATATGTATCTATGGAAAATAAAGATTGACATTTTGTCGACGTCGTAAATTGCATCGGCAAAATCCGAAATTCAGCACGGCATGAGTGAAAGAGTAATGGCTTTTTTGACATTTGCCAAATCGATTTCGCTTCTTTTTCGGCATTCTTCTACTACATTTTTCTCTCAAATGGAATCCAGGTGAGCGAAATAGCTGACGTATAATGAAAAAATCCGGATAAATACTGGAACGAAATATCGACTAAACAAAATTGAATTTAATTCCGATTCGATCTGGATAAGCCCGGAACACGAAAATTGCCCACGAAAAAAATACACCCCGCCCTAAAACAGCAAAATCAGAGGGGTACAGACCCTTTAGATTTTAGAGAAATTGCACAAAAGTGCATCGCGGTACGAAGCCACGCCGTACTACTTAATGCGCGGGCAGTAGTGATCGATTCACCGTTTACTTTTTTTACAAAACTTTAAATCGCTGTAATATAATAAAAAAATTAATTCAATTTTATAAATAAAGATTGATAAAAAATAGATTAAGCTTAAATTTGAGCAATATTGTATAGAAACATATTTGGCTGTTTTAGTGCAAGCACCTAAAGGACAAAATAAGTGATAGCTTAGTAAGAAAATGGATGATAAGAAATATCTTTATTCTGTGGATTTCTAAAAGTTCTTCAAAAAATGCACTAATTATCGATTTTTTAAAAATTTTATTACAAAGTATACGTCAAGTTGAAACTCAAAAAAATATATATCTAATATCATAACGACGGCATAAACTGACGAGGCTTTGAAAATTTTAACGGGAGTTCGTTTTTTGGCCACTCTCTTGCACTTTGGTGATTGAAAATTGGCAGACCGATTAACGCGCTAAAGACTATATTTTCTGAGATCGTTATTGATTTTTTTGCGATTTTAAAGATTTGATGAACAAAACAAGTATTACCCCATGTTTGCTATTTTTTAATTTTTTGTGGCTAACCTAGTGGACCAAGAAGCATCTAACCAGTCTAAAAATAATCGTCTATCGATTCCGCATAACCCTGTATTTTTTTCAACCCGTTTCGTTTGATAGGAGCAGTGAATTTTTTATTGACTGAAAACTGCTACATTTTTAAAGTGCATTTTTCAAAGGGAACTTGCAGGAGTTAGATGCACAAAAATCACCAATTCTAATATCTCTATTTTCAGAACTTTCTATACAGACACTTCTTTCTCTTATTCCGACTCGTGGTGCAAATTTAAAACAAATAGACTGTATATACCGGGTGGTTTGCCAATAGGGTCACTTCTGTAACTTTTGAATGGGTGAATGGATTATTTTTAAATTTTTCGTAGTGATACGGAAAAAAAAATTATGTGACGTAAAAAACTAAAATGGCCGACTTCGGTTTCGGCGCAATTTACATGAAAATCAAATTTTTAAATAGAACAACCCATATATTTTTTTATATTTGAATTCTACTGACCAAAATGCATATGATCCAACCCTTAGATATTATTTTGAACTTCAAAAAATGTTCTAAATGTATTTTAAATTTTAATCATAGAAGACCACGACTTGATCAAAATTACTAAAAACCGCTGCCTAAAGAAACACTACTTCCACATCCAGATATTTCATCCAAGTCACTTTAAAGGAAACATCTTGACTATATTTAAAAATTAAGTTTCTAGCTTACTCTACTTATTTTCCCCTATTCACAACCTCCCACCCCTTCAATAGAGTCAGATGTCATTACAGTATATAAGTGTACTAACTTTCAAGTGAATGTCTCAATTCTATGTCATCAATCCCAATAATAATGGAGCGATGATGGTGCGGGTCGGGGGATGAAAAATATTATAAAGAAATCTGAGGCCTTGGCTTCTAATATATAGACCAAATCCCAAGTTTCCGTACTTTAACAGCTTACTTTACTTATTTCTCCTTATTTACCTTTACTTATCCCCCACTCCTGCAACGAAATCATGTCAAAATATAGTCTAGTTTCAGATGTCGTTATAATACATATGTGTACCAAATTTTAAATGAAAATCTGAATTTAATTTTATCAACTCTTTTGATAAGGGAGTAGGGATGGAAAATATTATAAAAAAGCTGAGGCCTTGGCTTCTAGTATATGCACCGAATTTTAAGTTTCTGTACTCTTACCAGCTTGCTTTACTTATTTTCCCCTATTTACCCCTATTTAACCCCCAACTCTTCAACAAATTCATCTCAAAATATAATCTAGTTCCAGATGTCGTTATACAGACAAACAGATCAACAGACAGGCAAACGGACAGACAGAATTTTTTTTTAGCTCGAATTTAAAATCTCGACGTTCATGACATTCTAAACCTTTTTCAAGATATAAAAATTTGAAATTTTTTTTACGGTTCTTGTACTTCCAATCCACTACGTGGATGTGAAAGTAATTGGTCTGAAAACACATGTAACGTATCTTTAAACATTAGCATTAAACAATATTTACTCTTCGTTAAGTTCGCGATATTAGTATTTCATCGAAAACTATATTTCTTTAATGGAACCCCTTAGTGAAGTCAAGGAACCGGACGAACATGTTACAAATGAGGACCGCAACCAGACCACCTCCACCCCCTGTTTTCGAGGGTGCTGAACACGAAATTGGGGGTAAAAAAAGTTTTTCTTCGGGGCATCCCCTACAAACGGTCAAAAACCACACCTTTTATCGGTTTTTGTGCACGAACGCGCGGCAGCACGGGTTTCAATGCGAATTTCTGCGGATTTCACCAGGACATGATAAAGGGCGAAGAAGAATGTCAGAGACAAGACTATCACCACCCTTGGGGGTTGAATCTGAATCTTAAATTTTATCATCCCCCTGGGGAGATGATAAAATTTATCTCTTCTCGGTGATACTTTTACCCTCCACAATTTCGAGGATAAAATACTTTTAGGCGACTTCCACCCTTCCTCAAATGACCAAAACCCACCCCTTTCGCGTGTATACTTTCATTAGTGCTCGGCAATATTTAGTTAGATGGGAATGAAGGGAAATTTAATGGTAGTCGAACTATACATTAAGAATGAGCGCCAAGGAGGTTTGAGGGCAGAAAAAAATTTAGTTCCAGACTTCTTTTTTAAGGAGTATAATTGTAGTTGTATAAAAGGTTGTTCAACACGATGTAGTTGTAGTTAGTAGAGGATGAAGAGGAGTTAATACCTACAGAAACAAACGATCCTGACGATAATAATATTGCTAAATTTGAAAAAATTTTATTTACATACCTGAAATCTTGATTAGTGACACTGAATCGGAAATGGACGATGAATGCAGTAAAAGAAAAGAAGATGGTAGTGAATGTGGGGTGCATTTCTATGATAATGAACAATGGAATTTTATTTGTAAGAGTCGTAAGTTAAACTAATATACTGTAAGCAATATTCTGTGTATTCAATAACCTAAAACCAAAATTTTCCTCAACTGTATGCATTTTCCATATTATCTGCCACTTTCAGAAGCAGGAGATAAAAAGATCACCCCACCTCATAACAGAAACGGATCAACCCCCATGGGTCTAAAAACTCCCAAAGCTTCGTTTTGATTTCACTTGTATAATGCTTCGAGCCACCCCATTCCAAATAAGCATTATCGGGCATTACTGAAAGAATGCACTATAAGGGGGTGGCTTCATCCGCTTACGGGGGTAGGAAAGGTCAAACTCATCTTAAAGTATATTTTTTGTCGCCATCCTCGAAACGGGTGGGGATAAACGAGTAAATAGAAGATACGAGTAAAATCACTTTCCCACCCTCTGGGACGGTGGAATTCACCCTTAGGAGTTGTCCTAAGCCTACCTGGCTCTCACCCATGATTATAGTTCGACTACTATTAAATTTCCATCCATTCCCCTCTAATTAAGTTTTGCCGAGCACTAATGAAAGTATACATGCGAAAGGGGTGGATTTTGGTCATTTGATCCCCCGGGGGCAGATTTAACCCCCAAGGGTGGTGATGGTCTTGTCTCTAACATTAATCTTCGTCCTTTAGCATGTTCTGGTCAAATCTGCAGAAATTCGCATTGAAACCCTTACTGTAGCGCGTCAGTGCACGAAAACAGATAAAAGAGGTGTTACTTGACCATTTGAAGAATAAAAACTTTCTTTACCCTCATATTCGTGTTCAGTACCCTCACGAATAGGGGATGGAGGTGGTCTGGTTGCGGTCCTCATTTGTAACAAAATCCAGCCAAAATTCCGACTCATTGATTCCGCTACCTATGGGCCAACTTACTTAGACCTTTGAATTATGAAAAGAATGATATTCATAATATCTGCTTTCTCTTGATTGATTGATTTAGTAACGTATGCCGATTCCCGCATCCAATCTAAATGTCTTATATACCTCCGGACCGGCTGCATACGATGGATGGATTGGATATGAGACATGCTTGTTGCCAGCAGCATGAGCCACATGATGAATGGAGTAGAAATATATTATGGGAAGTGTAGCTGTTTGCGAGAATCTTTTTTTTATGTTTCCATGCTTCTTTTAAGCCTTAATCTATCATCATCGGATAGGGAGCGTAGGTGTTTGTGGGATATTTCCATGGTTCTTTTCTCCTCTTCTGAGTCTTTTGTTTCATCTGTTTCCGAGTATAGCAGTGTGTGCCTCCTCCTGCCCGCTTGCGTCGAGATATGGTTTCATATGTTTCACCAGAAATCCGCGTTTTGTCCTGCGTGCGACCACCTCGTCTGCTCGCCAAAACATAAATCAGCTCGCCTCAAAAGATTTTATTTATTAACCGTTCCACGGGTAAACAGTCGCCTATAGTGGAAGTGTAAGGAAGTGCCCTTAGAGAACATTTGAAGACACACCGTATACCGATTTCTCAAGGTAATGCAAAACAGGAAAATAAAATCTGCAAAGGAAAAAAGAGATCTAGGAAAACACTTGAAACGCCCTTTATATCCAGCAGATACCAATTATTTACCGTATACACCATGTATACCGATCTGCCAATGTAATGCAAAATAGAAAAATTAAATCTGCAATGGCAAAAAAGAGATCTATGACAACACCTGGGACGCAATCTATATCCAGCAGCTCCCAGCTATTCTGACCTGAGAAATATTCTTGTATTCGTAAATAAGCCCAGTATGTGGACCACGTGAGAGCTGCCCGTCGTGATCCTCCTGTTGTGTACTAAACTAAACTGATGAACTGGTACAATTACTAGACTAAACTTATCTTTTTTGGTCTATTTTTGTTTAGGTTGGCAGTTTCCTCCTTTCTTCTGTAGTATTCTCGCATTACTTGCACCCAATTTCATCCCTCCTAAAAATCAGCTTGTTGTCAATCACTGAAGATTTTATGATGCACAATTTATGCCAGGTCTTTTGTCCCTTTTTTAAATTGCTTATAGACGCTTTTATGGTGCTATGTTCCACTAATATAATTTAATCAAATATCAACTATATGAAATATCCATAGTCATGCTAATTAATGTAAATTAATTTCGGACGATTTTTCACAGTTTTAACCGACTTTATTCGAGATTTTGTGGAGCTACCAAATACGCGCCTGCCTCCGAACCCGTCCGACTTTGGTTTCCCTACACAATGTCTACTTTCTCTTTGAAAAAAATCAGTAATTTAAAAAAATGTTTTTTAGTCAATTCGTCAATTCGTCAATTCTTTATAATAATTATTTTGAATAAGTTGGTCCTGAATAGGATTGATTTCTCAACCCTACTTAAAGAAGAATGTAATCATATTTTGTTGTATTATTTAAAAATAAAATATTTTACGGGTTGTTCTAGACCGAATTTTAACAATTTTAAGCAAGACGAATGAAAATAAAAATTTAAAAAAATGTTTGAATAACAGGGTCGAATCATATGTATTTTGGTCAGTACAATCCAAATATGCAAACATATTTAGGTTGTCCCATTTAAAAATTTGGTGTTTTGGTGTGTGTTTTGGTTAACCCATTCAAAAGTTACTAGAGTGTTCCTATTGGCTGAGCCACTCTGTATACTAAACAATTGTTAAATCTATTCAACAACGACTTGTAACATAAAATATTTAACAAACATTAGCCTTAAACAGAATTCAAGTTTCAACCCGAAAATTAAATAAAGTATTAAACAAGAATCCCATGAAATACAAAAAGTGTCACATACTGCAGACTGCAGAGTGGTATTTGTGAATTTACTTTTAAATAAAATAACTAAGCAATTTGTTCACTAACAATACTTTTAATCACATGTACAGACTACACTATTCCAATACAATTACTTCCGTTTATCATATTAGACACTTTTTGTAACCTATAAAAAAGTTTCTATGTAAAAACAAAAAAATATAAAATTAATTAGAACTCAAATATATTACATCATCCTCCCCTACAAACAAGGTAAAAATCCATCTGGTTTCATAAGCGTATATTTCTCGATTTTTTTGTAAATCATTATTTATAGCAGAAGAACTAGGTCTACCATCATCTAAATTAAATGTTTCTAACAAATCATTTTCCTAGTTTAATTAATTATTAGAATATCCACTACTACTTCATCGAGAAGAACTTTCACTAGTATTAGTATTCACTTGTAGTGATATGTTCTGTAAATACAAGTAAATAAAAATCTATTTGTAACTAAATTTATTCTAGATTTTGATTTTCGGTTTTTGCATTTTTCATAGTTTTCACTGCATGTCCTGCAACATTGGCCAACACTCTGTGTAGAATAGTCTCATGGTTCCAATAATACATTTTTCTCTGCAGTTTTACTAAATTTTTGACAAATATTGAAATTTAGATTAGTATGATAAATAACTTTTGACAAAACCTTATCTCTATTACATGCTATTTTTATGTCCTTAGAATTGATTGGCAGGAATTCTTGTACATAATTAAAATACGATGTATATTATTTAATACATCTCCTATGTTTTCAATTCGCAGTAGTGACAATTCATTAGTACATAGCTACATTTTTATTAGGATTCAATCAAGATTCAATTTCGAAATCATAGGCTGATGAAAAATTTGCTCGTCGCTGCAATCTATTTGCAGCTATGATAGGAATGCATTTTTTTAGAACCAAAAAAACTATCGACTATATTATATATTAGTGAAATTTAGATACACCCCATTTTGAAGCTAGAGCTTCTTTGCGGATTTAACCGTATATTTTATCGTGGACTGAGAAAATACGTGATGCAAAATTAATGGGGCCATCAGGTAGACCATTTGCATTAGGATGTCTTATAACGGCTGCCACCACATACAGAGTCGCGTGCACTGTTCATTTAATTTTTCCTTAGACACAAACACAACACAACTTTTATAACGATACACTAACCCTGTAGTACGAGTTAACACTAATGCAAACAAAAATGCTTGATTAGTGTAATGCGGCGCAGTTTGTTATTATGCCAAAGCCAACTATTTGTCTAATACTTCTTCCGGGACCTACGTAGGTATCCTATGATTAAATATGGGTACAATTCTAGAAATCTGTTGGTATAAAATTTTGCAAATTATTGTTTGCTAGATATTTGAAATGACCCACTGTGCGTCGGTCGGTCGGTTTGTCTGTAACTATTTTGTGCTCACGTTTTCTCAGGAATGGTTTAAGATATTGACTTGAAATTTGGTACGTGTATATATTATGATGAGATCTGGAACTGGATTAAATCTTGAGCAAATTCTGGTGAAGGATTAGGGTTAGATAGGAGTAAATAGGGAAAATAGGGAAAATAACTAAAGCAAGCTGGTAAGAGTACAGTAACTTGAGATATGGTGTATATATTAGAAGCCAAGAATTTCTTATAACTTTTTCCAGCCACCACTCCATTATTAAAGGGGTTGATAAAATAAAATTGAGATATTCGCTTGACATTTGGTACACGTATGTAATATTCTGCCTGGATATTAGATTATATTTTGAGATGATTTCGTTGAGATAGTGGGGGTAAATAGGACATGTATGTATGTTACTTCACAAGCGACACAACTAACTTTTAAAAAATTTTATTTACTTGAAAGGATAGTAATTACTATCCTGAACAAAATGAAACAAATTGATTGGCTTGTGAGTCAAGACTGAGCAGCAAACGTTCCTTTACATGTATTTATGAGTTTCGAAATGCTGACTCGAAGAGTCTCTAGAACAAAGGGAGCAACATTGTGCAATTTATTCTGGGAACATAACAAAGGAAATGATGTGTTGCAATCCTGTGAATCGGGTGATGCTGAATAAGCAAAGGAGCATCTGCAATATGTAATATGATATGCCTGATAAAGCTACTTGTGTATGACTCTAAGTATCATGAATTACGTTATAATATTTTATATAACAGCTTCCCCCTTACATAAAAAGTTGGTGCTTATGCAGTAACTTTTGAAAGTAAGTGAAAACGATAGAATATAACAAAAAAATGTTAAAGGTGTACAAAATGAAAAATGTAAAATTGTAAACGTATAAAATGTAAAAATATAAGATATGAAATAGTAAGCGTAAAAATGCAATACAGTGCATGTAATTAAAGCATAAAAAAATGTTAAAAATAAAATTGAATAGTTTTCACTGAAAAGTCTCAGTACAAAAGTTTATGAAAGGCACAACACTGTTTAACTAAGTTCTATGTCTTCGGATTCTTCGTCTTCTCTTCTTAGTGGAGGTCGTCTCCGTTGGGGGAGTAGGCTAGTAAATGTCTTGGAGAGTTTACTAGGTCTTGGAGGAGCTGGAGGCGATGTGGAGACATCGGTGGTCAAACTTCCTCTGCGTATTTTGCACTTGTAGACTAAATACACAAATAATAGTCCGAAAATTAGAACAATTATGAAATAAGTGAACCAGGAAATGTGTTTATTAACGAAAGGTTCGTTTAATAAATTGTCTAAGTCTTTTGAGTACTGGTCCAGTTTGTGTTTGGCGATTTCGAGGTCCTCGGTGTTTAGGTTATTTAACTTTAGAGGTTTTAATTTGGGCACTCGAATGTTTTCGGAGATTTGGCTGCAGCACTCGAATGGAATCTGGATTGGGTGATTATCGTCTTTTACACTGGTAAAGTCATTTACACTAGATTGGATTTTAGTAATGCCTACGAAAGCGTAGCAATTTGGTTGTAACTTGATAACTGAATTTTTGGTGATTACGTCAGTTTTTTACTTGTTTTGGGACAGTTAATGGTCACATGTAAAGGTTCCGTGTTTAGCACTAACCACATGTTTTCTTCTAGTTTTTGGACGTTGTAGCATTGGCTGGTGATGACCGACGTCTGGCAGCTTTCGGGTAGTGTGTCGAGGTTCTTGAAGAGACGGGCTTCGCATATGGCATTGTCGTCAACTGGATATGCGAATAGATTTGGGCATAACTTGGTGTTAAAACGAATCGATTTGCAATCTTTGAGGTCTGCTACGGGTATGAACATCAAAGAATCATCATCTCTCGCGATATATTTTTGAGAAGTTGATAAAATATGAGATAGACCAGTTCTATTATCCAGAATAGGAATAGGATATTGTTTGAAAACAGAATATGTTTGGGGTCTATTAGTGGTATGTCTAATACAAATATTAATTCTGAATTTACCTGAAAAGCTTTCAATTCAATAATATCTAAGTATTGCGAAACCTTTGATAATTTAATCGGGAGTGGTAAATTATTCTTTTGTAAGTTCTGTGAAATCTTTTGCAAAGAATTTACTAAGTCTTGGAGATTGATGATCGATGTATGAATAATTTTGAGTCTCGCAAAAGTGATAGAGTTTAAAATATCATTTAAATTGTCTTCGACAAACAAATAGCTTGCCATGAGTTGCTCGCAAATACTTAGGAATTTTAATTTTGTATAAACTATTCGCGTTTCGCCTTCTATTTTTAAGATCTGCCTTTCGATTTCTTTTATATCATTATTAAATGTCTCTTCGTCAATCTGTAATTGTCGAACAGCTCGATTGAAATTCTTTATGACTGACGTTGTGACTGAAATTTGGTTTTTGAGTAAGTTCTCCAGTCATTATTAAGTTTGTTAATACAGTTTAGATAATATTCTTCACCGTCTTCAGCATCTAGATTGCCGGTGATTGATTTAAATATTGAACCTATACCGTTCAAGAGTCCACGTTTGTAGCGTTTCGTGTCGAACAGTATTTCGTTGAATTTACTCCTTATTGTTTTAGAAATTTGTGTTAATAGACTAAGGTGTGTTTTAACTTCACTTTTGAAGGTTACCATGTCTAAATATGCCGGGTCAAGAGTAATGAAGATTTTATCTAGGATTTTGTCGTTCCTGTTAATGGCTGTCTTGAGTGTGGAAATATTCTTATGTACTAGTAACGTCCATTTCTTGCGGGAAATGACGATGTCAGTGTCTCGGTGGTAATTCACTCCGATAGTGTTGTTTATTGGCGTTATTGAATATTGGGATACTGCTGATCCGAACAGCAAGAGAAACATTAATGTTTTCATCTCCGTGGAGTCTCGTAGTTGAATGCGACTTCGTAAAGCGGGCTCCGTCTGTCTGACGTCGAAGACACCAACTTGTGTGACCAGGGATGATTTCTTACTTGCTAAAGTTTTGTTTGTTGAGTGATTGCTTCTTGTCTGGTTGCTTCTTAAAATTAATTGTTGCTTTGATTGTTGAAATGTTGCTTGTTGCTTGAAAAGAAATTGTTTCTTTGATTGTTGAGTCGTTGTGTGCTGTCTCCGGGTTCTTTTTCTTCTTAAAGAATTGAAATTCACCACTCCTGTCCTAAAGTTCCCCTTGTTCTTCCAGATTTTCCCTCCAGTTAGGCACCTTTTCGCAGATGTTGTCCTTATTCTCTCGGGTAGTTTCTGGTAGTTTGGCTCCGGTACAGGGTGTTTTGAAGATCCGTTCCGACTGCGCGAAATTTTGTTAGATCACAAGCGACACAACTAACTTTTTAAAAACTTTATTTACTTGAAAGGATAGTAATTACTATCCCGAACAAAATGAAACAAATTGATTGACTTAAGACCAAGTGAGTATGAAAACTGAGGAGCAAACGTTCCTTTACATGTATTTATGAGTTTCGAAATGCTGACTCGAAGAGTCTCTAGAACAAAGGGAGCAACATTGTGCAATTTATTCTGGGAACATAACAAAGGAAATAATGTGTTGCAATCCTGTGAATCGGGTGATGCTGAATAAGCAAAGGAGCAGCTGCAATATGTAATATGATATGCCTGATAAGGCTACTTGTGTATGACTCTAAGTATCATGAATTACGTTATTATATTTTATGTAACATGTGTTTTAACGACAGCTGGAATTAGATTATATTTTAAGACTATTCCGTTGAAAGGTAAGGGTTTAAATAGGGGAAAATAGGGGAAATAAGTGAAGCAAGCTAATAAGATTCCAGAAACTTCATTTTTGGCGTATATGCTGGAAGTAAACGCTTCAAATTTTATTATGACATCCGAAGCAGATCTCAAATATTACATTATTAAAATTCTATGATCAATTATTTCCACAAACCAGACTGCAAATATAGTAAAGACGTGTTCCTTTGAAGCGACTTGGGTGGGAAATCTAGATGTGGAAGTACTGATTCTGTAGACAGCGGTTTGTTTGTTGGATTTTCGTTTTTCATGGGTATTTTATTATTTGCTTTTAGATGAAAGAAATCTTCAGTATTTACCTACATTTGTTTCTATATAATTTATCAGTATTATTTAAATCATTTAATTCGGTTTCTACAAAATACTTACTCTGTGTTCTTTGTTTAAGTTCTTAACATAGGAGCTAAATGACCCTTAACTCCGCACTTGTGACACATATTCTTGAAAATGGCACTTACTTGTTTCGTGATTTTTCCTATCATACATTTTAAATATACCTTCGCCTCTGGTGAGATTCGGTCTGTGGATGAAAACCTCCATGACTTGGAGTGGGAGTTGGTCTTGTACTTGCTGTACCGCTGCCTCTGAACTACTTTTTTCTACCTCGATTAACGTGATGCATGCTGCTGCTGTCTGGCTCCATCTTTATTTTTGAAAAATTGATCTTACTTTGGGACTGCTCCTTTCCTAACGCAATTTCTAGCACTTTCTCAAATGTAACGTTGGATTTTTCTTCATTTAAGCGACCTTAAATAGGACTTTTTCCCATTCCAAGTATAAATATAGGGTGGGAAAATAATGTGTCGAACTTCGATAGCTCGAGTTCTATGGCTAAAAATAAAAAACATTCTTGATAAAAAGTCTATAACCGGAAATTATTTTCGAATGTACAGGGCGAGCCAAGACTATATTGTAGAATAAGGTATCTTTTTTTTAATGGAATGCTATCTATATTAGTCCATTTTTTGGAGGTAATGAATTTTTTTGTTGAAATAGGGCCATCTGCAAATGCATATTGATAAAATCAGTACAGTCACAATTACGAGATTAAAAGAAGACAATATGTAAATACTAGTTACGAGACATCTAATTAATGTCTTTGAATCATTTTCACTTCCTAAAAACATACAGTATGTTCAAAAATGATTTTTCAATTTAGAATTTTTTTATTGAATTTTCTCAATTTTTTCAAATGCACATCCTATATATTTTTGGATTATGTGATGTAGAAATGAAATACGAATATTTTTTGTAACTACATCTCTATGGTTATTTATGACTATTTTCGATATATTGAGCAATAAGTACAAAATTCAAGAATAAACTATAAAATAATTCAAGAGAAAAACTGTAATAAGTTCTCCATATGTTGTTCATTTTGATTAATACACATCTCTAGGCGCTTTTGAAATGAGGTTTCTACTTTTCCTAAAATTGTCGGTGTACTAGATATAAAAGCGGTTATTTTTCTTTCTTTTATATTTTGAACTGCTGTTGGTGTGTCTTTATAAACAATTTCCTTCACGTATTCCCATTCTCATAAAAAGATTCATTTTTGTAACATCTGGAGATCTAGCAGGCTATTTAGTAGGACCATTTCTTCCAGTCCAATGAAGTGGGTAGATATTATTTAAGTGCCTTATGGCATTTAAATAATGTGGTGACTGACTAATATGGGGATGCTCGTCCCTTGCGAGATCCACAGAAAATTCGTTTTCCTCGTTTACAACACATTTTATTGTTTCGTTTCTTTTTATACTCTACATTTCCAGTGTTCACAAATCTATCAAGGAGGCTTTGGAAGCTGCTGACATCAAAAATCCACCCTTCAGGATACCGTTGCGTATAAATTCTATTGGCAGGCAAAGAATTTCTGTCCGACTAGTCCAAAATAAAAGTCCAAACAATGTCTACAAGTTCCGATTTATTAAAATTCATTTTGTAAAACTCCAAATAGTTTAAAATTAACACAAATGAGAACGGACGATCAAAGTGCGGTAAATGTACGTTTGTGCAATTTATACCAAACTGAGTTTTTTTTGCTTGTCGAACACCGAAAACAAGAAAAAAATTTAGGAAAGAAACATGACAGTGAGGGACTACCTAAATACTATCTACCCACTTCAATGGATTGGAAAAACTGGTTCCACTAAATGGAGTTATTTCAAAAGCGCATAGAGATGTGTCAATCAAAATAGGTAACATGTGAAGCACTTATAATAATTTTCTCTGTTTAGTTATTTGAAGGAACCTCTATTTATTAAGTTTGTTCCATGTTGTATTTATTTTTCAATAAATCGAAAATAATTATAAATAGCCATAGGGATGTACAGGGCTATTCTTTATATTTTGACCCCCCCTTTACTCCTGTTATTATTGGAGATAAAAACAAAGTTTTGTATAAAAGTTGTAGGGTTGTATATACAAAGTGGTCCAGAATAAATTTTCAGATCATTAGAAATAAAAAAGGTATTCTTATTGCATTTAGATAACCAAACCGTTCTCGGATAATTCGTGTTAAAAAAATAATGTATGCCTTTACTACATTTTATTAATATTTTCTATTTAAAGGATGCTTTGAAATATTACTTATCCGTTGTCCTCCTCATAAAATCGGCAAACTTCTACGTAAACACAACATAGGTACAATATTCAAAACAAACCGAAAAATCAGCGCAGTTCTTTCTAACCCTAAATAAAAAATTACTCTAGAAAACCAAGGAGCATATGAAATCCCGTACCAAGATTGCAATAAATCATACATAGGACAGACCAACAGGCGTATAAGTGTAAGAAGAGCAGAACATAGGAATGTGGTGCAAAAAGAGGAGAAAACATCGTGCACAGAATGCAAAAATCACAGGACAGAAGATAGACTTCGGCAACATCAGAACAGTAGCTAATAGCGAGCATTGGAGGTACAGAATCATCACACAGGCCACAGAAATTGAAGAAAGACCCCAAAATCTTAACAATCGAGATGATACGCAGAGACTACCTACTGCACGGAAGCCCGCACTGTTAGGAAAACATATAATAGAAAACACACTACGACCTATGGTAAACGAACCAATCGCAAAGAGGCACGGTAGAGTGTTAACAAATCGCGAAGAGACGCCACAGGCGGCCACATGGGGACCCATCACGAGGAGCCGGAGTCAAGCGCTGACGACCAAAGTGGAACACGACAACCTTCGGCGGTGATTAGACACGTGGATGCGCGACCATCAACGAGAAGTCATGTGAAAGTGAAACGTAACGTTTCAGCGAGGCCACTTATCGGGTTAGCTCAGGCGCCCGCTACGCCTCCCACAGAGAGCAGTGGACCATAGGATATATAAGGAACCGCACAACATGGAGAACGTCAGTTCGGTTCAAGCAACAAGGAGCAGAAGTAGGCAACTTTCAGCGAGAACCTGATGATGGCAGATAAGATTCGGCCGAAACGTCGTTTAGACAACCGTAGCTCCTTCAGGAGCCTATAGAAAAATGAAATATTTATTAATCTAATGGGCGAAGTTATGTACATGTATAAAAATAATGTAAAATGTGCAATGTGTCAGTGGTAATGTAATGCAAGTAATGGTCCATAGCGCAACAGTGAATTTCTAATATTATAAAATATTGTGATGTAGCCAAACTTACTTTAGTACAAAGTTTGATATTAATAGAGATACAGGGTGTTAAAGTCAATATTATATTTTTTAATTGTCTCGCATAACTTTTGAAGGTATTCAAATATTGTAGGTATTGGAGTTTTTTGAGATGAAAAATTCAAATCTGCTCCCATTTTTTGTTTAGATCCTAGAGAGCGCCACATAAGCAATATTTGAGGTGTAAATATACTCTTAACTTTTTTATCCGTTTAGTTGTAGCTCTTTTTATTAAAAAACCCTAAACCTATCTCATTTTACCGAGAAAAAGTATACTTGCCGTTAGTCTTAGAAATTGATAGTTTTCGAGAAAATCACATTTTAACAATCGGCCTCATAATTCGTTATGAGAAATGTTAACGTAGTAGGCGCCGATGCCAACAATACTTTGGACATTTAAACATTTTCCGAGTGACAGTTATTCGTTTTTTTCAATTTTACTTATCTATTTTTTTATAACATCAGTTAATTATCGAAAATCAGAACATGCCCAGACATAATACTTATTCAAACTCGGATATGAGAGATATGGTTCATATCTATTGTCAACTGAATCACAACGGACATGTTGCCCAACGTGAGTACTTGCGAAAATTTACAAATAGATTGCAACTTGGTCATAGACTATTTCAAAATCTGTTCAGAAATTTCGGCGAAAGTTGTTCATTTCGCCCTAAACATGATAATTTAGGTTCACCGAAAATTATTACGCCTGACCAAGAAGATGAAATTAGTTCGCATTGCTGATGATCAAAAAACTAGTACAAGACGATTATGTGCAGCTACAGGAATCAGTAAAAAGGCTTCCATTTTAAAAATATTACATGCAGAAAAATACCGTCTATTCCGTTTTACGCCTGTGCAAAATATATTGCCTGCTGATCTTCCATTAAGATATCAGTTTGCAAGTGATATTCGGAACAGACAAAATATTGACCACTCATTCGTCAACAGAATATTATTTACAAATGAAGCTACATTTACCCGCTAATGTACCTTCAATTTAAGAAACAATCATTTTTGGGAACTTGAGAATCCTCATATAAAGTGAGAACAACATTTATAACATAAGTTCAAAATCAATGTTTGGTGTGGGATCATTGGGAAACATTTTATAGTACCAACGAGTTGCTAAGGAATTTAAGTGGTCACAATTACTTAAGTACATTTTTTGGAAGATGATTTTATTGATATGTTGGATGCACTATCACTGAATTTGAGAAAACATATGTTGCTCATGCAGGATGGTGCCCCACCGCATCTTACCAATCAAGTACGAATTTATTTAAGCAACCATTTTGATGAGCGCTGGAATAGTTGTAGTAGTCCGTTTTCTTGACCAGCATGAAGTCCAGATTTTACCATTGGATTTCGGTACATGGAGCGCAATGAAAGGTCTTGTTTACAAAAATATCATAAATATCCACGCCCAACCTTGACAAGAAATCAATGCAGCAGCAGTCTTTTTTGATCCAGTGGTCGTATTTCAAATGAGGAGATCTTTCTTATATCGTATGGCTAAATGTATCGAGAGGAATGACATATTGAACATTTACTCTGAAATAATATTTCTTTTGTAGAGATTCCTCTCCCATTCTGTTTTTTATTCGTTGAATCCTTGTTTAAAACATAATTTTGTTTCATTAAATTTTCTCTTCATTGTTTTTCAAATAAAATTTATTAATTTGACAATTCCTGATTTTTAACTGTATCGTTAAAATTTCTAAGATTAATGACAAGTATACTTTTTTCGCCAAAATGAAATATGCGTAGGATTTTTTACCAAAAAAAGCAATAACCTCCCCCCCTCTATTCACTAATTTTCATAAAAATATTTGAAAAACTTCGAAAGTTATGTGAGACAATTGAAGATGTAATATTTTTAAAATTTTTATTATTTCTTTATTCATACACCATCTAACAGTACAAGACCATTTACAAGATGGGAAACAACACATACATTATACAATAATGACATAAATTTACTAACATATTATATTTCAACAAAAATATACAACAATAAAACAATATAAATATTAGAGAGAACAGAGAGTTGAATTTACTTACAATAAAGAGAGAAAAAGAATACATACATACATAATTTAGACAAAATCTCCTATTTATTAAAGATGTCGATATCACGCTGGTTGTGGTTATAGCTAGAGCACATGCTGTTGATTAGTGAAAACTTTAAAGTATTAGTAGCAAGTTGGGCTTTGTCTTGAATTTTTTCGCGGAGTATGGAAACTAGGTCGCTGGAGTATGTCAATGTTGTAGCAGGACTGCCAAACAAGAAATGCATACTCTAGTTTAGATCTCAAAAGAGGGAAATATGATAATTTTAATGTTGAGCCTTTGCGTATAATAAAACCAACTGTTCTATTTACGTCGCAAGTTAACGTGTCTATATGATTGACAAAGCTGAGTATTTTGTCAATAATTACTCCAAGGTCTTTAAACGAGGACAGTCGGGTTAAAGGTTCTCTTCTTGTGAGTAGCTAAATATATAATTAATATTCTTCATGGAAAATGACATTGCGTTAGATTTTTGCACGTATAATGTGAGACTGTTCTCGACACATCAAGCGCTGAGTTTAGATACATTATTTTGTAGTATAATGCAGTCACTTATGTTAAGAGATTCTATGTAGTAGCTTGATGTCATCTTCATACATTAAAGAATGAACATCTAGCTCATATGCTATATCATTGAAAATATACTAAACAGGAGTGGTTCAAGAACAGACCTCTGAGGTACAACGGAACAAGATAAGCAATCAGAAAACCTGAATTCATTATACGTGACGTACTGTTTTCTATCTGACAAGTATGGATTTTAATGTGTGTAAGATTCTGTGAAACTACAATGTTGACAGTTTTTTTAATAAGAATGTTATGATTAAGCCTGTCGAATGATTTTGTGAAATATGTTACATCTGTTTGAACTTGCACCTCAATGGACTCAGATTAATATTGAGTAGCACTTATTAAATTGGTAGTTGTAGATCGGCTTTTCATAAATCCATGCTATTGAGAGAAGATACTATTTTTCACATGCGGATATCTGCCATTATGCAGCGAAATTTCAAAAGCTTTGCCAATGTTACAATTGATAGTGATTGGCCGGAAATTTGTTATATCATTTTTGTTGCCCTTTTTATAAACTGGGAATACTTTAGAATACTTCCAGATATCAGGAAAAGAGCAGCATTTCATAGCCAGATTGCATAAAATTTTAAGTAGATGGGCGAATATATTAGCACAATCTTTCAACAAAAATACAGGAATGCCATCCGGCTCTATGGTGAGCTCCGGTTTCATTTTTTATAATGCTTTTAGGTTTTCTTCAGAAAAGGAAGCCAAATTGCTGCTATTGTTATTTGAGCTATTGTCTTCTGAATTTGTGTTTACTAGGTCACTCGCTAACAGCGATTCTTCAAAAAATTTTGCGTAAGCATTAACAGTATCCTCTGGGTTGTCGAGATGTTTGTCATTATATTACATATCTGTAAGGATATTTGTTGATGTATGCCCAAAATTTATTAGGATCCCGATTAATATTGTTTTCAGGTCGCCCTGTATAGCTTTTATAGGAAGTTTTGATATCCAATTTAATTTTTGATATAAGCATTGTAAGTTCTTCTAACTCTAACATCCTGTATGACTGTTGATATTAACTTTTGTAAGGTAAGTTTAGCTACATCGCAATATTTTAATATTAGTCATTTGCTGTTGCACTATGGGCCATTACTTACGGACCACCCTGTATATATACTCGATATTATCTAACGTAATACCGAACTAACTGTTTCTAATATAAATCCATAAAGAGGTTTCTTGCGTTCAAAACAGCTTTCGCTCTGATTAATAATTCAGTATTATAATCATTTCCCATATATTAATTTCACAAAATTACCAATTCATTATTTGGTTTTTATTCCCATACAAACATATCGCATTTAATAATCAACATTTTATTCAACATGGCTTATTTGTCAAATGATATTTCAGAAAAAATATTATCAGGTGTCAATTACTGTAAATATAAAAATATTTTCGTCTAATGAAAGACAGTGAAAAATATTTTTACTTCCCTCGCTTACCGAACGGAAGTAAAATCCCTTTGAGATGTCTTCGAATTTTTACGCTTCAGACTATATAAAGACTTTCAATTCCGCCAGTCTGTCTGCCTGTCTGTCTTTTGGTCTATAGTCTGTCTTTGGTACTATATCTAAAAAACTTTTTGACGGAGAACAGTCAAATTTGATAGGTAATTGACGCTATTGCCAGAGAAGAAACAGATAGGCTTTCTCTGGAATATATACAGTCTAAAGAGAACAAATAATGAAATTTGAAGGCAATAATAATTGGCATATAGTTACACAATAATTGACAAGAAAAACCTATTATACCTTTATTGAAAAATATACAGGGTTGTCACCCTAAGAAATAATTCGACTATGTGGTTTGTAAAGGTATTTATGGATTGGATAATGCAATATTTCAAATTGAATGCGGTTACAATCGAATCGTGCCTAAATGCATACAAGACAAATATACCATGTTGTGTAATAAACAAAATTACAAGCAACGTACCAAGTACAATAATCCATATTTCTAATCTAATAATCCCATCGAATATTAAATTAGCAAATCCTACTTTTTACAAACCATTGAAAATCGATGCTCTAATATGTTCTATTTTGGAATCTTACTTGTGTTGGATAAATAGGGTTAAGTCTACATGTACCTACTTTGCAAAAGACTAGGTTCGGTTGGATAATATCTGGGCCGGTGGGAATTCAATTTCCTAATCAAATTTCTTGCCACATTTAAAAAACCGCTGCCTAAGGAATCACTACTTCCACATCCAGATTTCTCATCCAAGTCAGGAAACATTTTGACTATATTTGTACTTTAGTATGTGGAAATTATTGGTCGCAGAATTTTAATAATATTTGGGACAGATGTCATAAAGAAATTGAGGCGTTGGTTTCACATACGTTAAAAATGAGGTCTCTAAACTCTCATTAGCTAGCTCTACGTATTTTCCTCTCTTCACAATTTCCCACCTCCCACCCATTCAGCAGAATTATCCCAATCAGATGTCATTACAATACATATGTGTACTAACATTCTAATGAATATCTCAATTGTATGTTATCAACTCCTTTAATAATGGAGTGGAGGTGGTGGCGGTGGGGGATTGGAAAATATTAGAGAGAAATCTGAGGTCTTGGTTTCTAGAATATACACCAAATCCCATGTTTTTGTACTCTACTTGCACATATCTTACAGTATAACTTGCTGGGGAAGTTCCACCTTTAGTGATAGAGTTTCTATATGTCGACTAATTTTTATGTCAGATCCTAGAGTAAGCTATAAGGATATGTTTATAAACAATAAAATCCTGACGACCCTGTACATATACATATTCAAATATTTTCACTGTGTACAGTGAAAAATATGGACCTATTTTCTAAGCTAAAGAAAAAACATACATATGATACCAAAGAGTAGGATAATACAAGACATGTGGACCACTTACATATATCAAACATAGATTATCGTGTTTTAAAAAATCCCCACGTTATAATTGCATTTTATTATACAATGGTTTATCAGATGAGATAAAAAATACTCGAAGTTAATATAGGTTTAAAAAGACAATAAAAGAAATATTACAGAAAGGAGCATTTTACAGTGTACGCAACTTTTTAAATAGAAATAGAAAAAAAAAGGAAATTGATGTTGTATTTTTTGTTTGTGTTTATTTGCGTATTGATTAAATTAACTATTTGATTTAACCTTGTAAATATCATATGTATTGTTTCTTTATTTATAGGACAGGACCTCTGTATACAATCATCCTCGAGGAAAAACATAGAAGGTTAAAATATTCTTATAAACTATACCATATTAATAATTTAAAAGCATTTTAGTACGAAAATCTTAAAACAATCACATTTTAAAATAGATATATATCAATACATTTTGTTAACATTAGACGTGATGTCTCACTATTTTCAGGAGCGGGTCTGAGCTCCTAAGAACATTACATACCATATTCAGTGCTACTCTGCCATGCGTACACTCCAACCCCAAGAGCTGTCGCCCCCCCCCCCCAGATTTCGTGGGAGGTACACACGAGGAACGGACGATCTAGGATAAATGCTCCTATGCATAGTCATCATCTTGCGAGTACCTCTATCTAATTGGCGCAGCTCATCTACTGTCCATTTGACTACCACAAAGGAGTAGAGCAGAAGAGGAAGGGTAAGCATGTTAGTGGCAGATACCTTGTTTTTCCCCGAAAGTTCAGATGACCGAATCTTTCGGAGTAGCCATCTGTACTTGCCGCGAAGAGATTGCTTCACTTGCTGCACATCCTGGATGTGATGTTGTTGTACACCCAGGTATGTGTAGGTCTCTCCGGCATCCAGATATCTTAGGATCTTTCCGTCTATAAGCTGCGCGTCTTCAGCAAAGTCCCCGCATCGTCCTCTCTTGAGATGGACGACCGCGCACTTGTCCAACCCGAACTCCATGCCAATGGCCCGCGTGTACTCCTCGACCACCCTTAGAGCGTTCTGAATTTCATGCTCTCTGGAGGCATACAGTTAGAGGTCATCCATATAAAATAGATGGGTGACCTTATGCCTCCGGTTGCTGGGTGGTCCACAGTAGTAACCGCCAATTGGGCGGAGTTCAACAAATAACGGTAGCAGTGAGATGCAAAAGAGGAAGGGACTCAGAAAGTCTCCCTGAAAAACTCCTCTTCTAAATACCACATGTTCTATCGTAACCCGCTGTGCACCGGATGTTATGGTGAAGCGAGTCCCCCAGCGTGGCAGTAGTTGTTCTATGCATCTGACTAGTGGCTCTGCTACCGCAAGACATTTGAGCAAATGCAACAATAGTTCGTGCGATGTTGTGTCAAATGCCTTACAATAGTCAATCCAGGACATAGACAGATTCCGCTTGTACTGCACAGAATCCTGCGTAATACAGCGGATTATCAGCAGGCGATCGTTGTAACCTGCTATGCCCTTGGCGCCATGATGCTCGTAAATCTGCTGCAAGACCGGTTCAACCTGCCGTAGTGTCTTAGCATACAGGATACGTGTAAATATCTTGTAGCAAGAGTTCAGACAGGTGATTGGCCTATAATTCCTTGGATCGGGCAAATCTCCCTTCTTGGGGTTAGCACGGTACATCCCTTCACAAACCAGTTCAGAATCTGCTGCCCTTCATTTAACCAGGTGTTGAAAACTCGGACCAGACGTCGGTGTGTGGAAGGGAATTTCTTCCACCACCAGTTATTAATGCCGTCTGGACCAGGAGTAGCAAAGTTCTTGGTACCAACAAGAGCTTGTTGGACTTCTCCCGAATTGATTTTCGGGCACACCTGTTCTGTGGCAGAGAGCCTCGAAGTGTGCTGTTGCTGGAGTGTTGCTATCGAATGGACGTGTCGTATCGTAGATTTCTATCCAGAAGCTTTCGATATCGGCTACAGCTGACGGATTATCGACAATACGCTGTGGCTCTTGGAATAGGTGGGAAGGATTTGTACAGAACAACGAATTTTGTTCCATACTCCTTACCCGCTTTTTAAGCTTCTTCTTAATAACCATAAGCGGTCGAATCCTATCTAGACAGTGCTGCTTAATTATAAGCATTACTGCTAGAATTAGAGTGTGATGTTGGCGTCGTAGTTCGGCAACTATACGCCGAATTTTTGGCGTAAAAGCCTCGCCAGTTATTACGTGTTCCGCGACAGTCTGGATTCGAGAAGCGTGTTATCTGGCCAACTGTATCTTGACCTCGATTTTTTGTACACGCCGCTTAGCTTTCTCGATACCGTTAGAGGCATTGGTTGTCCTTTCATGGGGAAGAAGTCGGCTGGCGGCGTTGTATACGGCACAGTTAATTTGCCAAACGTCGGCGTCTTCTGATAATTCCTCATCGATGACAGCGTCCATCCGTACCAGGTTATGTGGATTTAGGGTAGCCCTGCTGTTAAGCCTAACCCTTAAGTTAACATCAGTGTACTCTATCGGATGGTCCACGTCAGCTGCAATTTGTCGCGGTGGAAGCGCAGTTGGCACTTCTTCTTGCTGACGGGGTGCTCTTACATAACCAGTCCTGGGCAGGAAGGATACCTGATATCTGAGGTGTTATTCAGAGGAGGCGCGATGCTCTGGGTGCATATCACACTAGATCTCATGGAATCGCGCCATGTACCCTCTGCGTGCAGGTTCGCTAGTCTCATAGCAGGTCAGCAAGTCATCCCGGAGTTCCCTCGTCTACTTAAAGCGACCGCGTTCGTTGCCAAGTTCGTCTTCATCGAGACCGTCCTGCTGAGCTCCTTCAACTGGTCTCCGACCCCCATCCGAGCCGGGTCGATTGTGAGGAGCCCTATTTCTGTCATCTGGAACCAGAGACTTGGATCTCAGAGTGGTTGGCACTGAGATCCACGCCCGACATCTGTCAGGCAGAGATACCTCTGCCTCTTTAAATGTTGTTAAGTCGGTTTCGTAACCAGATGAAATAGCTTGTAACGATACTGAAATATGTTGAATCAAACTTTCATCTATTCCAGTTATGGAACTAGCCAATGTAGAATTTTCGAAAAATCGATGGGCTGTATTTCCATCATTGGTAGTTCCATAACCTTGTTTCACCACACCCACCAAGAGACTCATTTCGTCTTTAAATTTTCTCTGAATTTCGTATTTTCGCTTTTGTATACTTTCTGTAATTTCTGAGCATCTTGCTTGCCATTTTTTAACATCTAATCTGTATGATATTTTTAAAAGACATTCAGAGGTCCGAATTTATGCATGTAGAGATGTCAATCCAAAGTAGGCTTCAAGATTATCATTTTTTTCTTGGACCCGCAACCGTGTAATATTGTTCATTTCCTTTGGAGTACAGCCACATATACAATAAGTCGGAGAAGAAACATCGAAAATAGAATTACAAATTTTTGTATCCACCACAGTAAAAAGCAATTTTGGTGTGATTTCTACTTCACAATTTCCCACAGTAATTTTTATATTGCCCAATTTAGAAATTCAATTTTATTTGTTTCTGCTTTTATTAAATCCTCGGACCCAGATTTTTCAATAATTTTTATTGGGCGACAGTGTCTGGTACTAGATGGTGTGGAATTTAGCCAAATAACATTTCTTTTGCTTTTTTTAATATGATACATTTGAATTGGAACTAATATACGATTTAAATGTATTGACCCCTCACTTTAACCGCGAATATCTCAGAAATGGAGTAGCGGAAAAAATTATGTATTCATTATGTGTCTATTCTAAATCATTCACAGAAATTTTAATGATGTACGTTGGGCAGTTTTGAAGTTTTGCTAAGTTATATTGAAAAATGTCCTAATATTTATGGCAATTTTGACCATACCAGTTTTAAATCCATTATATCTTGGAAAATATGCTTCCTATGTATATAATATTTTAGACACCGATTAAATACGGAATTTTTAATGCGAGGAAATTTATTCATAATTTTTTATTCTGAAATTTTGCAGTTATTCTCAAAAACGTGACTTCATGTCTATTCGGTTATTAATCAATGTATTTAATTTATTTTTATAAAATAGCTAATTATGTAAAATTTTAGCATTTTCTGAAAAAAGAATTGGTATACATCAAATATTAATTTAGTTATCAAGCGCAATAGATAATATCATTGCAAGTTTGCACTAATATTGTCTATTGCGCTTGATAACTAAATTAATATTTGATGCGGATCAATTATTTTTTCTGACGAATTTATATAATTAACTATTTTATCAAAAAAATTTTAAATACCTTGATAAATAACCTAATAAACATGAGGTCACTTTTCTGTGAATAACTGCATAATTTTAGAATAGAAAATTATGAAAGAATTTCCTCGTACAAAAAATGCCGTGTTTTAACGGTATCTAAAATATTATTTGCATAGTAAGCATATCCAAGATATAATGGATTTAAAACTGGTATGGTGAAACTTTCCTTATAAAGTAGGACATTTTTCTATATAATTTAGCAGAACTTCAAAACTGTCCAATGTACATTATTCAAATTTCAGTGAATTATTTAGAATAGACACGTAATGAATACATAATTTTTTCAAATTCTTTTGGTCCTTCTTTTCTGAGATATTCGCGTTTAAAGTGAGGGGTCAATACATTTGAATCGTATAATAGTGAAATGACAAACATGGCAATGTCATCTTCTGATTCGCTTAATCCTTCCCCGTATCTCTGCTTGTACTGACTATAGCCCGAACTTCCATCACAACCCCATTTAAATAGTATTTCCACTGTTTCTAACTTAGTTTTAACTTGATTTAAGACTGGTCCCTGAACCCTGCATAGTATGCTCAACTAGTAACTGTAAAGTCACCTCTACAGACATTTCCATGACTATAATATTTTCTGGATACCACTCTTTCTTTGCGTTTGAAACAAAGGCGTATGAAGGAAGAGCTTTATCACCTATACTTAATAATCTTCGTTGAATTGTGGAATAAGATCTTTTGCTCATTTTACCATTTAAAAATATTGCAAGGGCATCCGCTGGGGTAAATTGTTGGCTTGGATTTTCAGAAGTATGGTAAACTTTTTTATTCTTGTTGCTCTCTTTGGTGACGAATAAACTGCTTCCTTCATAAGAGCTGCAGCGTCACGTTTTCCTTCAGAGTGAAGACTTGCTTGAGCGTCATACACTATAGTACGTCTTGTGGGGTTGACTGAATCAGTGACTAAACTCTGCACCTTTAAGCTTTTTCACTAAGTTAATCAAACAGATTTCTTGGCCGACCATGTGTTTTGGAAGTTGAGGGTTAAGTAGTCATGTCCACTATCAACTTTTCCAGTTCACTAAAATTAATTTCCTCATCCAACGAGGAATCATTAGTCTTTAAAAACTTGACCTTAGTCCTATTACTTTTCGCCATCTTCCATAAATTTAATATCCATTATTTTTAAATTTTGTTCATTTTGCCTGTTCTACAGTTTCTCTACGATGTTGTACGCTAAAAGGATTCAGGACATGCAAGTACATCCTATTATTTTTTCCTTTTTGTCAGATTCCATTGACCATACCTCAAAGAGACTTCTCCGTGATATAGTATAAGTAACTAAAAAGTTAAATCATGATTAGAAATGCAGATGAATGCAGCTTTTTTCATAAAATGATAAAGTAAAAATAGGTAATTATAGTTCTTAAAATGACAAAACATGAAACAACATTAATAAAACTATACAGCTGTAAAAACTTGTAGATATTCAGAAAAGTACAATTTTCGTTTGGTTAAAAATGACACCTCTATAAAAAGTAGTAAACGCTAAATATGGGTGCTTTCGTTTAAGAATAAGAAACTACATACATTGTTGTACATTCTCCATGATATAGAATAACTTCAGCATAATACCACATTTATAACACCTTTACTCAACAATGTCTAATCATAAACTGAATTTTACCTGACTTGTACCAGTCCGTATTCTCTTATAAACCGGTCATCATAAAAATATGAGGGAAGGGATACGTACGGTAATGTTAATAACTTTTATATTGAAATGGGTTCGAACTTTGGATTATGTCCGCCTAGATTAATAAAAATGACCACTGTGCCGCGTGGAGCTTTATGTCGGATACTCAATACAGATGGCTGCAACCAACGCGAAACAAATTACTTAGATTTTTAACAATCTAATATACTAACATAAATATATTACGTGAAACAGTTTGCATTAAACCAATTAAACAATACATAGTAGACATTGCTCAAAAATTCATCTCGCAAAACATTCCTAAATCCGAACTTACACGAAACATAACTGATATAAGACGACATCACGAACACATTTACACCCACAAATTAATCTATCAGGAACTACCAATATATGACGACATACAATAACAAAATACATAGGATAACACACAAACAAGCCACACCACATTGAGAGTGGCTACTACCCCTCCTCAAGAAGCAATTATTTAAAGGCCTTTTCACTAATTTCCTATCCATTAACGCATATTAGTAAAACTAAGCAATGCCGAACTAGGCAGAAAATTATTGCTATCCACCGACAGGTTCTACTAAACACAAGCACCCTGTATCAACGAAGGAAAGAATAAACCACTCAAAATAGAAATAGGTAAAAAGCTCACTGAATCAGACATCTGCACTCCCGGTAACAGACGCACGGCGAAGTGGAACCAGGAGCTCTCTACAATATTATCATCATAATATGTTGTATACAAATGAGATATCAGCGATACTTTATAAAAAACTTAATTATTAAAATTGTACATAAATAGGCAATAAATGTATTTTATCCACGACCTCTATATTAAAAAGGTATAATACGTCTATTCTCTGCAGATTAAAGTCCCTTAATATACTAGTTGATTAAAATTCATAATACCATGCTTCCATTTTATAGAATTTTATTTAGAATTATTATTAATATTAACATTAACATTTAAATCGCTGCTACAGACGTAATGCTGCTTCTTGGGCTTCTTACATGATTTCAGCCGGAATGAAGAAATTCTCAGCATTCTTACTCATTTTTTCTCTCGATTTTGCAATTTTTCCTTTTCTTTTTTACTTAGCCGTAGGGGACTATGTTGGAGATTAGTGTTATAATGAGAATGTGAAGTAAGAAATTTGACAAATTTTTTTTCAGAATTTTAACTTGCTGGCATAACCAGAAGTCAGGTTATCGGAAGAATACAAAGATTTCATTAATATTTTTACATATAGTTTTTCTTTTAGTTCTCATAGATAGTTTTTCTTTTCGCTGTTTGCAAAATCCTATAAAGAATATGTTTCTTTACTATAAGCAAACAAATAATAAACAATTCAATTTTAAACAACTTATATGTTTATGAAGTGACATGCTGTAAACATCTTTTACATTTGAGGGCATAAAATGAGACGGTACTTACACAGAGAAAAATGTGTGTGATATGTTACCACAATTGTAGAAAATTGTACTCCAAATAGGTCTTAAAATGGTGACGGGAACAATTTGTGCAAATAAATAATACATTTTTGGGGCAATGATTTTGTACAGTTTATGTATCAACATTGTTTGAAATTTTTGTACAAACTTAAAAATCACATAAATTGAATTCTTTACAAATTTGAATTATGGTTGCATAAAAATACATAATTTTATTCAACTTGTGGAACAAATCTTAAGTTAGTTTCTACAATTTGTGTGAAATTTTTAAATATATTCTGAAGGTTTCCCAAACAAACATTCACATCTAAACCTCTTCATTTGTAAAACATATTTACAAAAAAATGTGCTTTTAAGTGACACAATGTTTATAGTTTTTTAAGAGAATGTGTTTTTAGTTTTACACAATTTCTAAATGAGAAATCCACAAATTGTATGTTTATTTTGTCAACTTTGTAATTCATTTTGCACAATATACACACTTAATTCAAAGAAGCTGTTCAGTATGTATGAACTAGGGTTAATTTTGCACAATTTATTACTATATAATCTCCAAATTATGTATATATTTTTTGGTTCACCGTGCACTCATTTCACACACTATATGTGCCCACTTCATTTTAATTGTATTATTCTGTAACACAGATTGTGAAATATTATTTCCAAAATTGGAGGTATTCCTAAAGGATTTCAATTAAAAAAATAAAAGAACAAATATTTTATTTTAACAGAACAACAATACATAAAAGAGCCATGCATTTATATATTATCATATGGTAAATGAAAACATTTCTATTTTTTTAAATACAAATAAATTTTATATGCATAAAATTCTAGTTGAAAAGAAGTAGGTGACTTACATTTATGCTTAAAATAAATCCATTTAATAATTCTAAATTGGAAGGCTTCCAGTGCTTCTTCTTTTTAGCTTCTATTAACGCAGTTTGTAGTAATAAAGCTTATGTCGTAGTCACATCATATTCTTAAAAAAAAAATAACATTTATCAGTTCATCACCAAAATCAAATGTATTGCTTACCAACAGAAGTGTTATCTTCGTTTTGAAGCAGTTCTTTTACAAGTTTGCCTTTTGGGTTTAGTTGTTTAGGAACAGATTTCTGTCACTTCGCATAAGAAAACGAAATTACTCTCTAGCTGTAAACGAAATCAAGTATTAGAAGATAGGTATCATGCATTCTTCGCATATAAACAAGAAACCGTTTTTATATTTATATGTTAACGAAGTTAATTTAAGAGAACATATATGCACATCCGTAACTCTGTGTGAAGTACTTACCTATGTGAATGATGGAATTAGATCTAGGAAACCCCACTCGGTTAATAAGTTTTCAACAAATTTCATCACAAATGTAAGTACTTGTATAATTCGGAAGTGTACGTCTTCACTTAACGAAATACCACCTGGATCTGATGCGTAATTCCCTACGCGTTTATGCGTAGCGTGGCCGGCGCGGTCAGTACAATTTTGTACCAATAAACTTTACGTGAAACAAATTAAACAATTATACAAAATTTTAAAACAATATCACCAAACTGATTGTGAATAATATGTCATTAAATTGTGCAGTTTGTGCGGGCGGCATAGATTACTATTATTGTTCAGCGGAAATAAATATATTGGGACTCCTACTTTCACAAGTTTGTCAACAACCGTTTATAAAATAAAATTACATTTTTATGTTACACAAGTTGTGCAAATCCTTTAAACAATTACTTAAAACTAATTGTAAATAGAATGGCAACAGAATATATAGTTTGAGGATACTATTAACAATTAATTAAGTTAAATTTGCTATGATTTGTTGAGAAAAAATAAATAAATTTAATTCTAAATTTCGTCAATTTGTTGGTCGAAGTTTTCAATAAATTCATCGTAACTAAATCTTTATATTGGATAAATAAAACGCACAAGAATTATGCACAATTAAAACGTATAAAACTATATAACGTTGTGCCTTAAAATTTTACAATTGGTTTAAAAAATGTGCAAACATTGTGCAAAATGTTCCAAAGCGATTTCTCTCTGTGTAATATTTTAATTATTGCAATTTGTCAACCTCTGAGTCTTGTGATTCGACATAATATCTGGGAGAATAAGAAACTTTTAGTCAAATAAAACAATACTATTAAAAGCTTACCCTTCAACCCTTAGTATGAAATTTTTATTTTTTTAAATGAACTTTTGAATATTTTGTAACATTTTTTAATATATAATTAGAGAAAAATTAAATGTAAAAGATGTTTACTACATGTCAATTCATAAATATATGTATAAACTAAAGAATCCTACAAAGATTTATTTTTTGCGGAATTTTGCTCAATATGTGTATAATTATTGACTCGAAAATCTACAAAGAAAATGCTTAGAACCTCGTAAAATTTCCTCATGTCTCATATTGTTCTATACATTAAATTGATATTTTGTTATTTTTATTGAAATATAATGAGAAAATTGCTTCGAGTACATAAATTGCCCCATTATTTAGGAATTTTAAGGACAAAACGGTTACCCCATCCTAGAAAACATTTTATTTCACTACATGCCTTTTATTCTAGTTGAAAACCAAATAATATTTTGATCAGCTCAATAATTCAGATTTTAGTGAATTTTATTCTTTGGAAAATGTACTATTAGGAAATAAGCACAATCGTTGGTAAAATCAAAAGCGCACACCACGTAAGTTGTTTTATGCTATAATACCTACTACAGGAAAAATAATTTTCAGTTACATATAAATACATGGCTGGCTAAAACTTTGGTAAACATTGAGGAATTGCAAAGTTGGAAAATTTAATGTAAGTACACTTACTTTGTGAAAAAAATTGTTTAAGGCAATCACCTATCTGCTGGACGCAGGGGTAGAAGAAATGGGGGTCACATTCTGCTTTTGTATGTTTTTAGTAAATATCATTATTAACTAAAATTTTGTAAATAATAAAATTGTGGTTTTGTGTAAAAAAATTGACTTTAATTTGATTTTTTTTTTTTGTTTCTGTACGAAAAATATGGACCGAGATACAATTATTTATACAGACGCGTGATGCATTATTACAGAAAAATGTAGCTGCTTGAAAATAACTCAGAGAATACTATCTTTATTAAAAAATAGTGTTGTTTTTGTAGGTTATCAAAACATCATCAATATAGATACTTGAAAGAAACTTCCCATTTATGACAAGAGACTTCTAATTATGTCGTACTAACTGAAACACGAAATAGTAAGAAAGAGGGGAAATCGTTTTATAGATTGTATTTACTACTCTCTCTGGTTATATAAAAACCGCTGCCCAAGGAATCACTACTTCCACTTCCAAATTTTCCATCCAAGTCTCGTTAAAAGAAAATATCTTTACTATAGATATTTGCACTCTAGTATGTGGAAGTAATTGGTCATAGGATTTTACTAATATTTCAGGCAGACTTTATAAAAAATTTCAGGCTTTGTTTTTTAGCGCATACGCCAAAAATAAAGTTTGTTGATCTTATTAGCTTGCTCTACTTATTTTCCCCAATTTACACCCCCCCCCCTACCTCTTCAACTGAATCATCTCAATCCGATGTCATTACAATACATAGGTGTACCATATTTCAAGTGAACATCTCAATTTTATTTTATCAACCCATTTAATAATTGAGTGAAACTGGTGTAGGGGTTGAAAAATGTTATACAAAAAATGAAGCCTTAGCTTCTAGTATATACACCAAATTCCAAGTTTCTGTACTCTCATCAGCTTGCTTCACTTATTTTCCCATATTTACCCCTATTTAACCCCAACTCTTCGACGGAATAATCTCAAAATATAATTTAGTTCCAGATGTCGTTATAATACATAAGTGTGCCAAATTTCAAGTGATTATGTCAGCTTTATTTTATCAATCGTTTTAATAATGTAGTGGAGGTGGTAGTGGGAAGAACTGAAAAATGTTCTAAAAAAATCTGAGGCACTGATTTCTAGAATATACACCAAATTCCAAGTTTCTGTATTCTTACCAGCTTGCTTTACTTCTTTCCCCTAATCCCCCCTATATAACCACCAACCCTTCAACGGAATCATCTCAAAATATAATCTATTTCCAGGCATCTTTATAATATATATGTGTACCAAATTTCAAGTGAATATCTCAATTATATTTTAACAATCCGTTCAATGACGGAGTGGGGGTGGTGGTGGACTTGAAAAATGTTGTAAAAAAATCTGAGGGCCTGGCCCCTAGCATAGACACCAAATTCTAAGTTTTTCTATTCTAACCAGTTTGCTTTACTTATTTTCACCCATTTACCTTTATTTATCCCCCCATTCTTCAAAGGAATCATCTCAAAATATAATCCTCGTTCAGGTGTCGTTATAGTCTATACGTGTACCGAATTTCAAACGAACATCTCAATTTTATTTTATCGATCCCTTTAATAATGGAGTTGGAGTGGTGCGGGGGGGGGGTGGAAATATTAATAAAAAATCTTCTAGTATATACACCAAATCCCAAAGTTTTGTACTCCTACCAGCCTGTTGTATTTATTTTACCCTATTTACCCCCTACCCCCCAACCCTTCACCGGATAAGTTCAAAAAACAATCCAGTTCCAGATCTTGTTATAGTACATATGTTTATAAAATTTCAAGTCAATATCTTAAACCGTTCCAGAGAAATCGTATGCACAAAAAAAGTTACAGACCGACCGACCGACAGATAAAACGACAGACAAAATTTTTTTATCGCTCTAATTTAAAATTTCGAAGTTTTATGGCATAAACCTACTTCAATAATAAAAAATTTTGAATTATTTTTTTGAGATTACTATACTTCCACTCCACTACGTGGATGTGGAAATAGAACAGGTTTATTTATATGTGTATCTTCATTAGTGAATTACTTATAATTAAAAAAATAGTTTGTCACTTCCTTTATTAAAAATTGCTCCTTTTGCAGCAATTTATTTAAAAATAATTGTTCAACCGCATAAATCTTAACTTTAAATTGAAGACGTATTTTTTTTTAATGGATCTTAAAATGTTTGTTTGCTCCTAACATAATCACATTATATAACCATAAAAAAGGTTAGATAACCATAACATTCCCTAAGCAACAGTGACAGATACAGCGTGAACCTAAAGAAACGCACAAAATTCATATCTTTGGTATGTGTCATTTATCAAAAAATCCTCGAATAGGTCGATTTTAGTTTTGTAAATGCTACATTTTGTCACTATACCAAAATTTGTGACGTCATTGGTTCTTGAGTTATGACGCCATTATAATTTCTAAAACAGACATTTTTGTTTACTGTTTTTGGTGGTATATTCCTTTTGCTTTCTGGTGATATAAAAAAAATTATATTACCTTAGCCATTCTTTTGGAAAAATGACATTTTATGTAAAAATAGCGTACCTTTCGCAAATGCACGAGTAATGTTCTACTTTCTTATGGACTGATAAATCTTGTTGCTTACATTTTTGTTTTACCTAGCATGAAAACATTTGACATAAAAACAAAACAAAGAAAATAATAAAAAACAATCACCTCAACAACAGAGATATACAGGCATTTTTGTGTAAAGTATCGATAACTTTTTATTCCTGGCACGTGTTGAACCTCAGTTTTGTGACACTTCTGAGACGGTGTAAAACTAGTGAATGCAATGCCACGTTTAAGTGAAACAGAACGCGTAGAATTTTTGATGATGGTTGGATATGGTGATAGGCTGAGAACTCATCAGGAAGCATGAGATGTTTTTCATGCCAAGTATTCCGAAAAGCAAATTTCTAGATCCACTGTAAGTAGATTGGTGGCTAGATATGATGAATCTGGCACTGTAGCTGACCTCCCTCGATCTGGTCGCCCTAGCACAAGCAACGAAACCAAATTAAATATTCTTTTAGAAAGTGAGAAAAACCACCATCTTTCGACAAGGCTTTAAATCATAACGTGAGTCAAACTTCTGTTGTACGTCTATTGAATAAAGAATAATACCATCCATACCAAGAGAAATTAATCCACGAATTGAATGAGGACGATCCAGATCGGCGCTTACATTTTTGTGAACAGTTGATGACCTTGTGCGATGAAAACCCAAAATTTTTAAAGAACATTGTTTTTTCTGATGAAGCTACATTCTTTTTAAAGGGGACTGTACATCATCATAACTTTAAGTATTGGTCACGTGAAAATCCTCATTGGACTTAAGAAGCCCATACACAGCGACGAGGCAAAGTAAACGTGTGGGCAGGTATGATTGGTGATCGTTTATTGGGACATTTTTTTTTTAAGAAAATCTTATAGCCGCAAGATATTTACAGTTTTTGCGAGTTGAGATAGTACCAGCCTTAGCGGTTATGTTTCCGCACAATTAAGATGAAGACATTCCTGCTAAAAACGTCTGGTTTCAGCAAGATGGGGCTCCACCTCATTTTGGGATAGCAGTGTGTAAATTTTTAGATGACACTTTTACTGGATATGTCGTCGAGGTCCGTTTGAGTGGCCCCCGCGTTCAACGGATCTAACCCCCTTAGACTTTTTTCTTTGGCTTGACTTAAAGTCAAGGGTGTATTTTAACAGACCGGATACCATAGAAGAATTAAAAAACAGAATTCGCTTGGAGATGAGACGAATTGCCCATGAAATGATTCAGAACAGCGTGCAAAGTATCTACACTCGTCTTGGTCAATGGCAAATGGTTGGAGGGTCGCAATTTGAGCAATGGAGATGATTTTTTTTCTCACAATTACTTATGTAAGGTATCAATCAATATATTTTTTTTTTTTCAAAAGAATGGCTTGCATATGAATTTTGTGAACTTCTTTAGATTCACACTGTATGTGCAGAAGAGTGAATATTTTCATCAGAACAAATTTTTGTAATTCCTGCATTACCCGCTCTCTATACAACAATATGATGTAGGCATGCAAAATTACAGTAAGATATGATATAATAAGATACATTCCAAATTTAATTAGCCTAAACTTTTAAATACATCTATTGGCACAAATCTATAAAAATTGTCTTTATTCATAAAATTACATTTCTCTATTCTTTCTGAAAGTTTACATATAATAAGAGGGTAAATTATACATATTCACATGGCTAAATTGCTAATATTGATTGTTGGTCATTACAATTTATTATATTTCTGCGCTATCGAATGGCATATTTAATAAACACACCACAAATTAGACAAGCCTCAAATTCAGTGTCAAAATTGTCTGGGAGGGAGTTACATATTTCAAATAATACAAACATGCATTTTTTACTAGCCAACATTATCATGTAGAAGCAGAAAATCGAATTCAGTTATTGTTAGATAATGGGATTAAATATGCCACCCACAACACCCTATAGTAAAGTATCTTTATTTACATATACTACAGTACAGTTTTTGTCAAAATATTTTTATTCTGATTCCTCCTACACCTTTTAATTCTCTGGATTCATAATAAATCCTGATACTAAAATATTTATATTAGTTTTATAACTTTCATCTGATGATTATTGTAATGGGTCAGTATTCTTCAAATATGTTGTCACTTGTCTTTATTATAATATCACTTGTAGTCCGGTTGGTAAGTGACAACCACCTTGTACTTGATTATACCGCTATGCCGTTTTGCACGAATGTTGTACACACCAACACCTTCAATTTAAGATGTGCTGCTGAGGTGGCACCCCCTGCAGGGGCGTGTAGCGGGTGGTTGCGTACCCATCAGGGGTAATTTTCAAAAAATCGAGAATTTGAGGTATACTAGTTCCGTTCTAGTTAGGTAAGCAGAGACATTCTTCATGAAGGAAGAGGTCGGGAATGGCCGAACAATGCGGGTAGCCTATTTTCAAGAGGTAGGAAATACAAAATTCGTGGATTTTTAACTTAATTGATCAACGTTGCAAGTGGACCAATCTTGTTCCTTATTTGACCTCAATAGGATCTAGAAAGGTCATATTGGAGTGTAGACGATGTTAGACAACATGATCTTAACCTAATAGTTAGCTCGGTACAGTAAGGAGCCTGTGATTTTGTGAAAAGGAAAGTGATTAAACGCTATGTGCTCCTTGTCATTGCCATCTATAATGTAAATAAATAGTTGGATACTTTTTAAAACACAAACATTATAAAGTGTACGTATACAGCTCTCCTAAGTAGTTTATATAATAATTATATCTGTAGCACTATTGAAAGGAAACATTAGCTGTGGAATCACGATAGTGATTAACTTGAATTAATGTACTATCGACTAGCTTCGTAAAGCTATTGCACATAGAAATCACATTAAATTTTAAAAACCACAAAGATATTCAATTTATCACATTTCAATTATTATTAAAAACTAATGGCAGGTCCATATTTTAAGTTTTCCCCGCACAATTGCAATGGCACGGTTCACGACAAGAAATGCCTTTCTTTCTGCAGCTGTAATTTCCCCAACAGGTTTTCTTACACTTTTACCGCACAAATGCATTGTAGGACTCGGCTGCCCCCGTAATACAATTCCACTTAGGTGTCCAGGTACCTGTTGCAGAGGTTTCCCAGCCCCAGTCCGCTTGTGATAGTTGTTCCTGCTGATTGTGTAAATTTTTCGGCGGAGAAAGGGCTTGAGCTTGATTCATAATTAATTTCATAAGAATGAATTTTTAACCTAAAAAGAAAAAGTGCTTCTGACATTTAATCAATATTATAAATCCTTTTTATTGCGTACCTTGATATACACAAATATGCACCACAGTATTGAAAAACACTATTTTATTACATGAATAGGAATAACAGCAAATAACAGCAAGTATTTCTAAAAACCATACATCAAATTTGAGGCTGAAAACGATTTGTCTCGGAGAACAAATACCTCATGTATTAGCGTTTTCGACATAGTTGGTTGTAATATGGGTTTTAAAAATTCAGCCAATAGAAATATTATATTCAAATTTAGCGCACATTTGTGGGGAGTGGCTTAGCTGAATCTCTTGGGCGAACGGAGTATAGTGCCGTTCTTTCTGATAGTAGCACTAGTTGAGTAATAAAATACGTTCCTCGCGATGAAAAAAGTCGGGAATGGCCGAATAATGCGTGTAGCCTACCTTCAAGTGGTAAGAAACACAAAAATTGTGAATTTATAACTTCCCCAATCAGCGTCCCAAGTGGATCAATCTTGTTCGTTATTTTGACCTCAGTGGGGTCTAGAAAGGTCATAGTCAGTGTAGGCGATAGCAGACAATATAATTTTAACCCAATAGTTAGTTCAATATAGTACAAAGCATATGGCTTGGCGCAGACGACGAAATCAGTTTTAGGACGTCAATTTGACTTCCACATCCACGTGGTGAAGTAATCGTGAAAAAATGTTCAAACATTTTTTTTTGTCAAATAGGCTTAGAATGCTATAAAACGTCGAGAATTTAAATTTGAGGGAAATTTTTTTTCTGTCTGTCTGTGATTTTGTCTGTAACTTTTTTTCGCGCAAATTCTCTCAGGAACGGTTTAAGACACTGAAAACTAATTTACATTTTGCGCTAATTCCGGTGCAGGGTTGGTTGCTAAATAGGGGTAAATAGGGGAAAATAAGTAAAGCAAGTTGGTAAGAAAACAGAAACTTGGAATTTGGTGTATATACTAGCAGCTAAGGCCTCATATTTCTAATAACATTTTTCAATGCCTCCACCACCCCGACTCCATCACTAAAGGGGTTGATAAAATAAAATTGAGATATTCACTTGAAATTTGATACACGTATGTATTATAACAAAATCTAGAACCAGATTATATTTGAAGATAATTCCGTTGAAGGGGCGGGAGTAAGTAGGGGTAAATAAGAGAAAATAAGTAAAGCAAGCTGGTAAGAGTACAGTAACTTGGGATTTGGTGTATATTCTAGAAGCCAAGGCCTCAGACTTCTTTATAATATTTTTCAACCCCCCCACATAAAATTAAGATATTCGATTGAAATTTGATACACGTATATAGCGTAATGATATCTGATTGAGATGATTCCGTTGAAGGGGTGGGGGTAAATAGGGGAAATAAGTTAAGCAAGCTAATAAGAGTCCAGAAACTTCATATGTAGCGTATATGATAGAATCCAACGTCTATTTTTTATGACGTCAATGTTATATTATTAAAATTCTATGACCAATTATTTCCACGTACTAGAGAGCATTTGTTGTCAAGCTGTATTCCTTTAAAGAGATTTGGATGGGAATTCTGAATGTTGAAGTAGTGATTCCTTAGGCAGCGGTTTTTATTGTAAAGATACAAACGAAAGATAATTTGATTATCCATATAAATGCAGTAATTGCATTTTTTACAAAACGAATTTTTAAACAAACATATATTTACTAAAATTCGTGCAAAAGCCACCACTATTTTGTTTTCGTAAAGTATACGTTAGTAGCTAAACGACTGCAAAGTTTTAGCCGGCCGTATATATAATAAACTATTATACCAAACATTTCAATTTATTTACTGTTATTTATAAACAACTTGCTCAAATATTTATTTATTAGTCAAATTTTTTCACACGCGACTTTTTAAAAAGCTGCTAGTCCTAGAAAACCGTTTCAAATAAAAAAGTTGCCGTCCAGTTTTATGCTTATATCCAACTTGATATCTATTTCGAGAGATAAAAAAGTTTCATGCTTGCTATGTTTACCTCTGCAAATTTAAATAATGTATTTTCATGCCTTAGAAAAAAATCAATTTACGTTCAATTGCCATTATTCGAACATACAATGGAGCGGGAAAATTGTTCGAAAACACCATGTCAAATTACTGTTTATAATAATGAAACAACTGGACGCATTATTATAAAATTCAATAGAGTACGATTCTGATAATGAAATTCAAGGATATCTGTTAAGTATTTCAAATTGTAGAGCCTCTCTGACCTGCTAATCTTCGCCGCCCCGGAGCCCTTTTTCAATTATCAACAGCAATATTAGCCATTAATGAAAGCTCAAATCAATATAAAATTGATACCGTCGTTTAAAGTAGAATCTTCCCTTTTCAAAACGCTAAAATCGATTTCTTCCAAAATTAACAAATTAAAAATGACTTTTGTCAGCAAAGAGCCTACTCCTAGAAAATCTACCGATAATAGAACACAACCCAGCGGATTGTATAAGACTACCAAACTCTAATATTTGCTCTAAACAGTAAAATTGTTTATATGTGTCATATTTAACCCTGACACTATTATTTATTTTAGATTACTTATTGTTGTACTTATTCATTGATATTTGTAATTTTTTGTGCAATCGATGTGATCAATGTATACACAATGTTATACAATGCATAATTATATATAAAGGGTGGTCCATTTAAATTGAAACAGTAAAATATCTCAGAAACAACGAAAAAAATATTTGAGACAAAAGTTGCTTGAATTTTATAAACTATTGTTGCATTTCCATATGAATGCAGTTGACAAGGTAAAAACTTCTATTTTTATTTTAACAAAACATTTTCCGTGGCACGTTTTGAAGTTTATAGATTTTAAGGAAGACACATGCATTAATTTAACTGAGAAGCACTTATATTCAATAAATTTTATAATTTCATTTCTTTAATACAAGTTGCATTATTATTTAATTTGCCTTTGATCTTGGATGACAATAAGAATAGATGCAAAAAAAATAAATAAAAGGGCTTGGTCCTTGATAAATCGCCTGGACTCACTGCTCGAACACCCGACTTAACATCTCATATTTTTTTCTTGTGGGGGATATATTGAAGACAAGGTATATCAAGACATTCCAGTTACTTCCAAAATGAGGAAGAAGGAATTAGCATTGTTTGTGCAAGTATTGATAAAGAAATATTGTTGAGTGCTATCGAATCTATTGTAAAGCGTGTTGCAAAATGTATCGAAGGTGATTGTCATTACCTTGGCAATTATTGAAGTAATAAAAAAGAAATGTTAGTGCTGATTTACTATTTTTCTCGGACAAAATGTTTATTTCAACTTTTCCATTCCTATAAGCATTTATTCTTATTATTATTCGATATCAGCAGCAAGTTAAACAAGCTAACCGTTATACTCTTCGCCGATTTACTACACTTGTTACATAATTGTTGCACATTCTATAGGATACTTTTCGCAGTTTTTTTTGTAAATGATGTTACTTTCAAATATTTTTTGTTTAATTACAAAACAAAAGAATTTCCTTATTTCAAAAATTAATAACTTTTTTATTTATTGATCGATTTTGTTCAAAAATCAAGGGTTCTTTCTTTAGCCAACGCTAACTTACTGTCCAAATTTCGATTCTATTTTCGTTCTTAAGTTATCGTACTTACAAGAAACGTGACGGATGGACATTGGACAGCCAGACGGACGGACGGACGGACGGACGCACGGACGGATGGACAGACAGACAGACAGACAGACAGACAGACGGCCGGATGGACAGACGGACGGACATTTTGAAAGTTGTTCAGAATTCGATCACCAACACAGTAATCTGATTTTTTTTCTCTACGAGCAATATTACCGGTTTTAGAAATGTGCCGATCGAATGCAATATACTCTTCGTTTTGTATTTGCGAAGTGTATAATAATAATGTATTTTGTGTAAAGAAATTAAATCAAGAAGTGTATCGTGTATCAAGGTATTATCGTTTTTCAACTAATGAATGCATGAGGCCGACGTATTTTCGTTGAATTTAATAGTCAGATACATGTTACGCAGCGCATAAATAACGCTTAAATACCTCTGAAACAACGTATTTTCTAAAAAACATTTCCGACAAAACTTGTTATTTTTTCTTACATAGGATACGATGTTGTAATAAAAACCATAAGGGTTCTATTTAAAAAAAATAAGTTGACCTTGAAATTACCTTGAAAACATCAACAAATCGAAACAAAATAAAATCAATTTATTTCTTTCTCGAAATCAAACCGACTGTCTAGCGAAAAATGTATTTCGAAGTTATGTTTTTTCTGGGATATTTTAATGTCTCCATATAAAATGATCATCCAGTATATTTGATATAAAAGATATTTAACGAAACATTTTTTTTTCAGTTGGATCATACCTTTCATCAAACATGGCTATAAAAATGATCTACAAAGTAAAGATATATATAATGCACCAAATAAAGATTTGTGTGGGCCCCTGGCGGATGAATTGGAAAGGTAATAGTATACAATAAACATTCATATTTTATAAAATACTTTATTTGCAACATACACATGCATGCAACAAAATTCAATTTTATTATATTATCAAAGCAGGATTTTTTTCTTAAACTTTGAATAACTTATTATTTATACACGTTGTTCTCTGAACTTGATCTATATTTGAGATGTTTTTACTGTTGGCTTGTCACATTTTGCTACAGTTTCGCTCCTGAAGAAAGCAGTTGTAATATATGTGAGGTAATTATAGGTAATAGCCCATTTTCAGATTACTTCGATCAAAATAGACATTCAACTTCGCATTAATTCGCATAGAGCTGGAACAGACCTTGATTACACTATTACAAATGAAATGTCAAAAGTACCCACCGATCCCCCGTGGACCAAAAATTTTATTAGAAGTCGAAAGTCGCAAATATCAGTTTTTCGCATTATCGTAAAAGTAGGTCATACAAAGTTAGCAATTATCTACAAAAACTGTTTCAATACTTTTTTTCTACGAATCATCATTCATGAGATATCGCGATTTCAGAAGTTGGAAACGTCATATTTTGCATAATATGCATATCTTCCCGCATCCCCTATGAGGACTAACACCATTGAAATGTTACAAAATGTTGGCCGAACCCTGCATTTTGGGTAGGACAATACTTTTTTCTTTTAATGTTTAGGGGAGGGGTCAGTGTGAGTATAAAATTCGATTTTGGGGGTTGAAACCTCCCCCCCCATTTGGCCACCATCTTGAAAAAGGGGCATACACAGTTTTTCCGCGATATCTTGAGAACCGTAAGTCTCACAAATAATGTTTTAAGACTTTTTTGTAGAGAATTGAATTTTACAGTCTTGGTTTAGATACATCTTACCGTAAAATTAAAAATGAAAAAGTTATAATTAAAAATAGACTAAAATTTTCAACAAAAATATAATTTAAGGGTTATAACTTATTTTCTATTAATTTTATTGAAAATACACATCAGACGTTTCTTGTAGAGGTGTTTTAAAACCTCATGAGCTGTGACCTTCATATGCGCAGAGACATAATCCATCCTGTTGACTCAGTTGCACTTCTTAAAAATATTATATTTATTGTTTACAATTTATCCCGAACTCTTGTTTATGTATACAGCAAGGCAGCCTCCAGTGTCTTCACAAACATACTTATTGCTCAGATTAAACTTTGCCTTTTGCGCATTTCGCGGCTCATGAGATTCTGAAACACCTCTACACCCATTTTATTGTGAACAATTTTCTCTACTCATTTTTAAAATTTCTCTTTGGAGAGGTGTTAGGACGCTGCAAATGAATCAAGTGCATCAAAAAGGGCATTGGACAAGTTTAAAAAAAATTAAGTACATTCCTGGGATGATTCCAAACTCTTTTGCTTCTTGCAATTCTTGCCCAAAACCTCTCCTTTTTCGAGTAAAAAAATCGAAAATCTCTAAAATCTTAATTTTTCTTCGCCGCATAACTAAGAAATTTACAGAGTCAGAAAAAAATGTTTCGAACAAAAGTAGCCTATTTTTAATTGGACAATCTGAATTTGCAATGAAATATAGGAGTTCCTATTTAAAAAAACCGAATTATTCCTTGAATGACCTTAACCCTTCCACCTAATGTCTTATACATATAACGCCAAAGTACCCCCACCAATTCTACAATTTTTGCTTGAAACATTTTTTCGTAGAGTGCTTATTACTCGAGATATTTGAAAGTTTCCGGTTAAAAGATTCACCCGGGTGATCTTTTTAACCTGAAACTTTCAAATATCTGGAATGATAAGCACTTTCGAAAAAATGTTTCAAACAAAAATTATAGAATTATATGGGACCCTTTGGCGGTATATGTCACTTTGACATTGGGTGGAAGGGTTAAGGTCGTTCAAGGTCAAATTCGTTTTTTTCCAATGGGAACCCCTATATTTTATTGCAAATTCGGATTTTCTGACTAAAAATAAACTAATTTTGTTCGAATCATTTTCTTCTGATATTTTATTATTTTGCGATTTTTTTACTTGAAAAAGAAAAGGGTTGGATAAAAATAGCAAAAGGAAAAAAGAGTTTGCAATCATTCCAGGAATGTACTCTGAATTTTAATCAGACTTTTTCAAAATTCTCCAATGCCCTTTTTAATGTACTTGATTCATTTGCAGCATCCTAACGCCCCTGTAAAGAAGAAAAATTTAAAGAATGAGTAGAGAGAATTGTTCCCAATAAAATGGTGTACGAGAAACATCTCATGTGTATTTTCAATAAAATCAATAGAAAAGAAGTTATAACCCTTAAATAATATTTTTCTTGAAAATTTTAATATATTTTTAATTATAACTATTTCGTTTTCAATTTTACGGTAAGAAGTGTCTAGACCAATACTATAAAGAATTCAGTTCTCTACAAAGGAAATATTAAAACAAATTTAGTGAGACTTACGATTCTCAAGATATTGCGGAAAAACTGCTTACGCCCCCTTTTTCAAGATGGTGGCCAAATGGGGGGGCTTTCAGCCCTAAAAATCGAGTTTTGTACTCACACTGACCGCCCCTCAAAAGCGAAAGAAAAAAATCTTGCCCTACCCAAAATGCAAGGTCAATGTAACATTTCAATGTACTAAGTGTGCTTAGCGCATTTCTTTAACGTGGTTTCCCCAGTAGACATAATCCGCGATCCATTATGATCAGACAGTTTCATATTGATTTAAAAAAATAGTTCTGTTGGTAATTATCAAATAAGTGGACCGGATTATTGTTAATTCTTAAAAAGCGTCGAACGATTACTAATCGTCGAATTCCACTTCAACAGTCATATCTTCTTCTTCGCATTCTCCTTCGCCATCTATTTCCTTTCCTTGCTGGATTTCTATAAATTGTTGCAAGAAAAAGATGGACGCGTTATCTCCTCATTGACATAAAGTATTCTCATCTGTTGCATTTGGTTCAACATTGGAGCAAAACTGACCTTGGCAATTGGTACATACTGGTGAACAAGATAATCCGACTTTTTTACAGCCACAGTTATTACTACAACTCTTCTTGCAGTTACAATAAATGTGCGCATATTATGCAAAATATAACGTTTCCATCTTTTGAAATGGCGATAGCTCATGAATGATGATGCGTAGGAAAAAAAAGTATTGAAACAGTTTTTGTAGATAATTGCATGAGCTACAAACCTATTTTTAAAATAACACTTATCGTTCACGAGAAATATGGGAGAAACTGATATTTGTGACCTTTGACCTGGAATAAAATTTTTAGCTGATGGGGAATCGGTGGGAACTTTTGACGTTTCATTTGGAATGGTGTATTCAAGGTCTGTAGCAACTTTAAACTCTATACGAATTGATGTGAAGATCCAAGTTTTTTATCTATATAGTGAGATGCACAAAACAACTAATGCCGCTCTGGGCGACTCGTTTTACTATAGTATCAGGCAACTCCAGAGTCCAGACGGATCCGGTTATGTTTACATTGGGCGTGTTTCAGGTCGATTCCCTTAGCCCCCTTTCGCATCTCTCTACTGCCATTATCAGTTGAACTTAGTAGAAACCGTTGTTACAATTATAATACCCCTGAAGATAGGAAACATAAGGTCTCTCATTCATCTGACATAGATGACCTTAAATTATGTATATGCCACCCAACGAGAAAGACTTACATCAATCTCATGGGTACACTCAGGCTGTCGGTATGGAGTTCGGCTTGAACAAATGTGCACTGATTTATTTCAAGAGAGGACGATGCGATGGCTACGGATATCATCCATCTGCATCTTGCACCATCTAAATTCCGCAGAGTCGTACACATACCTAGGTGTTGAGCAACGCTCCCCTCAAGAAGTGCCAATAGTAAAAAATTTTCTCCGCAGCAATTATCAGCACCTCCCCCGACAGATGAGGTCTTCAGAACTGTCGGAGAAGAACAAGGTGTCTGCAATAAACATGCGTGTGCTGTTACAATCATTCTCTACTCTTTCGAGGTAGTGAATGAAAGCTTTCATCCAAAATCATCCTTATTGAAAAGGGTGCAATAACAATTGTTTACTTTCGTTTGCTAAATTATTGTTGTGTTTTGTTCCGAAAGCGTTGTCGATTATATTGTCACAGGGTACCAATTTCGTAAGGTTGAACTATAAAGGAGTAAAAGTTGCCATCGAACGTGCCGACTGTGAATAACTATTTGATTAACATTTTGCTTGAATACGGCATAATTAACTTTTATATGGTGTTACTGAGATCAAGCATATAACTAATACAATCTTGATTTTTTTTTGTTGTAATAGGTATTCACAATCGGTAAGGCATCTTGATATTATATTTGCACTCTGGTATACGGAAATACTTGCTCATGGAATTTTAATAATTACAATATTTGAAATCGTTTGACTAAAAAACCCATAAGACAATGTGCCACTTCAAAACTTTTCCAAGAATTTTTTTTTAAATTTTTGTTATGATTACTATACTTCAACTCCACTACGTGGACGTGAAAGTAATTAAAACCTTGACTTCTAGTATATACACTAAATCACAAGTGGACTCTCATTAGCTTGTTTTACTTATTTGAGCTCTATTTATTATATAATCTTCCAGATGGCATATGTCATAAAAGATTTTGAACCTTGACTTCTAGTTACCCTACCTTTCAACGGATTAAATTCAAAATACAATATAGTTCAAGATTTCATTATAAATACATGAGTGAATCAAGTTTCAAGTCAATATCTTAAACCGTTCCAAAGAAAACGTGCGTAGAAAAAGAAATTATAGACAAAAAGACAGTTCGCGCGTATTGTCAGTAATCTTAAGTAGTCTACAAAACAAAAACATAGACACGTAATTTATCATTGCCTATTCGTTGTTGTCAAAAATCATAGTTATTTCCATATCGTGTACCCTTTAATAAAGCCTGTTTGGTCTGAAAGTGTTTGCCAAGGAGGACAATTCTGAGATATGGATTGAAAAATATAGTGTTACATATTTCCGCCCCTAGGAAATACCCTATAAAAATCCGTAGGTTCCAAAATAATGTATAACAAGGGATAAACACCAACACTTTATTTAATAACTTTACTGGAAACTTCACAATACTTTTTAATCAACTAAAATACACTTTTACTGACTAAAATAAACTTTAACAATGTTTATGAGGAGATATTTTCACTTTGTATTTACTTCGGGTTTCTAACCTCTCACTTGTCATTAAAGACTTCTCGCTACCGAACTTCGAACTTTCCGCCCTGGACTTCACCTCATATATCTAAATGTGCCTCTAGAGTCATCTAGTACACAATCGACAATCTTCTCTCACTATTTTCCAGAGCGAGGTAGAAATCTCGACCTCCTTCTATAAATTTCTAGAAGACTTACTACTGTCTCAGTGATGGCGTGCATGAATCCAGGCTTTGCATTACTGGTTCGACCAGATGCCAATCATTAACAAATATACCTATATCTAAACGGATGGTCGTTTGCTCCAGCCTTTTTCTTAATGTGTACCTGCGCTAATAACATAACGACTGCGTGCCTTCTTTACTGCACGTTTTGCTCTGTTCCTGTCTAGAGCGCGATAATATGCTTTCTGTCCTCGCTCTCATAGGTTTTCACCGAATCGTCTAAATTTTCATACGAAGCATTCTTGAAACTTCATAAATTCCCTCATCTCGTTCAACCGCCGCTAGAAGCGCTGGCTAATATTTACAATAGCACAGTTGAATAAGTTGCCTATAATATCTAACTCGCTTATTATTTTAAGCGAAAGCATATAACATAGACAATGCATTAGTATAAAAAATACTTTATATAATACACCGAACTGTAAGAAAGTGAACAGCTAAATAAAAATATGTTTAAAGGTTAAAGGTACAATATCTATCTACTCCGTGATAAAGCGAATACTTCACATTTATTACTTCCACATCCACATAGTGGCGTGGAAGTATAGTAATCGCAAAAAGAAATAAAAAAATTTTTAGGTTTAGAATGTCATGAAACGTCGAGATTTTAAATTTGTGACGTGCTTTCTTCCAGTTGTCTGGCGCATAGGCAAGTGGAAGCATCACTTTAACGCTGAGTTATGTTTCGGTTATATTCGGTTATCTCGAGCGCCACCTTTGCAATTTTTACGTGGGGAAAAAGTCCCACATTAGCCTTCTAACGCAGCCTGTTACAGTAGGGCTGGGATAGCTACAGTGGAGACACGGTATGTCCAGGGGTCTGGACGGCAGATTAGACATTCACTCACATTCAGCAGTAAAAGACACATGCCGTTAATTAACAAAGTTTATCAACATCTAAGAAAATTTACAAAACGATAAAAAACGATTAGGTACCAAAATACGGAGTTCCTTATACATAAAATAAAAACTTGGTCCCTGTTCGGGCGCCATTTTGTGACGTACGGGGAACCAGGATGTGAGAAGCTAGTCGACTACTAGTTACTCACATTAATTCGGAAGCAAGCGGTGGTAAGCAAGCAAACGGTGAGAGCGGTACAAAAAAAAAATAAAATCGATAATAAAACGGTAAGCGAAAAGAAAAACGGTGAGCGGTAAGAAACAACACCACAGTAAGTAGCGAAAACAGTCAGTAATAAAACAGGCAGTATGGAAGTACCAGGCAAAAGCAAGCAGTTATCTACAGCAATAATCATGCCTAAATGAACGGTCAGACTGCAGGTGTGAAGAACTTGGCAAAACTAAATAAAACTGATACCAAATAAATAAAACGGTTTTCGGATTCCGTGCGGTGTGTAACCTAAGTTACACTTGGATCGGAAAAAATAAAACGGTTATCGGATTGGGCATCAGCTTACGGCGGAGGTTATTTTGTCTAGACGGACAAACAGAAATAATCAGAACGGTGGCATTTCGGTTCGGTTCAGAAATGTTAAAATTACATTAATACTTCATGCAGTGTTTGCCAAGCGCTGCAAGCCCCACATCTGAGTGCCTTTATTAAATAAGATTCGGTTCGGCCACGTGGTATCTTGTCGGAGTTGATGCGGAAAATTTGTATGTATCAGAATATAAAGATAGTTAATTTAATTACGGTCGCCTAGATTTGGTGCTCAATTCCCAGACTATATTAAATTTCTAAAAAGTTATTTCAAAATTTTGTTTTAATTCGTATCAGTACGAAATATTGGAAACAAAATGCACGGTAAACTAAAATTTCTACTTAGTAGAACAATAGCACTATAACAAATTTCACAAAAATTATTTTGTGATGACATGTTTTATTTTAATTTGTTTAAATACGAAATAGTTAAAATAATATACACGATAATTACAATTTCTACACATTTGGTAGAACAACAGATATTATTTAACTCAGTACCATCACAAATAGTCTCAATTAAAATAGTATAAATATCATCTATGTTCTTTTTCCCTCTGGAAATTTTTTCGAACATAGCTATTTGGATACAAGAAGAATTTAACTAGTCCTAACTCGGACGCACTTACTTCGATAATATTTAACATTGAATTAAATTTTATTTGGCTAAGCCGGAAAATAATAATTATTATATTCTGATACATTTAGTCGGAAAATATTTTAAAATTATTGCTTTAAAACACGCATTTTAGTGAATTAGTTATTGATGTTAATATAAAAAACGTCGACAAGAAACCAGCGGCGATGATAAAACGGTGTACTTACATATGGCGAAGATATGAAATAATATTCAACTTGACTATTCGACGGACCGGACAAATTTGTTTTAATGAAACTCATTTGCGTTGGCTGACCTACCAACGCCCTCAATGTCAATTTTTGTAATTATTGTTAATATTACGGACAGCCCTCTCACATTTCCTATTTAAAGTAGAAATCTGTTTCTCGGCTTCAACTAGCTACATTTAGGAGAAATCTATCGCAATGATTTTAACATATGTTCGAACGTGAGCGGCGCAAATAACGAAGTATATTATTAATTAAATTGCATGTTGGCAACGGAAAATTCACCTCGTTACAAATTTGAGGAAAAAAATGTATGTCTGTCGTTATGTCTGTAATTTTTTTTTTTGCGTACGATATTTATGAGAAGATTTAAGATGTTTACATGAAATTTTATACACGTATGTATTATCACAAGATCTGGAACTGGATTTTCTTAACTTATCCGGTGAAGGATAGGGGGTAAATAGGAGAAAATAAGCAAAGCAAGCTGGTAAGAGTACAAAAATTTGAGATTTGATGTGTATATACCAGAAGTGGAGACCTTAGATTCTCTTATAATATTTCCATCCCCCGCACCACCTCCACTCCATTATTAAAGGGGTCGATAAAATAAGATTGAGATATTTACTTGAAACTTGATACACGTATATATTATAGTGATGACTGAAACTGATTATAATTTGAGACTGTTCTGTTGAAGGGTTGGGTGTGAAATAGGAGTAAATAATGGAAAATAAGTAAAGCAAGCTGGTAAGAGTACACAAACTTGGAATTTGGTGTACATACTAGAAGCCAAGGCCTCAGATTTTTGTACAATATTTTTCAACTACCCCACCACCCTTACTACATTTTAAAGGGGCTGATTTGAGATATTTGCTTGAAATTTGGAACGTATATAGGGTGTCTCAGAATTGAATTCCCGGACGGGAACCTTTGATTCCTGAGTTCATATTGGGCCCGTATAACCCAACTAACCTTAGTCCAAAAATGCATCCTTGTAAGTACATTCTCTTAAAATGAGACTTTTTTTCCAAGAGTTTTCGTTATATTGAAGAAAAAATTTTCAAGTTTTCATGGGACCTGTTGTATCTCTAGAAGTATTCTATGTAAGTATGATAATAGCTAAGTATCTTTTGTTTCTCATACGCGACAGGTTTCCTGTTTCACAAGCACCTATGACCTACAGAGAAAAAAATGATAATTCTTGATTTTTGTTGATATTACTCAAAATTTTAAAAGTATTAATTTGTGTACTGAAACAGGTGAACGTCATGTGGAGCATTTGTTATTAATGTATTTTTTACAATAAACTGTAATTTTCTGTTATTACAACATTTTATTCCAGATTTGTAAATAAATGTTAAATACCAATGGAGGAAAAAACGATAATTCCTTGTATTTTGATCAATACCACAAAAAATTTTAAGAGGACCTTTTTTTCAGCCCTTTCGATGTTCTATAAGAATATTCAAGTATTCCCTAATTTTGCAGGGTAATTAACAAAATATAGCAAACCAAATATTAATTATTATGAAAAAAAATTGAGAACCAAAAGATATTGGGTTTTTGTCAAGTTTACATAGAGTACTTATATAGCTCCCACTAAAATTTGAAAATGTTGTCTTCAATATAACGAAAATTATTGATAAGAAACGTTTTCTTCTGTCTCACTTTAAGAGGATGTACTTCCTCAGGGATGCATTTTTGGATTAAGGTAAGTTGGGTTATACGGGCCCAATATGAACTCAGGAATCACAGGTTCCCGTCCGGGAACTCAATTCTGAGACACCCTGTATATTATAACGACACCTGAAATTAGATTATATTTAGAGATGATTCGGTTCAAGGGTTGGGGGTTGAATAGGGGTGAATATGGGAAAGTAAGTAAAGCAAGCTGGTAAGAGTACAGAAACTTGGGATTTGCTGTATATACTGGAAGTCAAGCCCTCAGATTTTACTTCCACATCCACGTAGTGGATTGAAAGTATAGTAATCGTAAAAAAATTTCAAATTTCTTTGCGGAAAAAATTTTCCCTCTGTTTGTCGGTCGGTCTGTCTGCCTGTAACTTCTTTTATTCCCACGTTTCTCAGGAACGGTTTAAGATATTGACTTGAAATCTTGTACACGTATATATTATAACGATATCTGGAACTGGATTTTTTGAACATATCCAGTGAGGGGTTGGGGGATAAATAGGGGGAAATAGGTAAAGCAAGCTGGTAAGAATACAAATACTTCAAATTAGGTGTATGTACTAGAAACCAAGGCCTCAAAATTTTTTATAATATTTTCCATTCTCCACCACCCCCCACTCCATTATTAAAGGGGTTGATAAAATTAAATTGAAATATTCACTTAAAATTTGGTATACGTATATAATATAATGACATTAGGTAATAAATTATATTTTGGAATTATTCCGTTGAAGGGTTGGGGATTAAATAGGGGTAAATAGGGGAAAATAAGTAAAGCAAGTTGGTAAGAGTACAGAAACTTGAAATTCGGTGTATGTACTAGAAGCTAAGGCCTGAGATTTTTGTATAATATTTTTCAACCCCCTACCACCCCTACTCCATTATTAGAAGGGTTGATAAAATAAAATAGAGATATTCACTTGAAATTTGGTACTCGTATGTATTATAACGACATCTGGAACTAGATTATATTTTGAGATGATTCCGTTGAAGGGTTGGGGGTTAAATAAGGGGCAAATAGAGGAAAATAGAGTAAGCTAGTAAGAGTGGATTTGGTGTATATACTAGAAGCGAAGGCCTCAAATTTTATTTGTAATATTTTCCATCCCCCCACCAACCCCACTCTCTTATTAAAACAGTTGATAAAATTAAATTGAGATTTTGACTTGAAATTTGGTACACGTATGTATTATAACGGCATCTGAAACTAGATTATATTTTAATATGATTCCGTTGAAGGAGTGGGGGGAGGGTAAGTAGAGGTAAATAGGGGAAAATAAGTAAATCAGGAGTAGGAGTACAGAAACTTGGGATTTGGTGTATATACTAGAAACCAAGACCTTAGATTTCTTTCTAATATTTTTCAATGACCAATAATTTCCACACACTAGAGTGCAAATATAGTCAAGATGTTTCCCTTAAAGTGACTTGGATGAAAAATCTGGATGTGGAAGAAGTGGTTCCTTAGGCAACGGTTTTTTATATGTAGGAATGCTTTTAATAAATAAAACAGAACGTACATTTAAATATATGTTATTGGTTTAATTTATTATCTACATTTGTTTTGCTTAAGCTTAATTTTACTACAGTTTGCATAATGATGATTTCAGTTTAAGACGATCCTATTTAATGACACTTACAACAGAAACTAGTGAAATTCCCCCTCAAAGAATATTACAAATTTAATAATTTAGTATTTGTTTTCCTTCCGGTCGTGCATTAACAACAAAAAGAAATGATGTCAACAGCAACTGTCTACCGACAAATATTAGAGAGTAGCAACAAATAAATCACCGAATAAACAATTCGCTGATTTAATCATTATTAACTTTTGTGGTATAGAAAATACCCCAAAAATAACAACAAAAATAAATGAAATCAAAAACAATAATCTATTGACAAATATTAGAGCGCAACAACAAATAAACCACTGGACAAACAATTAATTCATTGAATAATTATTTTGTGCTTACTTAACAAAACGTTTTGTTATTGACTGCGGTTCGATGTAAAATAAAACAAGCTAACCATCATACTCTTCGCCGATTTACTGCACTTTTTATATAATTGTTGCAAATTCTATAGAATACTCCTCGCAGTTTTCTTGTAAACAATATTAGTTTTAGACAGTTTTTGCTTACTTAGTTACAAAATATAGTTTTTCTTAAATTTAATAATTAATAACTTTGTTGTGTGTTGATCAATTTTGATCAAAAACAATATGGTACTTCCTCTAGCTAATACAAACTTACTGTCCAAATTTCAATACTCGGACTTTTCGTTTCTAAACTATCGTGCTTACAAGAAACGTGACAGACAGACAGACAGACGTACAGACAGACAGACAGACAGACAGACGGACGGATGAAAATTTATTCTCTACGAGCGATATTACCGATTTTAGAAATGTACCGATCAAACGCAATATATTCTTCATTTTGTATTTATGTAAGTATAATAATAGAAAAAGGTGGACCCGAAATTTTTTTCAGAATACGAGAATCATAACGAGTGGTTCACAGTGGGCTGTAATCAACCTGGACATATTTATTTAGCAATCACTTTCAGGGAATCCCACAAATTTCATTTTCTTAAAGTATACGTACTAAGTAGTGGCCGTCTGCAGTCCCAAGTAGTAACTACTTTATTAACGATAAAATATGCAATATTAACGAGATTTTCGTGAATACAACACATTGATCATTGACCCCAAGTCAAGGTATGAATATGAATATAACATGTACAGTTCTTTATTTAGTAAAGAACCGCTGCCTAAGGAACCACATGCAGATTTTCCATCCAACTCTTTGTAAAGGAAAACATCTTGGCCATATTTGTACTCTAGTATGTGGAAATAAAAATTAGGTCATAGAAATGCTTGAGGCAGATGTCGAAAAAATGCTCGAGGCGTTGGTTTTTAGCATATATGCCAAAAATTAAGTTTCTGTAGCTTGCTCTACTTACTTTACCCAGTTTTACAGCCCACTCCTTCAACGGAATCATCTCGATTAGATGTCATTATAATACATACGTGTACCAAATGTCAAGTGAATATCTCAATTTTATTTTATCAACCCCTTTAATAAAGGTGTGGAGATGATGTGGGGTTTCAAAAATATGATAAAGAAATCTGAGACCTTGGCTTCGAGTATATACACTAAATCTCAAGTTCTCCTACCAGCTTGCTTTACTCATTTTCCCCTGTCTACCTCTAGTTATCCCCCACCCCTTCAACAGAATCATCTCAAAATATAATCTAGTTCCAGACGTCGTTATAAAACAGGCATGTACCATATTATCTCGAGTGAATATCTCAATTTAATTTTATCAGCCGCTCTAATAATGGAGTGGGGGTGGTGGAGGCGTTGCAAAATGTTATAAAAAATATGAGGCTTTGGCTTCTAGTATATACACTAAGTCCCAAGTTTATGTACTCTTACCAGTTTGCTTTACTTATTTTCCCCTATTACCCCTATTTACCCCCAAATCCTTCACCGGAATCATAACAAAATATAATCTAGTTCCAGATATATACATATACGTGTACCAAATTTCAAGTGAATATCTCAAATTCATTTTATCAACCCCTTTAATAATGAAGGTGGGTGGTAGAGAGGTTAAAAAATGTTATAAGCGAATTTGAATCTTTCGCTTCTAGTACATACAACAGATCTAAAGTTTCTGTACTCTTACCAGCTTGCTTTACTTATTTTCCCCTATTTACTCCCCAACCCTTCACCGGATATGTTCAAAATACAATCCAGTTCCAGATTTCGCTATAATATATGTTTACTTGTACAATATCTTATACCATTCCAAAGAAAACGTGCACGCAAAAAAGTTACGGACAGACAGACCGACCGACCAACCGACCGACCCACAGACAGACAAAAACTATTTTCGCTCAAATTCAAAATCTCGACGTTTTATTACATTCTAAACTGATTTTAACAAGAAAAATGTTTGAACATTTTTTTACGATTACCCTACTACCAATCCACTACGTGAATGTGGGAGTAAAATAAAGAAACGATAAAATGCCTTCTTTCTTTGTTATTTTATTTTTCATATGCATATTATTTGCTTATTATACCTTGGATACGGTTACCATAAAGACGCTCATAATGACCAATGAGCGGGCGTTATAGTCATAACGCCCAGCTATATGAGATACAAGGAAAAAATGAATGGTTCATATTATTTATAGTATAATGGTTTGGATTTGACCGGCTTTGGCTTTTCCCCTCATTGTCTCGGATATTTTGTGGTATTTGTGTATTAATTTTCCTTTCATTTTGTTAGACGTATTATGTACGTATAAAGCAAAGCAACATCAACAAACGTCAAAATATCAACAACTGTCATAGACTACTTGGTAAAAAGGGTAAGAAGAAAAAGCTAGCAGTATTGAACTAGGTTACTAAATTTGAAAGAACACAACATACTGACAGATACAATTAATAAACGTCAAAGTATCAACAAATGTCATAGACTACCAAAAAAATGTATTTAAAAAATGAAGTCAATTTTTCATAAAAAAAATATACCTTTCGTCAAAATAAAATATAGTATAGACCACGAGCGTTATTAAATTATAACGCCCATCAGGCAACATGCATCCCTCAGGCCAAAGGCCCTCGGGTTGCATCATGTTACCCTCCGGGCAATATAATCTATATAACACACTTGGTGCATAAATAACTATTATGTTACATAGAACTTAACGCACTGTGCGTTGAGTTAACATCAGTGAATTGTTTATTTAGTGGTTTATTTGTTAGTGCGCTCTAATATTTGTCACCAGACGGTTGTGTTTGACTTTTTTCTTCTCGTTTTTTTTTTGGGGGATTTTCTATACCCCAAAATATTTTATCATTTATTTTGAATGTTTGTCTCATTTTAACTCAAGAAACAATATAAATTCCATGCAAACATATAAACTATTGAATTCGTCAACGATATAAATAATTGAATTGAAGAAGTTCTTTATATTGGATTTCTTTAACCAATTTAGTTAGATGTTATGTAATTTTGACATATTTAGGGTCTTTTCCAATATTATATAAATCAAAATAATAAATTATCTTCACGATAATATTTATAATTGTTGCTGATTTTATATTTTAGGAATTGGGAGGAGGAAGTGAAAAGAGCCAGCTCTAAAAAAGATACACCAAGTTTAAAGAAAGTAATATTCAAGACATTTGTCAAGCCTTATTCACTATATGGCACCCTTTTGTTTTTTCAAGTCATCGTTTTAAAGTAAGTACATGTAGTTTTAAAGCTAAATATTATTACTCAAAGAAATATTAGTCATACGAGGAAGCATTTCTTCAAATTGGGCAAAAAAAGTAGAAAGCAGTTTCTACCATTTCTTGAGCAGCTGCTGGACTTTATAATCACAAAATACAAGATCCAAATTTTTCTTCCCTTAATGATAGCTTTTATTCACGAAGATGATGTTTAAGCCCATGAGCCGTAGACCAGTGGCGCAAATCTTCTGAGTGAATATTGGTCATAATCGCGAATGAAATACTCCGCTCTTTCTACACCTATTAAACAAATGAATTAGACTGAAATTTGATAGCATTAATCAGTACCTACTCGTAGAAAGTGGAAAACGTAAACAAACAATATGACGATACACTTTGTTGTAAGTGTCAGCGAATTGATTGTCTGATGCAGCAGGAGTTGATCGCAGTCGATTTAAAATATCATTGGATCAGTAAAACAGTGATTTTTTAATTTGTATTTGTGATTGGCCGGATGCAGTGAATTATGATAGATAATTCACTAGAGTGACTTATAGATACGATTTCTCACCAAAAAAATGCTAATAATTGTCATATAATTAAAAAGGTGTAGAAAGAGATTATTACTGAATTTTTATTAAGACTATTACAAAGCAGAAACTACAGTGGGAGTTTCTGACATATATTACCTATTCAAAGAATAAAAATAAAAATATGTGGCTGTGCACTTAATCTTTCTGTCTGTAGACGAATAAAAATGAATTAGATCTAAATGTTAATGAAATAGGTATTTTGGGTCAGTCACTTCTGAATACAACTTCTATTCGTTTAACATGTATTATTGTACATTTTAAAATCAAGTATTGCGTCAAAGGATAATATACTATTGTTTCCATTGTAAAGAGGTAAAATAAAATTTATTTAGGTGAGGTCTCTGAAACTAAAAGCAAATATATAAGAATTGTACTTTAGCCACAAATAAGGATTAATTAGAATAACGTATTATAGGTCAACTTTGCCCAAATGAGGACCTACAATTATGAATTGTAGTAATTTGAATGCTAGACACTATTTTCATATATCTATTAAAGATTATAATTATTTAACATGGCCATAGCAGGACAAGCCACTAAAATGTGTCCCTGCACTTATGAAATGAGAATCGTGTCCTAATATTATATTTTATACAGGGGATCACTTCCACAAAGTTCCATTCCTTTGTGACGGCTTAATGAGCTGAAATGGCTGTTTAACCCCTAAAGTTTCCTTTTTTTCATTTTTAATTGATCAATTTTTTTAAATTCGGTACACATATTTTATGCTATTAAGTGACTTATTGAAAGAAATCAGGAGCCCTCTGCGACTATATTAACTCCAACAGAAATATTAAATAATAATTTGTGTGGTATGTCGTTTTGTCTTTAGCCTAAATTTAGTGCATATCTCTAGAATGTCTCCTGCACCTTTTGCATATTCTATGATCCATCTACGTTAAGAAGTTCCATTAAGTAACACACCTACTGTGATAATTTGTATGTACCACTAAATAATATCTAACTTTTTCTACCATCTCTGGAAAATCCAACAAATGGCTGCTGGAAAACTGCACAAAATTAACTTTCTTCCGCAGCCACCAGTTTCGATGTTCTAAGAATTTATTTGCTCTCTTGCCTTAATTTTAGGTCTTCAACTATTTCTTCTTTAATGTTGGTATGGTTACCTAGCGGTTTGAAGAATTTATTTAAAATAACAAATAATTCGTCTTTCGGCAGCACCTTATTATCGATACGCTGATATTCATTTTTATTTTTATTTTAAAACACCATGTAATGCTTCAACTGGTTACCTGAATTTTCTGCATCTTATCTTAATAACAAGTCAGGAGCTGCTTGCTTCTGAGGCTGGAAGTTCCGATCTATTTTCCTTCAGTTCGGGCATAAAAACCTTTATCGCCCAAAATTCCAATATTCTTGGAATCCACAGTCAACAATGGTTTTCTTTAACGTTTATGTTAAACTATTGAAATTTCTCTGTCTGTCTGTCGGTCTATCTGTCGGTCTATCTCTCGATCTATCTGCCAGTCTGTAACTTTTTTTGTGCCCACGTTTTCCTTGGAATGGTTTATGATATTGACACGTACGTACTATAACGAGATCTGGAACTGGACTGCATTTGGAACTTATATGGTGAAGGGTTGAGGGTTAACAGGGGTAAATAGGGGAAAATAATTAAAGCGAACAGGTAAGAGTACAGAAACTTGGGATTTGGTATATATACTAGAAGCGAAGGCGTCAGATTTTTATAATATTTTTGACCACCCCCCCACCATCCCCACTCCATTATTAAAAGGGTTAATAAAATTGAATTGAGACTCACTAATTTGTTACACGTATGAATTTCATTTTCAAAATTCTAGCCCCCACCAATATCTTGAACTTAGACCACTTTTGGATAAAATAAATATTAAATCCGTAATCAGGGACCCTAAAAAATTCATTTAAGTTATAAAAGTCCATTGATTAAACAGAAACTTAAGCCAATATTAAAATTTTCGCGGAGTTTTGGTAGCTGTCAATTGACATATACCTTAATTGTGAAACCAGCAGTTATCTCATAAAATACCAGCTTTCTCGAACATTTTGCGTCTTTTGATCCAATTCGATCAAAAATTGAGCGGGGCTAGAATTTTGAAAATAACAACTCATTCATTTCACACTGTGTGACATCTGAAACAAATTATATTTTAAGATGATTCCGTTGAAGAAGTGGGGGGGGTTAGTAAGTAAGGGTAAATAGGGAAAAATAAGTAAAGCAAACTGGTATGAGTACAGAAACTTGGGTTTTGGTATATATACTAGAAACCAAGACCTCTTTTTAACCATGCAGCTGTTTCTTTTGTTTCTGTTGGAGTTGAAATAGTCACAGAGGACGCTTGATTTTTTCAATTTTCGATTCATTTACTGAATAGCAGAAGATATGTGCACCGAATTATAAGCTAATTGATCAACTAAAAGTAGAGGAAAAAAGACATTTTAGGGGTAATACTCCCATTCCAGCTCCTTGAGCAGTTACACGAGAATGAAACTGTGGAATAATAATGACATCATTCCAGTTCCATAGGTGGGAGGGCACTTACACGTACATGATGGATTCCAAAATTGGCTGTGCATGAGTTCAGTATATTTGCAAAATTATTAGTCCCAAGAAAATATATTTAAACATTAGAAGTAGTAGTATAGTAGCGATTTTGGCGGGATTTCCAATTTAGTAAGGGACGCAGTTTTAGCAATGGATATAATTAATATAAACATAGTTGCAACGAAATAAACATTAGACATAACCGTGAAATTGTCGAGTGAAAGAAACATTTAGCTCTACTTCAGGGATTTGTTCAATAAGATATATTTTGTGTATTGTCTGGCGCCTAGTAACTACTATAATAGTATGAATAAAAAGTAAAACGTATTTTTTCTTTTTTTCGAAAGGTCGCTGCAGCCAATAGTCCTAGCAGAATACATAAGATATTTTGACTCAGAAAGTGAAGGTTATGAAGATAAAAGTACAGAAATGGGATGGATCTTGGGGTCGTTGGTGGTACTATTAGCATTTTTGACAGTTCTTTTTTTTCATCATGCTCAACTGGGTTGTCAGAGAGTGGGAATGAGAGTTAGGACGGCTTGCTGCTCCCTAGTATACAGAAAGGTAAGTTCATTTAATAATTACTGAATATACAGGTTGGTTGTTACTTGATAAGTTATGATTTCTCCAGTATTGCAGTATTCTGATTTTATAATAATATATTTGTCAGTGAGTGTAAGTTTCTAATGATATAATTTTGATATCAGTCTGATGTCCGAACTGAGCTGAAGGAGGTGAGATTGTCATAACTGTAGATGCAATTTGTAGGTGCTAAGCAAAAAGTACACCACTATGTAGATGAATTGATAGAATATATTTTTTATGGAGACAACTTGTGAGGGCCTATGTCCGTAAATAACATAACATAAACACCAAACACCATAGTAGACAACCCCCAAATCCAAAGCCTCTCGTAGGTTGTCCGGAAGGGGGTTACACATTTTAAAAAACACGGATAACATCCATTACCCACCAACATTGTCAGTGCCGGTGCTGTCGATCGAACTCAGTACACGTTAGGCAGTCTGATCAAGTGCGCTCGCCACTAAAACGCTTAGCCGACGGAGCTACCGTGCCGGTACCCCTTAGATTTAATTAATTTACTTGGGCTATCAACCGATTATGAGAGAATTTAACATATGTTTATAGTTCTGAAATACACTTAAAATGCAGTTTCCATTATTTCTAGTTTTACTAATTTTTAACTCATACCCTTCACGGTCTCCCATCCTGAATTTTCTAGGAGGAACTAGTAATGACACCTCATGCTACTACCAAAGAAGTATCGAGGTGCTAAATTTAATCAAAATTGTTAAAGATGTTCTTTTATTTATTTATTTCCTTACGTATAAATACATTACGTGGTAAAATAATTCTAATAATTAAACGTACATTGGAAAGTTAACATAATTGTTTAGAGAAAAGAGGTATACATGATACAAGTATCCAAATAAATAGCAACAATAACACTAACTATTACTGTAGTACGGCTCGCTTGGTCCGGCTTTTGAAACCATCAAGAGTATTACCAAATATATGGAGTATACTACAGAATTTATTGACACTTAAGCTTATCTTATTCACGGGACTGAACATCGAATGTGCTGTTCGACAATAAGGTAGAGATAGAATGGGCACATTTGTTGTATTGAATGAGGGTACGTTAGACTCCAAACAATCAGGAGGTTATTGATAATTTTGAAGACGGAACAAGCATTGTAATATTGACGAATGCTATGTAAGGAAGAAATTCTCAGATTTGCTTTCTAGCAGTTTAAAAAATACTCCTTATACTTAATTTATAGTACATAAATTGGATAAATTTATCTTGACTAGATTCAAATCTATTGATGTATGTGTTATACTACGGTGGCCAAACAATGTTGCAATATTCCATAATGGATCTAATCAGAGAAATATGTAATATAGTCAGGCGTTCGAGGATCTCAAAAATAATTCTTTTAAGAAATCCTAACATTTTATTTACTTTTCCGATCATTTTTCAAAATGCTCAGAAAAAGAATATATAATGCCTAAATCCTGACTTTTGCAACATGACGGAAAGATGCGAAAAATATGAGGGAGAGTGATAATAAGAGAGATTTGGAACAGGGTTTTAAAAATAATGGTGGAATGTTATCAGGGCCCGATCCATTACTAACATCAACTGAATCAAGGGTAGTTTCTGCATCTAAGGGAGTAATATATCGAGAGTAAAATTACATTCAACATCATGCAATGGTCTGTAAACTAAAGTAAAGTAGCTTGCAAATAAATTAGATATATCTTCACCACCCTCAGCTTTATTATTATCAAGGACCATTGAGAGAGACGAACAGTTAGATTTTCGATTTGATCTAACAGTACGTTTAATATTATCCGGAATGGATCTTTCAATACTACCTACATATTCAGCATAGAATTGTTTAGTCAATAAACTACATATTTTGCAATGATCACTAGAAACCAATACACTCTATATACTTCATTTATAAGAAACTGACAAATCTATGAAGGGACTTACTGAATACTAATACCTATAAGCAATGCCATTTCCGTTATTAAATCCATATTACTTTAAAAACCCAGAAACAATTAGCATTGTATTTTACTGTAATAGGATTTTAATTTGATGACGATTGGGTATTCACAAAAATTTAAACTTATTCGATACTATCCTCTCTATATAAATAAATGGTCTTGAAATAAAGTGTTTCACGTAGATAAATGCGTAACTGAAATCGAATAATAGAAAGCGGTTATCAATATCTGATAAAAATATTTAATTTATTGTACTTTTCGCAAATACAAAATGAAGAGTATATTGCATTCGATCGGCACATTTCTAAGACCGGTAATATTGCCCGTAAAGAACAAATTATCACATCAGGTTGGTGATCGAATTCTGGACAACTTTCAAAATGTCCGTCCGTCAGTCTGTCCGTCCGTCAAGTTTCTTGTAAGCACGATAACTTAAGAACCAAAGGTCTAATTGTATTGAAACTTGGACAGTAAGTTAGTGTTAGTTAGGGGAAGAATCCTATTGAACAAAATCGATCAATAAATAAAAAAGTTATTAATTTTTTTAATTTGAAAAAACATTTTTTTATGTTTTGTAATTAAACAAACAAAAAATGTCTAAAACTAACATTATTAAAAAAACAGCTGAGAGTATCCTATAGAAGATGCAACAATTATATAAAAATTGCAGTAAGATGGCGAAGAGTATAATGTTTACTCTAGACTCTAGTTTAAATATGCCGCTATTGTTAGGATTTTGATAAATATCTTTCAAATATCTCTTAGGTAATAATGGGAGAAGCTCAAAATAAAAATTAATTTGTTATTTATACATATATATTATATATTTGTTTATTCCTGGTAAAGAAATCTGAGTGTAAAAACCCTTCACCTTTAATCTCTCCAACACACGTAAATTGTAAATTAGCAACATAATAAAATCTGAGATAAGCACGTACGTACTATGAGTCATCATTGTTTACGATACCTACATTGATGCATAAACAATAAGAATAAGAAATAATATATATTCGTAAATATAAGAAGTACTAATAATTTACTTTTTAAATTACTTATTTTTTTCTGTAAATGATAAAAACTAAAAATTAAGATTTGTAAAATTTAAACATCAACAACTATAATAATGCAGTATGTATACGAGGCAAGAGAACTGCGAAAATGGATTTAGACCGTGAAAATATATAAAACTTATGTCCCGTTAAGGACACTATACAAGGTCATCTTCTGCAGAAGTACGTCGTTTTCTTAGAATTTTAAATGTTTAAACAGGTAAAATCGACATTATGCTATAACCGGATATTCATCTCAACACATGCAAATCATTATACTTATCTTTATTTAAAGAGTTGTGTATATCGTGCCTCTGAAAGTATTATAAAATCTATGATAGTGATTGATTTGTATTAATATTATAATTATTATACACTGACAGACATAAAAAGTGGCGCACTCGAAATTTTACTCAAGTTTAATCTGTCATAATTTATAAACTACTTGATTGATTGCCGCGAACCTTTTTTTATTTTGTAGAATGATTCTTTAAGATCATCATACAGGCCCAAACATTTTTATTGATTAAACTTTTATATGCAATACAGGGAAAAATAAAAGGAAAATAAAAGGAAATTTAAAACACCCTGCAGATTTATTCGACACTTGGAATAAGCTTAAAATACCTTCGGCATTTTAAACGTAACTCAAATTAAATTTTTGTTATTGAATCACCTCTGTATCTTGCTTTGTTTAGAAAATACACGATTGGAGGTGAGACAGGTAAAATTAAAAACATTTTATTGAATAAGATTACATTATTACATTATTTTATAAGATTTCATTTTACAATTACCAACACGAAATCGAATAAAAGTGGAACTATCTCAACGGAGAAAAAATATCAGTAGTGTGCGTTACCTCCTCGTGCCCTGATTAAAGTCTCTATTCTTCTTGGCATGCTTCTGATTAAATTTGAAATATTGATCTGTGGAATATTATTCCACTCCTCTATAAGCGCTTCTCCTAAAGTATCCAGAGTGTCAGAAACCCTACTGCAAACCTAATTATTTGCCCCATTTTATCCCAAAGTGTTCTAAGGGATTCATATCGGAACTTTTGGTGCCAACTTCATCGAAATATTCATTTATGATGTGAGCAGTGTGAGGGAACGCATTGTCATGAAACAGTAAAATCGTTCTCTATAAAGGGTGCAAATGGAATTACACAGTCTTGTGAAATGTCCTCGATATACCTGTTGGTCGTGAGGGTATTCCCTGGGAGCACGTCAAGTTGTGTACGAGCTTCTAATGAAATTCCTCCTCAGACCGTAACGGAACCTCCGCCAAAGCTTTCTTTTGTGCTGAAAAGGCTCGGCTCCTATCCTTCTCCACCTCTTCTCCATACCCTTTGACGGCCGTCAAATGAAAACAAACAACCGAAATTCATCAGCGAACAGGATCCAAGACCAGTTTTGTTCATTCCAATCTGAGTGTTCTCTAGCGAAGTTGCTGCTCTTCTAGTTAGTTAATGGACTTCCTTCAATATCCGAGTTACTGTACGATCACTTACAACTCTTCCTCTTACTTGCCTTAAATGAATATTTGTTTGAACTGCTGTATGAAAGCGATTTCGTAGAGTTTGAAGCCGAATAAACCAATCATCAATAACAGTTGTACTAGAACGACCTGATCCAGCTCTTCTTCGACAATGACCAGTCTCTTCGTATCTTGCAATTGCCCGACGTGCAGTCGATTCGGAAACGCCAACAACCTGGGCAGCATGTATTTTACTTCTTCCGTGTCCTACTAAAGCCATAATTCGGGCTACTTGCTCCGATGTTATTTGCTGAGGCATTACTTAAAAATAATATACATGACTCTCGATCCGAATAGCAACGTGGAGAAAAACGTTTTCAATGTTTGCTACAAAAACGAATTAAAAATCGTAATCGTTAGCGAGTGAATGCTTGTGATGTTGGAAACATTTTGACACCTATCATGTTTTGGAACTGAAGCAGAATATGCCTAAACTTGTGGGTTTTTAGAGCCAGAAATTAACAGATGTCAAATATAAATTATTTTATTTTTTATTCAACAACACTTTCTTAGTTACGGAGCTAGTACAATCACAACAATAACTTATATATAAAAACAATGCAAACAACAAATAAATAAGTAAACAAATCTTCGTTTCCAACACTCCCCCTATTTGTTTACTGATTTAAAGGTACACAAAGTGAACTTCTATTTCTGATGAATTGTTCCTTTGGTAAAGCCTTCGTGAGAATATCAGCAAGTTGTTTTTTAGATTCAACATAGACAGTTTCAATGAAACCCTTTTCTACTTGGTCACGTATATAATGGTATTTTATATCAATGTGTTTGGTCCTCTTATGGTGTTCTTGACTCTTGACTAACCGAATGGCACTTTGATTATCTACGAATAGCTTGGTAGGTTCGCATACATCTACATTAAGCTCCTGAAGTAATGTTCTCAACCAAATAACCTCTCTGGCTGCTTCTGAACCTGCCACGTATTCTGACTCTGTAGTAGAACGGGAAACGCACTTTTGAGACTGTGACGACCATGTAACCGGTGCCCCAGCTAACATAGTCAAATAACCAGTTGTTGACTTTCTAGAATCAATATCGTTTGCAAAGTCAGCATCGGAATATGCAACAAAATTTAAATCAGTTCCACAATACTTTATTCCATAGTTCTGGGTTCCTTTTAAATACTTGAATATCCTTTTTACTGCTATCCAATGCTCCAAAGCTGGACTACAAAGGTATTTACTCACTTGAGACACAGCGAACATGATATCTGGGCGTGTGACGACAGCGAGAAACATTAAACTTCCTACAGCTTCTCTATAGGGCACACTAAGCATCCTACTATCTCTTGTAGATGCTTGGTTTGCATGAAGCACAACATTTGGATCGGCAGGAATTGCTTTGATGTTACAATTTACCATGTTAAATTTCTCCAAAATTTTGGCAACATACCCTTGCTGGCCCAAAAATATACTTCTTTGTTCTCTATTGCGACTGATTTCCAATCCAACATAACATTCTGCAGCACAAATGGTTATCTCGAATATTTTTCCAAGTTCTGTCAAAAATATGTCCATAACCTTTTTAGATTTACACATAATTAGACCATCATCAACGTACAACGCCAGGAATAGTTCATAATTTTCAAAGAGTGCATAAAAAAATGCATTTTTCAGCATCTAACTGCTTGAAGCTGTATGAACTAAGAAACTCCACAAACTTCTTATTCCAACATCTCGGAGACTGCTTCAAACCATATAGGCTTTTGTTGAGTTTGCATACCAGAGTACAATCTTTTGTATTAAAGCCTTCCGGCTGCTTCATAAAGATTTCTTCTTGTAAATCTCCGTTCAAGAAAGCCGTCTTTACGTCAAACTGACAAATTTCTAAATCACTGACAGTTGCAATTGATAATAACGTTCTAACGGAATCATACCTTACAACTGGTGAAAATGTTTCAAAATAGTCTATGCCAGATTTTTGACTATAACCTTTTGCACAAAGTCTGGCCTTATATCTTTCAATTTTACCATCCGCTTTATATTTTATTTTAAACACCCATCTGCACCCAATTGCTTTGCGATCCGCTGGTAAAACTTGTAGTGACCACGTCTCATTTTTCATCAGCGACTTAATCTCATCTTCCATTGCTTTCTTCCATTCTTCTTTTTCTCCACTTTCCATAGCTTCTTCGTAGGTCTGAGGTTCACCTAATACTGCTGCACATGCTTCATACCAAATTGGTTTCTTAATATCTTCACGGTGTCTTAAATAATGGCCATTTTCTTCTGAAGCTTTATCCTTAGGCTGATTAATTTCTACTTCTATGTTTTCTGACGTTTGGTTTTCTTGATTAATTTCTACTTCTATGTTTTCTGACGTTTGGTTTTCTATTCTGCCTTCTGATTTGGTGTCTACGGACTCTTCTTGTAAATTATCTTCATCTTCCATCTCAAATATAACGTTGTTTTGACATGACATATTTCTACTGTCTTTATAAATACATCCATTGAAATTAACATGTTTCACGACGACAACTTTCCTGGCAGCCAATTCATACAATCTGTAATTGGAACTGTTGGCGTCATATCCCACTAATATTTGTTTCTTGGAATTTCTCTCGAACTTATTTCTGAACTGTTTAGGCACAAGTACGAATGCTTCAGATCCAAACCTTCGTAAATGGCTAAGATTTAATTGTTTTCCTGTCCATTTTTCGTAAGGAGTAACATGCTTATCTTGTGCACACAGGCGACGATTTAATAAGTATACGGCCATATTAATTGCTTCCGCCCAAAGATTCATCGGGAGAGCAGTACTATGCAACATACTTTTGGCACTATCAACTATAGATCTCAAATCTCTCTCTGCCCTTCCATTTTGCTCTGGTGTATATGGAGCACTGGTTTCATGTATTATTCCATGTTCTTTAAAAAGATCTTTAAAATGATGGTTAACAAATTCTGTTCCATTATCACTTCGGAATATTTTTATTTTATTACCAGTTTGTCTTTCTGACATTTTCTGAAATTCCAGAAATTTTGTGAAAACGTCACTTTTATGTCTTATGAAATAAACAAAACGATATGAAGTACAATCATCCTTGAATAAAACGAAATAATTAGCTCCTCCTAATGAAGTACTTGATATTCTACCGCAGACATCGGAATGAATGTATTCACCAGGTTTTTCAGCTCGTCTATTCAAATTAGCATTAAATGATTGCTTATGTTGTTTTCCATATTGACAACCCTCACACTGAATACGTGTGACTTCTTTATTTGGGATTTTGATATCAGGTATCATTCCTTTGTCAGACATGTCTTTCAAAGTACGAAAATTAACATGACCCAACCGTTCATGCCATAGCTGAACAATACTCGTTTCTGCGGAGTTTCCTTGAATTTGTAGGATTTCAAATAACATTTTATAGCATTGATTCTCCAGCTTCCTTCCAACAGCAACTACACCATTTTTATTTCTAACTTCTATGAATCTACTATTAAATTCGACCTGCAAACCTTTGCTCGTAGCTGCTCCCACTGAAAAAAGATTTTTCTTCAACTTTGGAACGTATAAGGTTTCTACCAATGTACGAGGAACTCTTCTACCATTCACAACAGCCATTACACTAATTGAGCCAATTCCTTCAGCGGTAATAAAAGAGTTATCTCCAATTTGGACATCTTTGTTCTTTAGTGGTGTTATTTGTGAAAACCACTCTTTGTGCGACGTCATATGCTTTGATGCTGCACTATCAGCGAGCCAGATATCTTCACATCCATCAGCAACTATATTTTTCATCTCAGCACTAAGAGCTTGATTTCTGTAATTTGGATCACAGTTTTGCTTGCTGTAACCAGGTTGAAGTTTACTAAGCCTTATTCTACATTCAGATTTGAAATGCCCCTTCTTGTTACAGTAGTAGCACGTTACATCTTTTTTAGAATACTTTGTATTAGGAATAAAATTACTTTTGGTATTAGAAACAAAATTCTTTTTGTTCGAACTATGAGGATACTTATTGAGTTTAACAGCAGCAAACGCAGTTGTTAGCTCGTCTGCCTGAGTAAGCCTCAATTCTTCTTTGAGAAGTCTTGTTGTAAGATTTTCAAATGTTTGTTTATCTTCGTCGTATGAGTCCCATGCAGTTACGAATGATCCATACTTGTGAGGTAAACTTTCTAAAGTTTTAGCTATTTTATCTATATCGCTTACTTTTTCTTCAACATCAGCTAGAGCTTGTGACATTGACTCTATGTTGCTAATATGCTGTGCAATACTGTCGGTTTCTGACATTTTATAACTGAAAAATTTTTGTTTAATCATCACTTTGTTCGCGGAGGACCTTTGTTCGTGAATTATTTTCAGCCTTGACCACATACTGGCGGCATTATCACACGTTATTACAGTCTGCAATTGACTAAACTCCATTGACATAGATATTAACATCATCCCTTTAGCATTTAAGTTTTCCCATGATTTCTTTACGTTTTCTTCATCTGTTATTACTGGTTGTTTTGCTTTACCATTAATTAAATCCAGCAAACCCTCTGCTCTAAATATTATTTCCATCTGGTATTTCCACAGTGAAAAATTCTTCCCATCGAATTTCTGAATATTAATATTCTTGAACTTGTCCATCTTATTACCTTTAGAATACCTTTAACTGGTATGTTAAATTTGATGTGACTTGACACGAAACTAGTTTTCTTCTATTACTAGAGAACCACTGACCCTTCTTATTGTACTGGGTGTTCTGGGCCCATAACCTGAAGCAGAATATGCCTAAACTTGTGGGTTTTTAGAGCCAGAAATTAACAGATGTCAAATATAAATTATTTTATTTTTTATTCAACAACACTTTCTTAGTTACGGAGCTAGTACAATCACAACAATAACTTATATATAAAAACAATGCAAACAACAAATAAATAAGTAAACAAATCTTCGTTTCCAACAGGAACAATGTGTATCCGTTCATGGCTCTCTTAAACAAAGCAAAATATCAAATTTGTTAATACGCATCTGACATTACTTTGCTTAAACATGGGTATTTTCTAAGCAAAGCAAGATAAAGAGGTGAATCAAAAACAAAAATTTAACTTGATATCTTTAAAACGCCGAAGGTATTTTGAGCTTATTCTAAGTACCGAATAAATCCACCGGGTGTCTTAAAGTTCCCGAATAAAACAGTCACTTTTATTTTTCCCTGTATCACGTGTAAAAGTTTAATCAATAAAAATGTTTTGGCATGTATGATGATCTTAAAGAATCATTCTTCAAAATAAAAAAAGGTTCGTGGCAATCAATGAAGTAATTTAAAAATTATGACAGATTAAACTTGAGTAAAATTTCGGGTGCGCCACTTATTATGTGTCAGTGTATCAGTTGTTAATAGATTGTAATATTTTATATTTAATGTATTAATAATTATTATAATAAATATAAATATTAGTATAATTAAAATTATGTTACTAGATTAATACTAATTATATAGTTATAAATACTTTATTAATAAAATTGTATCATAAAAAAATTTGAGCAAAATTACTTTCTCCAATATTTATATATGGTTAGTAATTATAATTTATTTAACATGTTCTATCTTTACAAACATTAAAAAATATGTATACAATATAGAGCATATTAGCATTTATAAAAATTGGTGATACTAACTTTCAACATCAGTGAAATTTTATTTATTTTTTTTTAATTTTCAGTTCGAATATTTTGGTATATTACTCACTGAAAATATGTAATAATTTTCCGTTTAATGCTTCTGTGGTATGTCTACAACATACATAAAAATCATAAAAATAGAATATTAAAGCGAAAAATTTGTTTCTTCAAAATTCGATAGATTTATTTTTTTTAACCAGAGCGCGCAGTAATTTGATGCCTAACTGAAAGAATAGTTGCTCTAATGTGATAACTGATTAGGTAAAAGTAACAATCAAACAAAATAAGTGCTTATTTTTAATTAACTTGTCATATATCCTGTATGTGATCACCTGGACCAATAAATGCATTGTCATTTGCAGTTTCAATATTTTTATCAGCTATGGATTTGTCATTTTCGTTTCATACATGGATATTTCATTATTTTTTAAATGCATTTCGTATCTATTTTCTGAATTTTGGAGATATAAATCCCCTTCACAATTACAATATATGAACGAATTATTTGTGTATTTATACGTAGTCCTGTATATTGAATGTGCTTTACTTATGTAATATTTGAAGTCATCAAAACATTAAATTTTAGTAGTAGATACTATTTTCATGGATATAAAATCTGTACTTTAATATCATCTTTCTTATTACTTGGTCGTTGTAAAATAATAAATCCATGTTTTAATAACAGTGAAAGAAAATTTCATCAATGTGATTTCTTCTGTATAGTCTTTTGTTGAGTAATAATCAGTCTACTAATCAATAATTCATTTTTTAGCTTTTAAAACTAAGCCAAGCGTCATTGGGTCAAACTGCAGCTGGGCAATTAGTAAACCTACTATCAAACGATCTACAAAGGTTTGATACTGCGTCGAATTTTCTTCATTACATATGGATAATGCCATTGCAAGCTGTTATTGCATTTTACGTGATGTACAGGAGTGTTGGAATTTCATGTCTAGCTGGACTGATAGCAATGGGTTTAGAAGCTATACCTCTGCAAGGTAAAACACAATTATCTGAATATAATATTTGTTCTATAAGGTGGAAACAATTTAATTGGGAAGAGTTATTTCGATATTCAAAATTTGAAAACAGCTGCCTAAGGAATCAGCAGATTTCCTATCCAAGTCTCTTTAAACGAAAGCATGTTGATATTATATTTGCACTCTAGTATGTGGAAATAGTTGGTTATAGAATTTTAATGATTATAATATTTGAAATCACCTGACCTTAAATCTTATAAAACGCTTTGCCACTTCAACACCTTTTCACTGACCGACGCGTGACGTTTAGTACTTTGACTCTCGTACATACTCTCCTACATACTAAATCACAATTTTATTTTATTTACCCCTTTATTATAATGCATAAGTGCATCAAATATCAAGACAATATCTTAATTACTGGAAATATAGCATTATGACAAAAATTTTCAAAAATTCTTTTGTTCAAATAGATCTGGAAACAATCAGCGATTCAGTTTTCTAATTTGCAGTTGTTTTTCAGGCGTTATTATAAACATTTAATTTTGAAATTTGGCTTGATGGTTTAGCTCTACAAGTGGTATATTCTTCTAAAGTTTCGTTAAAATATTTGCATTATTGTTCAAGTTATCATCAATTAGGTATTTAAAATGTCTACGTTTTGCGACTTGCATAGCTATTGACTAAAAAGTTTCGGACAAATCTATTATTCTTCGCAATTTCGTTTGGAACAATTTGTTTCTCTTTATTGCGATACGAGTTATTCAACCAGAGATCTATTAGTAAAACTGCGAAAAAAACACGATTTTAAATACTGTTTTGTTTAAAGAATAGCTTTCCACCGCACGGATTTAATTCAAAAATTTTTCCTTGTAATGTTTACAAGTTTCAGCAGAAAATTGCTATAGTAAGACAATTCCCTAGAAATTTTAGTTTTACTCCACTACTACCTAGTATACAAACAAAAGAGTCGAGTGAAAAGTGATTATTGTTTGTGGTAGGAACAGTTAAGAAACAAAAGTGGTAGTTGTATACAATACACAAGTAAAAACAAAGACAAGCAAGGTTGTTTCTTAAACAAACATATAGTTTTGTTAAGTGAAAAAAAATTCACGTGAGTGCACACACCATACATACGCACATAAAATAAGAGAGAAGGTTCATAAAACTGCGTGCACCAAGCTATGCAGTACGGCAGCCCGTAACCAAAATTTTCGACTTATCGCCTAATGGAAAATTCCTGCGCCAATGCTCATTTCCTTGAACAAGTTCAGAGCGACGGAAATTTTTAGCGTTGCGAAAGGGTTCAAATGTATCTTTCAACATGTAAAAAATAACGGATCATCGGAGTAATCACCTAATATCAGTTTACTTTTTCTTGGTGTCCATAAATATGCATAGTTTGAGGAAAAAATAAAAACGAAAATTTTGAGTGCTGTGTGAAGATATAAGGGGTTAAATACTGAAAACTGGTAACAGGTGGAAATTCGTATCATCGCCAAATGTCCACTCCGACAATTTCCTCTATTTTTGAAGTTTTTCTACGACAAAAAAATAAAAACGAACTTTTTAATCATTGCATATCATAGTACTTGCATTTCAATTCTGCATCTTTTTTTAGGGTAATTTTGGTACTCCCTAATGTCGTTCTCTAATACAAATTATGTTTTATATAAAAAAACGTGTATAAAAAATATGAACGGACAAATTTCAACTTGATATGTTAAAAAAAATCATTATCCGTCGCAATTCAATAACAAGAGCGCAAAGTGTCATATGGTGATATAGCTGCGTAAAACTTCTATGATTTTTTGGGCGCTTAATCGAATGCCATAGTCTCAGTACCCTCATCCCCCGGACGTACCCCTATGTGTAAAAAAGCAGCATTGAAGCGAGAATTTCGTTAATGTCGAAGTACAACTGATTTTTTTATGTTAGTATATAACGCTGAATTATTTTTTCAACTAAAAACATATCGATGCACGCTTTGACAATGGGTTAATAAAAATCCCCGTTTAAGGAGACTTTTTTGTCGATAGGGGTGCCATCGATTGGTGGAGGAAACTGTTGATAGGGAAGTTTTTATCGTTTCTTTAGATTCTATTCGTGTTAGAAAACTGAAAATATTAACAACATCGTTAGAAACGGGTAATTGTATACTACCTTGAACATGAATGTGCAAACACAACAAGCATTCGAAAAAATTTGTTTGATAATGCTAAGATTGTTTTACGTCAAAAGTGATTTCGGCTTCTTTTAATCTAAAATACAGTGACAGTAATACCCTTCAAGTTTGTAATAAAATATATTATTTGTATTATGTGGCAAATAGCTGATTATGCTAGCATAACCAGCATGTAGGTTATCGAAAGAATGCATAGATTGGATATTAATATTTTTAGATAGGTAGGTATAACTAAGTACATACTTATTTTTTTTTTTTATTTCTCATAGTTTACTTTTTCTGCCAAATCCTATAAAGAATAGGTTTTATTATTTATTATAATTATGAGCAAACAAGAAACAATTCATTTTATACCCTTCAAGTTTGTTCTTTATATTTAAGAGTAGGAAAGTACGTTTTCAGGTTATGAATGAGAGAATAATCGACAACAAATTCTAATCAATTATTTAATTTTTGGTTAAAGATGTCGAGTGCTCAGAAAGGTAGACATGAACAAAACAATTTGATTTTTTCTCATTTGCACCACACAATATCAACATATTGTAATTTATTAATTGCTGTCTTTCTCTTATGTTTCGGGACATAAAATTGCACTGCACGTAGCTCATAATTTTATCGAGCTTTACAGCCACTTTACTAATATATTTGCGTATTTCATTTTAGAAAAAAAAAAAAAAAAAAACACGAGTATCCATTCGATAACGCTGTATTTTGCAATGACACAACTTAGTGACCATATTGCCGCGGTGGTATATCCTGATGTCAATACAGAGATGTTTACGTCGATGCCATGGGTAATGGAGGGGTACAGCATCTCTATGAAGCACGCGCTATAGCGTCGAGATGCATTTAGTATATATACATCTCTATTAAGTACGCGCGCCACCGCGTCAACATGCGAGCGCACTGCATTTCGTGCAGCTGTACAGCATGGAAAATGTCCGTTCACTTTTTTTTCCGATTTTCCGAAAAAGGTTTCAGCCATCAGGGAGAAACTTTTCTATACCATTTTCTTATATACAATTTTGATTTTTATTATTGAAATTATGCAACATATAAAATTTCCGTTCTGTATTAATTCTTGTTTTATTTGACATCTATAACAAGAATTCATCGAGAACGGACATTAGGGGATAAAATAATAACGTCTTTTTTTCAACGGATGGAAAATCGGCTAGTGCAACGTTATGGGAGTTCTTTTCAGAGGAAAATCGGGTTTTTATTGTAATAAACTATAACCCGGTGATAGAAATTAGCATTAGGTGATAACAGTTGATTTTGGTCATGGGCTGTACTAACACATCAATCCTCTGGAGCACATATCGCAGCAATGGCCACAAGTAGGTGTGTAGTCGTGGTTAGAAGCGAATACGGAGCATCGTAATGGCTCGCAGCCACGGGTGTCCAGAAAGCAGAAGTTTCGAAGAATTTTTGCTATAATACATCTTATACGCATGACAAACGTGTACAATTGTCTCCATTTCTTTAATGTCCTTAAAAAATGCAATAAAAACTAGCCATCCAAATATCAAAGGCAGCGCTATACCTGCCCACGAGGTACTACAGAGCCGTATTTCAAATTTTTGCGTATTAGAATGAACAAAATAACACTATAGAAATTTAAGAAATGTGTTTTCGGTAGAAATTTAATGACGTTTCTGATAAGTTAAAAAATCTTACTCTATTTTGCGTCAAGATAGGAATATCTGATGCATATCTCGTCTTTCACGACATTTACAGATAAATTCTAAGTACGCCTCTGTTTTTCTGTTCCTTAGGTAGGTGTGTTTTCGTTTATTACTTATCTTAATCATACCAGAACATATTTTACATGAGAGTAATGATGTTTTATATATTAAGTAATACCTATATTATATTTGTTATTTAATCAAGGGTAGAAAAGTTGAGCATGCCCCGGTCTCCCTATTAGCTCGGTCGGCAGCTTTGAGTTTTCTATGTGCCATATAAATAAATATGGAGTGAACTGTACGTAGAAGGAAAGGAATCTAGTGTATTTCTAAATTCAGTGCAGGACTAATACGTTTAGTGGACAATTTCATACTCTGTTATCTACTTTCGAAAATACTGCATCCTTGTAATAACCGGTGTGACCATGAGGAGAATAGGAAAAAAATTGTGCCCCGTGTGGATGAAAGATCACTCTCGGTACAAAAAAAAATAGATAATTTTTGCATCAGTGAACATCTTGAATCCCTGATAAGACCATTCATGAATAATAATTTTGATCTGTGCATTGTGCAATCCTCAATTCCCGTTAAACACTTGTGTTATATGCCGTCAAATTCTCCAAGATCAAGAGCGTGGTATTGATGGAAGGCCTTTCAAAAACATGCCGAACTATGAAGATATGAATTTGCCGAAGGATACAGGATGTCATATCGAGAGTGTTTCCATTTGCAATTATTACATTTACATCATTGGTAGACATGAGGTACAAGTAGATATGAAAAAAAAGTCAGCTATGGGTGAAACCCTGACCTTTCTATTGAGATTACTGGCAAGAACGCACCAATGCATCAGATATTCCTATACTGATGCAAAACAAAGGAAGAATTTTTAATTTACCAGAATTGTTCGTTAACTACCGAAAACACGATTTTTAAATCTCTATGGTGTTATTCTGTTCATTCTAGTGCGCAAACATTTGAAATACGGCTCTGTAGTACTTCGTCAGTAGGTAATAGTGCTGTCTTTGGCTGATTTTTATTGCACTTTTATGTGCCTTAAACAAATGGAGACAACTGTACACGTTTGTCGTGCGTATATGAGGTGTTATAGCAAATATTCTTCGAATGTTGGGAAATTGACGGATAATTTATGTAGATGAACCGTTATGATTTGGGGACCAAATTGTTCTGCTTCCTGACTGTTCAGACTACAATTCTGCACGGTGAGTTTTCGTCGTTATCGTACCGAAACTTTTTTTGCTTCCTGGACACATGTGAGCGGAAAACAGCAGTTTCGAGGAGCTGGAGAATGGTAAGCGGTATTGCTTGAGAGTACCTTGCCTGCGGATTTTCACATAGCACACGCGGCAGTTCCAGTGCGGGCGAAGTAAACAACACAAAACAAAGTAAACATTGTACAGGGACAGCTCGAGATATAGTGGCTCCAAAGTGAGTTTGAAAATCACAAAAGAAGACCGATAAAGGAATACTTCATAACACGAGCGATGATCATGACAGTCGACCGATAATTTTTTACTTTTCAATTATTGTAAAGATTGTTTTATTACTTTTACTTTATATTAATTGATAGACATGAAGTAAATTATTTATTTATAATACATTGTTTATTTATAATAAATAATGCTAGTTTAATGAACTCCATAAATGATTCAATAAATGTAAATAAATATCATTTAATCTAAGGTTATGCTACCGGTAATGTTAAAAATAAACCAAATGCAAATAAGGGACTACGGATCTCGTTTGCAATATTCAAGCATGGTTTCGGCTTTTATTTTATCACCTCAAGCTTTGTAATGATTTATCCTGGTAGCAACGATTTAGTGAGAGGGTCAAAGTTATCAAAAATTACACATTTATTATCATGCAATGAAAAGTTAGTATTTTGCTCAAAACAATATGTGTATCCGTATTTACGATAAGAAAAGTATATCTTCGACAATAAAAATATTTGGTAGTTGTCAGATTGGAGGTTTACTATTGTTCACTTTTCTCTCGCGCTTTTTATTGTGTTTGCTCATTGCTAATATTTATTTTCTTTATTCAAGAAAACACTTTTTTTTTTCTCCTCTTGAATACTACACCATAAACAGGTACACGAGTTTTCTGGGTAAAATTTAAACTTCAATGATTGCTAAGAAAATGAAATTTTCGTTAATTTGACTCTCAGAAGTTAATTATACCGTCTCTGCGTAAAAAGCTTAGCCAGTACGAATTCTTTATCAATAAATTTCTCTATAGTCCATTAAAATGTTACAAAATCATGGCCGAACCTTGCATTTTGGTGCATTTTGGGCAGGACTAGATTTTTTTTATATGCAGGGGGGGGGGTCAGTGTGATTATACTCATACTGTTCCCCCCCCCCACTTAATTTTCGGGGTTGACAGCGTCCTCATTTCGCCGTCATCTTGAAAAAGGGGGTATAAACAGTTTCTCCGCGATATCTTGAGAACCATAAGTCTCACAACAAATTTTCTGACATTTTCTGTAAAGAATTAAATTCTCTACAATCTTGGTCTCGATACTTCTTATTGTAAAACTGAAAATGAAAAAGGTATAATTAAAAATAGACTAAAATTTTCAGGAATAGTTCATTTAAGGGTTATAACTTCTTATAAATTTTATTGAAAAAACCCATCATATGGTTTTTGTAGACCATTTTATTGCGAACAATTTTCTTTATTCATTTTTTAAATTTCTTTTCTTTGGAGAGGTGTTAGGACGCTGCAAGGAGTGAAGGGGTGCATGAAAGAACACCGGTCTGAAACTACTCTGACTCCGAGTCCCGCAATCCTAAAAGTTGGGAAACTCCCCTAAAAATGCAAGAAATGCCCCGTTTAGAGGCCTTTTCGCGATGATTTTAAGAAAAATCAAAAAGGATTCTATGAAATCCCCTTTTTTTACTCTTAATTTGCAAATGTTTATACCAATTATAGCCAAATTCTATGATTAGGGATAATCCGAGAGACCTTTTCATTTTCAATTGTACGGTAAGAAGTATCTAGACAAAGACTGCAGAGAATTCAATTCTCAACAAAAACATTTTTTGTGAGACTTACGGTTCTCAACATATCGCGGAATAACTGTTTGCACCCCCTTTTTCAAGTTGGCGGCCAAATGGAGGGGCTTTCAATCCCGAAAACTGAGTTTTATACTCACACTGATCCCTCCTACACATAAAAAAAATATTGTCCTGTCCAAAATGCAAGGTCAGTGTAACATTTCAATGAACTACTAGATAATTGACCGATTTATCGGTACCGAACAAAAGAGGCACAGTTTTTTAGAATATCATTTAAGAAATTTAAAAATGTCTCACTGATTCTAAAAATGAGTTTATCAAATCTTAGGGTAAAAATCATTAGGGGTATCCACCCCTGACAGTACATGACAGGTACTATATTTCTCAAATATAGATACTTATCTACTGTGTATACTGTCCAAATTTTATTACAATTTAAACAGTATGCATTTGCAGTTGAAACATATTGTAGATATTGACGTCTTAGTCAAATATCTCAATGATCACAACCTTAAAACATATATCAAAAAAAGTTTTTAAAATAAAGCTTTATTTAAAAAATGTATTAGAAAGTAAGAAATAATTTTTGAATTCATGCATCTGGAAACTAAAAGCTTTGGGGGCGCTCAACGGCATTATTTTAAAAATATTTTTTTTATACACAATTTTACTTTTTAATCCTTACTTATTTTACAAATAGACAGACAGACAGAACCCTTTCATTTGATACCCATGTCAAGCGGGTTGTAAAGAAAAGAGTAATCCACCATCCATTTTACACATCGAACCCTTTCATTTGATACCCATATCAACCCGTCATCCTGGTGCGTCTGTCATATTGGATTTAGAGCGATATTAGATATAATTGCAGTGTATCTGCACATACTGCACACAGTACATACGTGTGCAGAATATCAAAGCTCTAGCTTAATTAGAACTAGCCGAAATTTTGATTCCAAGATTTGTAGCAGACAGACAACAAAGCAAGTTAAATAAACTCTTTTAAGAATGGTCAGTTTTCGACTTAAATCTTCCTTAAGTTTAGTAATATCATACTATATCGTTGGATAGGGTGTAATCATGAATCTACGTTTATCTTATTCCAACTAGTATTGGGTGACATACGTCATACAGAAAGGTGTGCAGTAACACCTTTTACATAAGTAAAACGTATTTTATTACAATTTTAGAGCAAAATGTTAAAAAGGTTTTTAATTAAACACCAAAAAAATATAAAAATATAGAAAATATTGAAACTCTTTAATATACAGGGTGTCTCTCAGGTTCGAAAGAACATTACATAAATTAAGAAATATGTCAATATAACTTTAAAATATGAATGAAGAATGTTTAATAAGACTCTAACGAAACCAATTAAACTTCATCGATCATTTCTATTAGACCTAAAATAAAAATTTTAGTTCCTAATATAAAACATAAAATAAAAATCATAGATCTAGTAAAAATTATTGCGTTAATTTCACATCCACATTCCGCAACTCCCGACTTTCATTCATTTCATTAGAGTCTTATTATTATTAAACATATTTCGATAATTTTTTAAAGTTATATTGACATATTTATTAATCTACGTAAAAGTTTTTTCGAACCTGAGAGATACCCTATATATTATACAACCTTGACATTTTGTACATCTTTATATTTTTTGGTAATTAACTTATAAAACAAAAACCTCATTTTGCTCTAAAATTATAATAAAACAGACTTGATATAAAACGGGGTATTTTATACGCCTCCGGAGATCGTCTTGTATGACGTATATTGCTCAATTTCGACAAAGAATACTCTGCCATTCTGTTTTACATATGTGTTAACTAGTTTGTACAATATTTGGTAAGATAAATGTAGATTCAGGATTACATCTTGTCCTATATCATGTTCTGGTAATACCCAACTGAAGGAAGACTTGACTCGGAAACTGTCCATTTTATAAGGTTGAGACATTTGACCAGAAGTTCATATCTACAACACACTACAATTTCAGCCAATTCCACCGAAAGTATTTTTCCATAAGGTTTGTGCGGGCTCCTTTGCTTTAAAATAAATAACTGAAGGTCATTTCTGGAGCAAGTTGGAATAAAAGTCAACAGCCTCATATAATTTTGTAGAAAATGGCTGATTATGAGTTAATGCTAATGTTAATGTTACTTTTAATAACATTTGTCTGTAACGATCAGCGATATTTAATATTTTAGTCAACTTTAATTTGCATTAAGAAGTATTATCATATGTATTTAAAACTATGAGAAATAGACCATGAAGTGGTCTGACAAGCATATCGTTTTAAAAATTATATTAAATGATTGGGTACGACCTAGCTGGGAAAATAAATATTTTCATTAAATATATGTCAAGGTTAGTGATTATAGTAAAATTCACATGATAACAATGGTTAAGTGATTACCTTTAGTAGGTATACTGTAATGATTCATAAAAGGTGTATAGTTATTCAAACAATCTTATGCTATACAAGGTTAGCCTAAAATTATGTTATACAATTTTCTGATACATTGTACAAAGTGTATTCAAAATCAAAAATTTTTATCCTGAGAGTTATAAATTTGTTTTAAATAACCTAAGCTTTTATTAGGGGCTGTTAGAGCTAGAACATTATTTTTTTACGTTTACGCATAAATTTCTAGTAGTTTTCCTTATTTTTGCACTTTTGCAAAAATATCTTTTGACGTGAAGAATATTGAATTTACAATAGAGTTCAAGCAAATAAATTCCTTTCCTCTATTTAATAATAATAACAATAATATGTATTAAATAAGCATCATAATCCATAACATTAATACAACAATAAAATAACAATGTCTACTAAATTAGGTTATATTGAAATATCTCGGTAAGGAGTTACAGAGAGGCCTCGTCTTCCATGTACCTATGAGTTTGCACGATAAATATATACAGTACGTCTTTATGAATGTAATTTTATAATGTAAATGCATTAGCGACAATAAAATTAAAACGTATACAAGAATAAATAAGAATATTAGCTGAGGAGGCACTTGCAACTATTATGAAAAAAAAAAACGGGCAGCTACTGAAAGTGGCTGGAACATCCAAACCAAATGTTTGCGGAAAATATCTTGACTTGGTTAACAACCGGCTTGTTACCACTGACCTATGACATGTAGACCTAAGTTTCGCGGGTGCTAGAACCTATACTTAATAACCCGCCATTGCGAGACTCGGAACTTGCGCATTCCTCCAGAATTAAGTTTTCAACAATAATTTCAAAATTACAAAGTATTTGAAATTTTAATGTCTACGTAAATTTAAGAAATTAAGAGATTTCATTAATTTGGTATGTGCAGTCGTGGCCAGAAAAATGTTTCCGGCCTAAAGCAACATTACTCCTGTTTGAATTAGGCTCCTTAAAATTATTTATTTTCGCTCCGCTTACTGACAGAGATGAATAAGATAGCCGCGTTTTGATTATAAGTTTTTACAGGTGCTCTATGATCCCAAAAATATATTAGCAGTAATCTGTTCCAAATGTCATTGACTTTATAAAGACATACGGTAATTTTTTGCTAATGCATCTTTTAAAATATTATTATTGTATAAAGTGTCAGTAACAGTTGTGCCTTTACACAATAAGCTAACTTATTACATCTATTTGATTTAATTAAATAAATATATTATAACAATAGGACAAACATTTTTAATAACCATGGTATGATCAGGCATACAAAAATTTTAAGTTTTACAGGATTTAGAAACTGTCTCCCATGTTTGATAGAACTTTACGTAAATTATATTAAATGATGTACCAATTTTACTTTAAAATTTTGAAAATGTCTATGTTTAATAAAACAATTAGGACACAAACCATACCTGCAGTCGGGCATTGCCGAATACTTATTTTAAAAAAGTTATTGATGGCTTAATTTCACACTGACACCGCGTAAAAGTGATTTGTGCCGTACTGACGCAAAATTTTAATCAATTAGATATTTTCAGTCGGTCACGTCCGACTGCGACTTCTACTCGTTAAAATTGATTTCGAAACTGCTCTATACAATGTGTCTTCCAAGTTCGAGAGAACTTTACGTAAATTACTTACTTTTACTTTAAAATGTTGAAAATATTTATGTTTAATAAAACTATTAAGAGACGAATAAAAGTTGCACTCGGGCGTTGCCGAATACTTATTTTAAAAAGCTATTGGCAGTCATTTGTGCTATGCTGGAGCGAAATTTTAATCAAATAGATATTCCGAGTCGGTCGCGTTCGACTGCGACTGCCATACCCCAACTAGCAATTCAATATTTTATAAAAGTTGTAGGAATGTTCCTGACACAAATTTTATAAAACAACGTTAATCTCAGAAACACTTTCGTAACGTTTCCACAGCAGCCATAAATGCAAAATTGGCACCATCCTATAAAATGTTTCAGAAGCTTTTGATATTTTGTAATGCCTATTGGAACCATTACAAAATAATTGTATAAACATTTCCAGAAGCCTTATGAAAATTTAGTACCATTATTAAAGCTTCATTTAATTGTACTATAAAACACACTTCACTGTTTGCTAAATTACTGCTATAAAACAACTAAAGAACTGTTTTATAAGAGCTTTTAAATAGTCATTATTTTTTAAAAAATGCTGCTTTATACACACTAATAAAATAAAATGATTTCTAGGATGTATCCTAAAAGTTGAAGAAGTGTTTTTGACACTAAAAGCATATAGCATTGTGATTTAATACTAGGTACCTAATAACCTAGAATAATTATTTAAGAGACTTGTTCTGGCTTACAGCGACTACAATGTTTGATGCGGAAAAAACTTTACTGTGAACTATGGCCATATTTTCAATATATTTTTAACGGGCCTCATAGTTATTGATGATTTCTAATAATTTTAGAAATTTTATAAATATCGATTTTATGAATTTGAGTTTTTTTGCAATGTAACTTCCACTAAATTGTTTCAGTAGTCATAACTGTATAATTAGCACGTCTCTGACTCCATAAATTCTAACATGCATTTGATATTTTAAATTTTCATATCTTGTCATTTTTACCATCACGAACGCTGACCTTTCAAGATGGCCTCGCTCTATAAAATACTTTTGTGTTAGTAGCAAGCATTTTACAATATTTAAATTATTAGACAATTGCTATAAGACATCTACAAAATAATGCACCTTCGTGTAACTTTTTCGTGAATTTTATAAAATCGCTCACTTTCACGGTACTTTTGTAGCTCTTGTGATAAATCTGTTAGGACTGAGTTGTAGACGCAACCATGGATACAGAATTGGTTCAATTTGCATAAATATAGCCTAAAAATTAGTAACAGTAAATCATCTTATTTATGGAGCTGTTTATTTATGGTTTATTTAAACACGTAGTTTCTTTTACTAGTATAAGCAACAGTACTTTGGCATATGACCTGATACCTTAACAGTACAATGAGTGAAATGCATCGTTTCATTTTACAGCAGTATAAACTGTGTTATTGTCAAAACCACTACACTGTTAATACATGTAACTAATATTTTTACAACCACTTTTAAAATTTCTCCATTGTCCTAAATCTGGTGCTTTTAATTTCGCCGTTATATGATCTGTCAAGATCTGCACCACTCTTGTCAATGTTGGTAACCAACATTTTGGGAGAATAATTTTTTTATAAACTTGAATACTATAATTATGATAAATTTTCATTAAAAGACAGACTTTAATTATGACTAAATATAAATACACAGCTAACGCAGGAAATTAATTTTCTCAAATATGTATTATTTTATTATTAGCCACTACATTTTTATGCCCAAGTAATCAATTTTGTTTTGTAATGAATTTGTTGCTGTTTCCACATTACAGCATATATAATGCCATACAATAATTATATAACATGCTCTGGAACAAAATTTATTCTTAAAAGCAAAATTGTCACAAATAGATCTTTAATATAACTATTTCGTAGGATGATAAGACTATAAAACAATTCGAATGTATATTTATAACGGTGCTGAAAATACTGCTGAATGTTACTAAAAAATCGTTATAAAACCATTCAGTTTTATAATCTGAACTGTTTTATAACTTAGCCACGAAAACATTTATAAAATAATTTCTTAACTCCATTATAAGATACTTTATAATTTTGCTGTAGAAACGTTTTAATGATAGATTTATAAAATAATTCAGTTGCAGACAACAAAATAGTATTTTCTGGAACTCTGATATAATCAATCTGCATTTAGAAGCATTAATAAAATAACAACAACAAAAAATAATCGTAGAACATTTAAGTTAAAAAACAAATTTGCTGGTTGGGACGTGTGCATATTAATAAACTCCGACGGAAGATTGAACTCAGTTGATTGTGAACCTGAAACGGGAAAATTCCGATGCACTATTCGTGAACAAGACGAGCTATGAATTGGCCACAAAACTCTTTTATTTTAGTACTCGAACAGCAAGAAGAAGTTTGCAGGAAGTTAATTTACATAATCATTCTGATCTTTTTTTAATTCAACGTCGGTCTATTTCCGCTACTAAGGCCTATCACCAACGACGTGGGATAGGCTCATCGGTGTTTATGCAAACGCTGGCACCCCTAAGCTAAAAATTTGAGTTTTCTTGCAATATAACTTACACTAATTTGTTTCAGTATAGTTGTAACTGTATAGTTAGCACGTTTATGACTGCATAAATTCTAATAAATATTTGATATTTTCAATTTTCACATCTTGTTATATTTACCATCACGAATGCTGACCTTTCAAGATAGCCTCCCTCTATAAAATGCTTTTGTGTTAGTAGCAAGCATTTCACGATACTCAAACTATTAGACGATTCCTATAAAACATCTATTAATGGAGCTTTTACGTGAATCTTATAGAATAGATCACTGACTTCTGCGATACTTCTGTAGCTCTCATGATAAATCTGTTAGGGCTGAGTTGTAAATGCAACCGTGAAAACAAAATTGGTTCAATTTGCATAAATATAACCTAAAAATTAGTGGCAGTACATCCCTTTATTTACAGAATTGTTTATTTATGGTTTATTTATTGCCAAAATTAAGTTATAGTTACGTTTATTAGTAGAAGCATCAGTACTTTGGCATATAACCTGATACGTTAACAGTACAGTGAGTGAAATGCGCCGTTTCATTTTACAGCAATATAAACTGTCTTATTGCTAAAACCACTGCGCTGTTAATAGGCACATATACCTAATATTTTTATCACCAGTTTCTAAATTTCTCCATCGTCCTAAATGTGGTGTTTCTAGTTTCACTGTTATATGATCTGTCAAGATCTGCACCGCTCTTGTCAATGTTGGTAACCAAAATTTTGGGAGAACGATTCTTTTAAAAACTTATGCTACAATTATGACAAATTTTCATTAAAAGACAGACTTTAATTATAACTATAAATATAAATACACAGCTAACGCAGAAAATCAATTTTCTCAAACATGTTTTATTGCATTGTTAGCCACCACATTTTTATGCTCAAGTAAACAAATAATTTTGTTGCTGTTTCCATATTACAGCAAATACAATTTTCTTTTTCCTTCTTCAATTCTTTGGGACTTCCTGCCACATGTATGTTTTCTTTTTAAGCGGTGCTAGGGGAATCTACAAAATATATCACAATTAACCAGTATGATACTGGCAAATAACCTCTACGCCTGTGACGTTTACGTCAAAGGATCAGTTAGAGGCTGGTTTTTTTAAATAAACAACACAAATAAGTATAAAAACTTGAAATTAAATATTTCGCCGACGTTTCGGAAATCTAATCTGTTTCCTTTTTCAAGGATTTTTTGAAAAATCTTTTTTGCTGTGTATGATAAATACACAGCTCTAAGAATGTTTGTTATATTCAATATCCATAGATACTTACTATTTACATAGAACTGTTGATATAGTTAACAGTTTTTTAGTTTTTATACAATATTAAGTTTGTGAAGTTCTTCTTTTAACATTGGCAGCCAAGTTGTACAGACATTTACGGAACAATTCGACACGCAACTATCCTCATTCAATAATATTATCGCGGATTCTTTAATTTTTCTTTTTTTGCTATCTGCCTCTTTTGTTATAATTTTTGCTGAGTCCCAGATTATTCTATGTCCGTTCTCCCACGCGTGTTCGCAGATCTTGGACCTCTGAATTTAATTTTTTCTGATATAATTTTGATGTTCGCCCAATCTTACACTAAAAGGTCTGGATGACTCACCCACGTATTGTTTGTCGCACTCACACGGACATAGAATAAACTGGGACTCGGCAAAAATTTTAACAAAAGAGGCAGAAAAAAAGAAAAATTAAAGAATTCGCGATAATATTATTGAATGAGAATAGTTGCGTGTCGAATTGTTCCGTAGATGTCTGTACAACTTGGCTGCCAATGTTAAAAGAAGAACTTCACTTAACATTGTATAGAAACTAAAAAACTGTTAACTATATCAACAGTTCTATGTAAATAGTAAGTATCTATGGATATTGAATATAACAAACATTCTTAGAGCTGTGTATTTGTCATCCACAGCAAAAAAGATTTTTCAAAAAAGCCTTGAAAAAGGAAACAGATTAGATTTCCGAAACGTCGGCGAAATATTTAATTTCAAGTTTTTATAATTATTTGTGTTGCTTATTTAAAAAAAACCAGCCTCTAACTGATCCTTTGACGTAAACGTCACAGGCGTAGAGATTATTTGCCAGTATCATACTGGTTAATTGTGATATATTTTGTAGATTCCCCTAGCACCGCTTAAAAAGAAAACATGCATGTGGCAGGAAGTCCCAAAGAATTGAAGAAGGAAAAAGAAAATTAAGATAATGCCACAAATAACATTTAGACAATAGCAAATACAATGCTATATAAAAATTGTATAACTTGCTCTGGAACAACAATTTATTCTTAAAAGCAAAATTGTTACAAATAGACTTTTAATATAACTGTTTTGTAAGATGATAAGAAATAACTATAAAATAATTCGAATATATATATTTATATCAGTGCTAAAAATGCTGCTGAATATCACTGAAAAATCGTTATAAAACGATTTTGTTTTATAAGCTGAAATATTTTATATCTTAATCACGGAAACATTTATAAAATAATTTCTTCACTGCATAAGATATTTTATAATTTTGCTGTAGAAACGTTTTAATGATAAATTTATAAAATAGTTCAGTTGCAGACAACAAAATAGTATTTTCTGGAACTCTAATATAATCAATCGGCATTTAGAAAGATTAATAAAATAGCAACAAAACAAAATAATCGTAGAACATTATAAAACTAATTTGCTGGTTGGGATCTACTATCAGAAAGAATCATGAAAATGGATACTATGGCGAAGAATAAGAAATATTATATCAAAAATATTGTACGCCATTCGATCTGCAAAAAAAACAAACATTTTAGCTTATGTGCGATTCTAATTAATATCACATTTGTACGAAATTTCATCAAAATTCGCCCACTAGTTTCGACGCTAGCGTGTTCCAATAAATACATATATTCAACCATTATTTAAAAACCACTTGTTCATATTTCAAAACGTAGAGTTCTGGACTTATCTCAATTTTTTTACCAATTGCAGTAAGCTCCCCATTTTTATGGGTGGAGGAGTTAAAACATATTTATGAAAAAACACATATAAATGCCCACACTGGCTAAACTTATGTATTTTGTTTACATATTAAACAATATATGAATTAGCTTAAATATTGAAATCTATTACAAAGTTATTTCTCAGTAACATTCTTTTAACTTGCGTTTGAAAACACTATTTCTGTTACTTATCAGATGCAAAACATTGTAAATTATGTATGGGATTTTTTTTTTAATCCAGTGGCGTAGTGATGTGTTAGATTTAATAAGTCCTTACGACGAATTGTGTACTTGTCTATTGATAATGTGTACGCCTGGCCTATATAATTTGTTAAATAGAGTGCCACAGTGTAGAAGCCATCTCTTTTATTCAATGGTGGCCAATTCAATTCTACTAATGTTTGTGTCACTGGGTACTGTTTTCATAAATTACAAATAAGTTTCACACAATAGTTTTTTACTCTATGTAAATTCTGATAGTTGAGTTTAGTTAAACATGGTCTATAAATGACATTATAATATGTCAAGTGTGAAAGTGAGAGATTAGTAAGATTAGTAAAATTGTCACATAAAACTAAGAGTATAAATCACCTAATAAGGAACTGTCTTACTATAGTAATTCTATTAATGCAACTTGTAGACATTACAAGAAGTTTAGGAAAAAGTTTTGGATTAAATCAGTATCTTGGAAAGATTTTGTTTAAACAAGAGAATGTTCAAAATCGTGTTTTTTCGCAGTTTCTCTTCAATAACTCTGGTTCTAGGACTCTAATCGTATTAAGGAAAGAGAAACAAATTATTTACGATGAAATTGCGAAGAGAACTAGATGTATCCGAACTCTCTTCGTCAATTGGTTAAATTGCAAAACATAGAAACAATTGTGGGTGGCCATTTTTAAACAATTGGTAATAACATTAACAATAATGGATTAAATTTAACCAAACTCTAGAAGAATATGCCACTAATGAAGGTAAATTATAGTGCCAAATTTCAAATCTAAATGTTTGTAACTACGGCTCAAAAACAATAACAAAGTCGAAAATTGAACAGTTGGCCGTGTCTGGGCATCAGGTCGTATAACAAACTTTTTTTTTAGATTGCAGCTTGTTTTATGTACTTTTCAGCGGCGTTAAAATACATTTTTTAATATTTTTGAAAACCATTTTTTTTATTTAATTTTTTGTATACAAATGCATTTTACTCCTCAATATTTTACATAAAATTAAATATTATTAGCATACATTAAAAATACATAAAACAATAAACAATTTAAAAAAGTTTTATCTACGCCAATTGGGAGCCGAGATATAAAATTTTTTGCATTTTAGTCATTTATAAACAAATGAAGTGAAATAGTGACTTGAAATTAACACTAAACATTTCATAATATTTAAAACTATTGACTGACTATGTTAAAATATGTTTTAATCACATAAGTTGTTGCAATATTAACGAATTTAATTTGCGGAACAACATGCACAGCGTACTCCTACAGAACATTTTAGCGTTCATTTGAGGTGTATCGCATCACCCTTCAATTTCATCACGATGTTTTTTTTTTGTTTTAACAATTGTTTTTTCTTCTAGATTTCAGTTTTGCTGCACAATTTTGAGATAAACAATTTAATTCAACAATAGGTACTATGAAAAGTTTAAACTAAAATCTTAGTTTCTATTTCCTTCAGTCGTTTATTTAGTAACTGAAATATAAGTGCTGTTTACTTTTTTTTACTTAGTTCATTTATATTTGTTATATTCTTATGCTTCAACACATAATCAATATACAGGGTGTAATTAGTTTCATGTCATTAAAAAAACTGATGGTAGGGAACGACAAGACAAACAAAAAACCTTATATAACATGGGGTCTAAAGCTCATAGTTTTGGAGAAAAAAAAAATAAACAAAAATTTCGCAAATTTTCAATAAAAGTTTTTGAGAACTGCTGGAATAATGAGGTAGGTTTAGATCTAGATCTGATCTGAAGAAAACTATACTCTAACTCTCCCTTGTGCAATGTTTTATTTACTGTTGGTGTTTCGTTATGTACACACGTCCAACCCGCCGTTTGTTGTTTTTGTTATTTTTGAATTTCGCGTCATTGTGTATTTATAGTTAAGATTTATTTTATTGACTTCAAGTTCAAGTTGTGAAATTCTTGATTACGTACAAACATAACTTACTTGTTCGTTCTTTTTGTATTCCTTTTTGGCTTTTGTACCAAGTTTTTATTTTATTTTTCTTTATTGACAGCGTTAATTGATAGTTTAGTGTTTAGTGTTGAACGAATTGCATATGTACTTAATTCGACGTACCGAACTGTGTATTGATACAGATGCAGAGATTTTGAATCATTTAGGTAGGTAGTAAGCTTTTAACCCAGGACACTTATTTATGTTACAAGTGTTAATAAACCGCATTTAAATTTTCTAAATTATAAACAATTCAATATTTTGTTCCAAATTAAAAAACACACATGTAAAGAAATGCTCTGTTTAAACCTCTATGGCCATTATTTATTTGCAATTGTGCACGAAGAGAGAGCGAATTATTTACCTCTTTATACTTGCCTCAGTTCAGTTGAGGCGGTACATCAAAGGCGGTCGATGATCCTTTGACACCGCGTGTGCCGGCAAGCACTTTTTTATGACAATTTAAAAGTTGTATAATTGGGAAGTACAAGTCCATCGACCAAGAAAAGCAGTGGTTCTCAATAGTTGTCTACCATAATATTAAATATGTTAACCTAGATCAGCGTTTTTCAAAGTGCCCCTAGAGGGAAAAGTCATAAAGGTTTTTTGTTTGTCTAGTCGGTCCCCATTGCCAGTTTTTTTTAATGACATGAAACTGATTACACCCTGTATAATATTTAAAAAGTTATTACGTAGCAATAAATAAAACAACTGTCAAAGAGGATGTTAAAGTGTATTTATATTAAAGTGACATTGCAATAATAAAGAGGCAGACATATATTTATTTGGTGTTAAGCGTTAACGCTTATAATAATTGTAGTAAGAACAATTTAAAGTGACAGCGAAACACGTAAATAAACAAGAACTAATTAAATAAGAGCGATTTTTTTAACTAATGTATCTTTTGGTTGACTTTAGATGCATACTAATAACTTTTATTTTAATTAAAAATAGGTGCTGATGAAAAAAATTAAACAAATGCAAGACATTTTTTCTAAAATCTCATTTGTGTAATATTACCGACAGAATAAAAGTAAGTAAAAAAAAAAAAGTAAACAGTACTTATATTTCAGTTACTAAATGAACGATTGACGAAAATAGAAAGTGAAATTTTAGTTGAAATTTTCATAGTACCTATCGTTGAATAAACTATTTAAGTTTATCTCAAAATTGTGCAGCAAAACTGAAATCTACAAGAAGGAATAATTGTTAAAACAAGAAAAACATCGCGATACGATGAAATTGAAGGGTGATGCAATACACTTCGAATGAGCGCTAGAACGTTCTGTAGGAGTAGGCTGTACATAGTGTACATGCTGTTCGGCAAATTAAATTTGTTAATATTGCAACAACTTATGTAATTAAAAATATTTTAACATAGTCAATTAATAGTTTTAAATATTATGAAATTATTAGTGCTAATTTCAAGTCACTATATTTCCTTAATTTGTTTATACATGACTAAAATGCAACAAATGTCATATCCCAATTGACGTGGATAAAACTTTTAACATTGGAATCGGGAATGTAATGATATATAGGGGGACATATACATCGAAAGTGAAACAAATGTTCGGGCACGACCGCTAGACGCAAGGGTGGTCAGATCGTGGTGATTTGAGTGGCGTTGTGTAGGTTGGACCTTTGTGTATCGAACAGAAGTTGTCCGGGCATTCCAAGTTTACGGGGGCGGCAAGTGGGAGGTCAATGGTGAAGCTCTACGTTTTGACTATTTTAATAAAATTATGCCGAGGTTTAAGTGCGATATAATAAAATTAGGGTGGTCAGATCGGGATGATTTGAGTGACGTTGTGTAGGTTGTACCTTTGTGTATCGAACAGAAGTTGTCCGGACAAGTTTACGGGGGCGGCAAGAGGGAGGTCAATAGTGAAGTTCTACGTTTTGACTGCTTAAAATGATTGAATGGTTATAAAAAATAAAAACTTTTGGGCATTAAATTGGACGTAGAACGGGGACATAAAACCGGGGCTCATTCTTGAGACTTTTCGGGAGGGAAGGAGGGCGAGGGGTAGAAAAGGGATGGGAAAGGGGGCGAGGGGAGATAAATCTTCGGGGCGAAAATTTTGTGGGGGGATGAAGAACCCTTTATTGAAAAACGGTCTAAACCGTTTTTCAACTCTAAAGTGGATAGATGGTTGTGGAGAGGGGCAAGGTTGAAGGTGGAGGCGGGGATTTGTCGGGGCAGAATTGAAGTGGGATCGATCCTGAAGGGTTTGCGAGGTCGAGGGGTAAAATCACATAAAAAATAGAGGAGAATGGGGTAATTATTTGAGGAGGGGATGCTAAATAAAATATTTTAACATTGGAAATGCTTAAGGAATTGGGAATGTAATGGTAGATGTAGGGGGACATATACATCGAAACTGAAGCAAATGTTCGGGCGTCACTGCTGGACGCAGGGATGGTCAGATCGGGGTAATTTGGGTGGCGTTGTGTAGGTTGGATCTTTGTGTATCGAATAGAAATTATCCGGGCATTCTAAGTTTACGGGAGCGGCAAGGTGGAGGTCAATAGTGAAGCTCTACGTTTTGACTATTTTAATAAAATTATGCCAGGTTTAAGTGCGATATAAGAAAATTAGGGTGGTCAGATCGGGATAATTTGAGTGGCGTTTTGTAGGTTGGTACTTTGTGTATCGAACAGCATTCTAAGTTTACGGGGGCGGCAAGGGGGAGGTCAATAGCGAAGTTCTACGTTTTGACAGCTTAAAATCATTGAATGATTATAAAAAATAAAAACTTTTGGTCATTAAATTGGACGTAGAACGGGGCCATAAGACCGATGCTCATTTTTGAGATTTTTCGGTAGGGAAGTAGGGCGGTGTGTGGGGGACGAGACGGAGCCGAGTCCCCCGTTGGAAATGTAATAATATACCTTTGTTTACAGAATTTGTTTAATTCAAGTTGTATTTGTATAAATACATAAATACATGTATTTACTCGCATATGCCAGTGATGAGGCCTTTCATTTTATTTATGATAACTATGTTCATTTCCAATGTGTAACAAGATTGCTTGATGGCGATTTCTGTAATTTTTTTATTTTATTGTTTCTTTTATGTAAGTATTTTTAATGTATGCTAATAATTTTTAATTTTGAGTAAAATATTCATGAGTAGAATGCATTAGTACATATAAAAAAAAAAAATTAAATAAAAAAAAATGGTTTTTAAATATATTAAAAAATTTTATTTTAACGCTGCTGAAAAGCACATAAAACAAGCTACAATCTGAAAAAAAAGTTTGTTGTACGGCTTGATGCCCAAACACGATCAACTGTTCTATTTTCGATTTTGTTATTGGGCCGTAGTTACAAACATTTCGACTTGAAATTTGGCACCGTAATTTATCTCCATTAGTAGCATATTTTTCTAAAGTTTGGTCAAATTTAATGCATTGTTGTTTTATTTATTACCAACTGTTTAAAAATTGCCACCCACAATTGTTTCTACGTTTTGCAATTTAACCAATTGACCAAGATAGTTCGGATGCATCTAGTTCTCTTCGCAATTTCAACGTGAATAATTTGTTTCTCTTTGCTTATTACGATGGGTGTCCTAGAACCAGAGTTAATGAAGAGAAACTGCGAAAAACACGATTGTGAACATTCTTTTCTTTAAACAAAAACTTCCCTGGACACGGATTTAATTCAAAACTTTTTCCTAAACTTCCTGTAATGTCTACAAGTTCCAGCAATGATATTGCTATAGTAAGACATTTCCCTACAAATTTTAGTTTTACTCCACTGACAATATAGTTTTGATTTATGTATACAGATCTCACGATTATTATAAACTAACCTTATATTAAAAAATGCTTTTTTTATTAATATAGATAATATTAGCATCAAAACATAGTATATAGTCCATAGACCGACAATTTTGCAGACGTCCGATCTAGTAATTATTTCCTTATTGACCTTAATTTCAATGTGTTGAATTGTCCTATTCCGAGCAGATTCCGGCCAGAAAACCATGACTTGCCATTTAGTGGAATCTATCGCTGAACAATAGGTTGCTTGAATCTTATATTTTTGATTCTTCGTACGGAATATGAATTTGTGTGTCATCAACATAAAAGTGTGTAGTCATGAAGTCAGACAATTTCTAAATGATAACGTATATACCAAAAATATTTGGGGTCCTAAATTGATGATATAACCTCGGTCACTGTCAATAATGTTATAGCGCAACTATAATTGTCTAAATCCAGACTGGTTTTTTTGGAATTATTGAGTTGTGGTTCAAGTGTACTATACTGTTGTCTGTTCACAAATATTTTTTTTACGTAAATAATACTTGATCGTAAGTCTTTTATTAGCTAATTAGGTTTTATTATTTTAGACAGAGGCAGTACAAGAGTATTTTTGTTCAATTCTTATTTATTGTATTTTCTAATATATTTTCATCAATTTTTGTACTATTTGAGGAACATTGAACAAAGAGGTAAGAACATCAAGACAATTAATCTTGTAAAGAAGAATTAATTCAGCTATTAAGATAAATATTGTGTTCTTTATAGTTTAGATTATCAGGCATATTTAAGAATAAATGGACAGCGCAGTCACAACTTTTTCAAGCCTACCTCATCTGCCTCTATAACATTTGATCTAGCAGATCGTAATCAGTAATCAGCATTTCAGTAAACAGTATTTTCATCTACTAAGCTGAAAATTGTTTCTGCGATCCCCCTTATAACTTTGGTTGGCAGAAAATCCAACGACAAATGAAGAACTTAATATGCGTGGAGCGTTATTTCATCATAACCTGGATTTAGCATAACCTTTCCTCTGTCAAGACGTATTGAAGTTGTAACACGTCCAGTTAAAGCATGTACAAAAAGAACATGTTCCCGACAATTGAGATACGCAAATTGCAGGTTCTTAGATGAAAATGTTTTCTAATTTTTTTTACTTTTGATAGGTTTAAATAAATATTTATTTTTATCTGGAAAAGCTAAAGCTCTTAATATAACTAATACGTCGATATCCTCTGATACTATGACTACGTTTTCATTTAATGCATTGAGAGCTGTTGTTACTAACAACCGATCAGCATCACTTTCAGCTTGATAGGAAGAAATCAACAAAACGACTTTTATTAAAAACATTTGTCAGGAAATTTTCTCAAAATTTTTCAAAAATATGTGTCTTTCAAATCGAATATCTGGTGCAGTTTTTGAGTTTACTTCCACATCCATTTCTTGAAATAGGTTTAGAAAATCATGAAACGTCGAGATTTTAAATTTGAGCGAAAAAAACTTTCTGTCTGTCTGTCGGTGCCTGTCTGTAACTTTTTTTTGTCCGCACGCTTTCTCCAGAACGGTTAAAGATATTGACTTGAAATTGACTTGATTAAAATTTTGTACATGTATATATTATAACGAGATCTGGAACTGGATTGTCTTTTGAAAATATCCGGTAAAGAGTTGGGGGTTAAATATGGGTAAATAAAGGGATATATGTAAAGCAAGTTAATACGAGTACAGAAACCTCAAATCCGGTATATATACTAGAAGCTAAAGACTTAAATTTTTTTGTAGTATTTTTTAACTCACCACCACCCTACTCCATTATTAAAGGGGTTGATAAAATGAAATTGAGATATTCGTTTGAAATTTGGTTTACGTATGTAGGTATTATAACGACATTTGAAACTAGATTATGTTTCAAAATGATTCCGTTGAAGGGTTGGGGGTTAAATAAGGGTAAATAGGGGAAAATTCGTAAAGCAAGCTGATAAGAGTACAGAAACTTGGAATTCGATGTATGTACTAGAAGCCAAGGTCTCAGATTATTTATAATATTTTTCAAGCCCTACCACCCATACTCCATTATTAAAGGGGTTGATAAAGTAAAATTGAAATATTCACATAAAATTTGGTACACGTATGTATTATAACAGAATCTGAAACTAGATTATATTTTGAGAAGCTTCCGTTGAAGGGTTGGGGTTAAATAGGGTTAAATAGAGGAAAATAAGTAAAGCAAGCTGGTATGAGTACAGAAACTTGACATTCGGTGCATGTACTAGAAGCTAAGGCCTCAGATTTTTTCATAATAATTTTCAGCCCCCCACCACCCTTACTCCATTATTTAAGGGGTTGATAAAATAAAATTGAAACGTTCACTTGAAATTTTGTATTATAACGATATCTGGAACTGAATTATATTTTGAGATGATTCCGTTGAAGGGTTGGGGGTTAAAGAGTGGTAGATTGGGGAAAATAAGTAAAGCAAGCTGGTAACAGTATAGAAATTTGGGATTTGGTGTATATACTAGAAGCGATGGCCTCAGGTTTTTTTATAATATTGTCCATCCCCCCACTACCCCCACTCCCTTAATAAAAGGGTTGATAAAATTAAATTCAGATTTTCACTTGAAATTTATTAAACTAGATTATATTTTGGTATGATTGCGTTGGAGGAGTAGGGGTAATTGGTGGTAAATAGGGAAAAATAAGTAAAGCAAGCTGGTAAGCGTACAGAAATGTGGGATTTTGTGTATATACTAGAAACCAAGGCCTCAGATTTCTTTCTAATATTTTTCAAGCGCCAGTATCTCCGCTCCATTATTAATAGGTTTGATAGCATAAAATTGAGATATTTACTTGTTAGTTAGTACACGTATGTATTGTAATGACATCTGATTGAGATGATTTCATTGAAGGGGTGGGACGTGGTAGATTGTGAATAGGGAAATATAAGTAGGGTACAATAAAAACTTCATTTTTGACGCATATGGTAAAAACCAACGCCTCAAACTTTTCTATGACATCTGCTCCAAATATTGTTAAAATTCTATGACCAATAATTTCCACATACTAGAGTGCAAATCTAGTAAAGATGTTTCCTTTAAAGTGACTTGGATGATAAATCTGGATGTGGAAGTAGGCAACGGTTTTAGAAGTCGGTTTCCTTCAGCAGATTCTATTCCATCTTTCTGATAACCGTCAAAAACAACAATTTCCCCTTTTCCATAATTGTTGCACCATACCGTTGATCGAGTTGCCATTTGTTTTTATGCAATAACATTCCTCCGCCGATCACAAACACAAATCGTTTAGTAATATATTTTGGTAATTGCACAAAGAGCTCGTAAAAAACAGGCTTTCATGTGTTTTCTTTGTAATATTTTTCAACCCCTCACCACCTCCACTCCATTATTAAAGGAGTTGATAAAATAAAATTGAGATATCCGCTTTAGTACAGGCAAATAAGCCATTTAGGGTAACAAAAATTAAGAGATGGGTCATCTCCGGGATTTAAGTAGGTAATAAATTGGAGAATGAAATGATGCATTCTTTGCACTTCCAAGTTTCGTGAAAATTCAAAAAAATTTGGAAAAACTTTATGATTTTCGGTTTATTTTTTGCTCTAGCAACTAAAATAATGAAAATAGAGAAAATGTTTTCAACAAAAGTTGTATCTTGTCTCTTCCTCTACAAAAAAGGACTTTACAAATTTTTGTCTTCCTCAAGCCGTTTAGAGGATAAATCCAGTTTTCCACTTATAGTTTTGAGTCGCTTCGAAATGCGCGAAAAATGAGAATTCTCCGGGAGTTTCGTACGATCGGACTCATCGATTGATACATTTTTACTATTCAGAGCCCCTGAAAAATGAAAATAACATAAAATGCAGAGAAAAGTCTCGGCTTTACTGTAGAACTAATCACAAAATTTTAAAAAAAAATTATCATGGGGAAAAGGTGTTGTATTAGTAAACTTTGTACAGTTGATCCACAGATTTATTCATATTTTTGCCGGGAGTCCTTAGAATGATCATTCATTTTGCTAATATAATCTTATATAATATGATATATTAATCCAGTTAACATTTTATTGCAATTGCTTTTTTCTGAAATCGGTCAAGAATGCCTACTTTCTCGGCGCAATTTCAGATCCCAAAATACCCTAATTTGGTCCGTTGCTAAGCTACTATCAGAAAACAGTCCAGGAAAGTTTTTTTTTTTTAGTCCGTTGCTAAGCAACCATCAGAAAATAGTACGGGAAAGTTTCTTCCCTCCTAGGCCAGGAAAGTAGGTAACTTTCCCGTACCGGTTTAATGTTATTCATTTATAAATATCCCTTAATTTATAATTATATTGATTGCGATTTCAGAAAAAATAGTGTGTGTACCTCGTAGTAAAATCATGCAGTACTTTTTGAATTTGTCTATATTGTTCATACACGTTCAGAAAATGCACAATTATATGCAGTAAAACATATACAACTTATTTATTTCTTAATATCATTTTCAATGAGATTTTTACGAAATGTAGGTATATTAAGGCTCGTGTAATCGAATTCATGCAGTGAAAAAGCACCGGGAGAAATAGGGAGGATGCATAAATCTCAAAGATATGAATAAATCAACTGTACAACGTTTACTAAGCCATCTTCTATCAATTTTCTCTCTATGATAAAAATGTGTATGAATTTTGTGATTAGTTCCACAATAAAGTTAGGACTTTGCTTTACATTTTATGTTATTTTCGTTTTTGTTAGCGGCTCTGAATAATAAGAATTATCGATGGATGAGTCCGAAAATTCTCATTTTTCGCGCATTTCGGAGCGGCTGAAAACTATAAGTGGAAAACTTGATTTATCTTCTAAACGGCTTAAGGAAGACAAACATTTTTTGTAAAGATAGAGTCGTACTACATAATATAATAAGCCACCAGAGGAAAAAAAACGAAAATCAAAAGTTTTTCCAAAATTTTTAAAATTTTTCCGGAACTCTGAAGTGCAAGGAATGCATCATTTTATTCAACAGGTTATTACCTACTTAAGTCCCGGAAATGATCCTTTTATTAGATTTAGCGGGGTTTTTACAAAATGTTGCCCTCATTGCCTGTACTATTGTTTGGTACACGTGTAATACTAATCACGAACGTTGCCTGTGACGTCATCATCTTTTAATTTCCGAATTCTGTATTATTCATCTCTAAAACGCAACGTTACGCTTGGAAATTCTGTCGGAACCCCATCAAACGTTACTTTGTGTTATTTACATTCTAATGCGGTAGTATCTAAGCTGAGAGAAAAATCTCATGACTGAAAAAAATATAAATTGATGATGTGAATGACAACATTCATAATTAGTATAGTATGTATTGCAATGACATGTGATTGAAATGATTCCTCAGGAGGGTGGAGGGTGGGATCAAATAGGCGAAAGTAAATAAAGCAACCTAATAAGAATCCAGAAACTTCATTTTTGGCGTACACGCTAGAAGCCAATGCCTCAATTTTTTTAAAACATCAGCCTCAAGTATTCTATTATTATGAAATGTGGACGTGAAAATGTTTTATATAACTTCACATATCTAATCTGAAATGTATTTAGCTCTTAAATATATTTTCGCAGACATCTATCTATTCTTTAGATAAGTTGTATTTTACAAGTTGATACACCCAGATCCCCCTCTCCACCAACCGGGTAAAATGGATAAATTGTACTTTTCAATGAAATAGGGAGTTTCGAGGTAAATTTTTTTTTCAGATTTACGATATGCATTACTAAGAAACATAATTTTTGTTCCTACTATCACAGCATTTTCAGGTTTACATTGCTAAACATGAAATCTTGAAGTGCTAATAAAATGTATACATTTTAATGAAACAAATCAATGCATTCTCTTTTTAAGACAACTTTGAAAGTTGCATATTTAAAAAGAGCAAAGTTAATCATAAATAATCATAGTTTTTACAGAATTTCATTTTGCATGTTTTACTGGTTGCCAAGCAACGAATACGATATGAATCAATTCTTGTTCAGAATTTCATTTCGCATCGGTTGCTAGGCAACAAATTCGATATGAAATATTTCGTGTTCGGGCCACTGTATTCTGAATGTCTGTACCCCTTACTCTTTGCGGCTTTGCAGCAAACGCGAAATATTTCACCGACGTTTTCTCCGGTCCGGTCCTATACCACCCTATATCGCGTCGGTAGATACATATCTCGTCAAGGTATCTTCAGGGTTTTCCGCTTATAAAAGTATAAAAATCGGTTATCTCTTTCGCTTGAAAAATATCATTTTCGTTCACTCATGCCAAGCTGAATTTTTTATTTCTCCAGTGAAATATAAGATGTGAACAAAATTCTAATTTCCGTTTTTCCATAGAGAAATCGTGCAGCATTCCAGCCGATGTATTTATTTAGTTATAAATGTTTCAATAATTGACATTTTCACTGCTCCGACGAAATTATTTTAAATTTAAATCGGTAATAATCGACGTTGAACCATTCTTTTAAACGACGGCTTCCATTTAAGATTCCAAGCGAATTTTTTAGAATCCCTTATCGAAGTACCTACTTTTTAATTCCTCTTGAACTTTTTGGCCGATATTTCAGATTCTAAAATAGGAACTATTTTATAAATTTATCATTAAAATGTTTCTATAGCAAAATTATAAAATATCTTATAATGGATTTAAGAAATTATTTTATAAATGTTTTTGTGACTAAGTTATAAAATATTTCAGCTCATAAAACTAAATCGTTTTATAACTATTTTTTAGTATCGTTCAGCAGCATTTTAGCACTGTTATAAATATAGGTACTTTCTAATTATTTTATAATTATTTCTTCTCATCTTACAAAACAGTTATATTGAAGATCTGTTTGTGACAATTTTGCTTCTAAGAATAAATGTTGTTCCAGAGTATGCTATATAATTATTATATAGCATTGTATTTACTGTAATATGGAAATAGCAACAAAGTCATTACAAAACAAAATTGTTTACTTGAGCATACAAATGTGGTGGCTAACAATACAATAAAACATATTTGAGAAAATTGATTTCTTGCGTTAGCTGTGTAGTAGTCATAATTAAAATCTGTCTTATAATGAAAATTTGTCATAATTATAGTACCTACACAAGTTTATAAAAAATTTATTCTCCCAAAATTTTGATTACCAATATTGACAAGAGCGGTGCAGATCTTAACAGATCATATAACGGCCAAACTATAAACTCAGATTTAGGACAATGGAGAAACTTAAAAAGTTTTTGTAGAAATATTAGGTACATGTATTAACAGCGTAGTGGTTTGGCTATAAGACACAGTTTATACTGCTGTAAAATGAAATGACGCATTTCACTCACTGCACTGTAAACGTATCAGGTCATATGCCAAAGTACTGTTGCTTCCACTAGTAAAAGTAACTACGTGTTTTTGGCAATAAATAAACCATAAATAAATAGCTCTGTAAATAATGTGATTTACTGCTACTAACTTCTAGGTTACATTTATGCAAATTGAAGTAATTCTGTTTCTATGGTTGCATTTAAAACTTTGTCTTAACTGATTTATCATAAGAGGTACAAAAGTATTGCGAAAGTGAGTGATCTATTTTATAGGAATCGTCTAACAATTTAAATATCGTGAAATGCTTACTACTAACACAAAAGTATTTTATAGAGGGAGGCCATCTTGAAAGGCCAGTGTTCGAAATGATAGGATATGAATATTTAAAATATCACACGTTTATTAGAATTTATGGAGTCAGAAACATGCCAACTATACAGTTATGACTACTAAAAAAAATTAGTGTACGTTACATTGCAAAAAAACTTAAGTTTATAAAATCGATATTTATAAAATTTCAAAAATTATTATAAATCATCAATAAATGTGAGGCCCATTAAAAATATATTAAAAATATAGCCATAGTTCACAGTAAAATTTTTTCCGCATCAAAAATTGGAGTCGTTGTAAGCCAGAGCAAGTCCCTTAAATAATTATTATAGGTTATTAGGTACCTAGTAATAAATCACAATGCGTTTAGTGTCAAAAACACTTCTTAAATTTTTAGGATACATTTTAGAAATCATTTTATTTTATCAGTGTGTATAAAGCAGCATTTAAAAAAAATAATGGCTATTTAAAAGCTTTTATAAAACAGTTGTTTACCTGTTTTATAGCATTAATTTAACAAACAGGGAAGTGTGTTTTATAGTACAATTAAATAAGGCTTTAACAAAACTGCTATATAGTGATGGTACTAAATTTTCATAAGGCTTCTGAAAATGTTTATATAATTATTTTGTAATGGTTCCAATAGGCGTTACAAAATATCAACAGCGATTGAAATATTTTATATCATGGTACTAATTTTGCATTTATAGGTGCTATGAAAAGGTTTTGAAAGTGTTTCTGAGAGTAACGTTGTTTTATAAAATTTGTGTCAGAAACTAGCAATCTGTTATTTTATAAAAGTTGTAGGAATGTTCGAATCGAATCATGCAATTCTTGAATATTGTAGTCAAGTAAGAACCCAACTAGCAATTTGATATTTTATAAAAGTCGTAGGAATGTTGGGTTCTTACTTGACTAAAACGTTTAAGAATTGTATGATCCGTTTCGAACATTTAACCCATCTTTGATACTATTGTTTTGTTTCTGTGAACATTTTTGTAGGTAACGGTTAATTTTATAGTAGTTTCCAATAAATCTATATTAGTTAATATATTGTAGAAAAGGTACAGTATGCAAAACGCACAAAATGACTCAATTTGTGATTGTTGCATAATAAAATATTTCAGTTAAGTTTTAATAAAATATATTCATAATAAATTTCAATTTAACCAGACTTCTGAATTTCATATTTTAGTAATTGAACTATACGAGTCAATATATAAAACTCTGCAAAATTTGGAGACATAAATGTATTTTCTTTATTTTAGGTTATATGTCTAAGGCCCAGGGCATGCTAAGATTCAAAATTGCCCATTTAACAGATCACAGAGTAAAACTTATGAGCGAAATAGTGTCCGGCATTAGAGTAATTAAGATGTATGCATGGGAAAAATCCTTCGAGAAAGTAGTTGAACTCGCAAGAAAGTAAGTTGTTATGTAGTAGATATTAATGTATAAATTATGATAATGTGAATCGAAGAAAATTTATTTATCATAGAATATTTTCCACTATCTAACCATACCTATAATAGCTTACATTACCGTATACATATATTAACCTAATTAACGTGACATAGAAGTGCACTAATAGAAATAGTTTCTTAGTAACATATTTTCTTTTTCATTTTAGAGTGTATATGATACATTGGATATTTTGTATGACCAAATCATGACTTTAATGTTAACGTTAGACAGAAACCGTAGAAATTTCGTAAATTTCAAATGACCCCGCACAAAGTAAATGGTCAGTGACTTTCTGCGGATTTTGTTCAAATTTTAGTATGCTGCAATTTTGTCCTTTCTGAATAAAAGTCTCCACTCAATCCTATGCTTAGTTTCCATGCTACAGAACCTTAAAGCTCTATTAATGCACTAAATATAGGAAACAGTCAAGGTTTTTTTAAATATACCTTAAAATTTTCATTGATGAAATCCTACTTTTAGATGTAAATAGGAGTGAATATATATATCGTTTAGATTAATCATCAAGTATACCTATGTTATAGTTGTGTACAAATATTTATTTAACGCAAATAAAAAAAGCCATAAAAATGACCGTATACTACTACTGTCTCGTTCCCACAGAGGCGTACTTAAAATTTTTGTGCGCAATAACTTAGAATAAATTAGATAAACTTATAGACCTGATAGAATCAAAGCGTGTTAAAATGGCAAGCAAAAATTCGTGCACGAAAGGGGTGGAAAGCAGGGTTGAAGTCGCACTTTCTTCATAAAAAATTTACCGGTGAGACTCATGCTTGCCAATTTACAGCATGTTAAGGAAAGTACATTAAATATGTTACCAAGTTGGCAAGCAAAAATTCTGTCACGAAAGGGGTGGCAAGCAGAGTTGAAGATGCACTATTTTCGTAAAAAATTTGCTGGTAAGATTCATGCCTGCCAATTTAACAGCATGTTAAGGAAAGTATATTAGACATGTTACCACACTGGCAAGCGAAGATTCGATCACGAAAGGGGTGGCAAGCGGGATTCAAGATGCACTTTTTCGTAAAAAATTTACCGGTAAGATTCATGCCTGCCAATTTAACAGCATGTTAAGGAAAGTATATTAGACATATCACCAAACTGGCAATCGAAAATCCGGTCACGAAAGGGGTAGCAAGTATGGAAGATGCACTTTTTTCGTAAAAAGTTTACCGGTAAGACTTATGCTTGCCAATTTAAGAGTATGTTAAGGAAAGTAATTGAACATGTTGCCAAATTGGCAAGCGAAAATTCGATCACGAAAGGGTTGGTAAGCAGGGTTGAATTTGCACTTTTTTCGCAAAAAAATTACCGGTAAAGCTCATGCTTGCCAATTTGACAGTAGGAGTTTTCCGTTAAATCGGCTTTTTGTGGAGAAATTCAGCAATTTTATATTTGACAGCAGATTTGACATCTGTCAAGTCTTGATATTTTATATTGACATTGAATTCATGATCAGAATGCTCAAGAGCCAATTGCTTGCAAATCCAGCAACATATATAAAATAATTTTTTAAATATACTATAAAATTGGCAAGCATGTGTCTTACCGGTAAATTTTTTGTGAAAAAAGTGCAAATTCAACCCTGCTTGCCACCCCTTTCGCGACCGAATTTTCGTTTGCCAAATTGGCAACATGTCTAATATACTTTCTTTAACATACTGTTATATTGGCAAGCACGAGTCTTACCGGCAAATTTTTTAAGAGAAAGTGCAACTTCAACCCTGTTTACCACCGAATTCTCGCTTGTCAGTTTGGCAACATGTTTAATATACTTTCCTTAACATACTATTAAATTGGCAAATATGAGTCCTACCGGAAAATTTTTTACGAAAAAAGTGCATCTTCAACCCCGCTTGTCATCCCTTTCGTGACCGAATTTTTGCTTGCCAATTTGACACGATTTAACTCTATCACAAATTAATCTTGTTCAATGAAAACTAGCCTTGATACTTGCCAACGAGTTTTTTTGCTGCGGGCTCACGGTCTATATTACTCGGTACAGCGATAAATTAAAAATATTTACTCTGGTTTGCTTGTGTCAAGATAGGAATAATGTCTTATATATTTGTCGAGAATTGACGAGTTAGTAAGGGGTCTAACGCAGTAAAAATTGATATGACCCATTTTAAGAAGGTACATAATTTTTGGGAATGAATTCAGAAAGAGGGTCCTTACGGACGTTAGAACTGGTTTGTTGGACTTTTGTGGCTGTTGCACAACTTCTCCACAAGAAAAAAGATAACGGAATGTTATTTCAAAAATTCATGTGTTTAAGCGTATACCTATCGCTAGAAAACTAACTACGTACGATTTTGATCTGATTTTTTATATTTATATACCACTGAAACGAGCGCATCTATCTATACTAACTCTACCTGTATAGGATTTCTAAGTCACACACGGTCTTTTTCCAAATAAATCCAGAATCACTGGAACAAAATTTGTGTGTTTAAGATTTCGACGTGCGGCAACTATATTAAATGTTTGAATTTTGGGTATACTATGTGAGAAGGAAATATGGTCTAGAGATTAACAAAGTTTTAAAGATTTTGCGTCAAAGAAAAGTCTTTTTTTTTTTGGCAACTAATTATTTTTTAGGTAAAGTTTTTTACTTTCAACACATCAAAGAATATTATGTAAAAAAATTAAATTATTCTGAAGTAAAATAAAAAATATATGACGTGTTATGAAACACAAAACATAACACACAATTTTAATTTTTTTTAGAAAATGACCAAGTTGGCCATTTCGGCAATCTCAAATCAGTGGACGCATTCAAAAATCGAGTTTAGCAGGTTATTTTACATCAGATTACCTATTTTTTAGGTGGGTGTTCGCGAGTTGTATAGAAGGTATCGAATTGAGAGGGTCTGGTCTTCCACTAATATGCAACTTTTCCTTTATTAAAATAAAATCAATGTTAATTACTTTAGAAAATATTTTTTTAGTACCTTTTTAGAATTAATTTATTTTATATACATTTTTTTTTTCGGCTCTATTTTTAGAACTGCTTAGAACTATGGCTTTCTGATTTAGATATCACTGCTACGTTTGTGATTGAGCAATGCTGTCGGCGTAATCTGCTCGCATTGATGATGAAAATAATGCACATAAACGGTGAATTGCCATTGAGCGGCGAAATGTATATTAACACTTAATCTAACGTTACACATGTTTAGGTGTTTATATTCACTCCCATTTGCATCTAAAAGTAGGGTTTCATCAATTAAACATAGAAGACATATTAAAAAAAACTTTAACCATTTCCTATATTTGATGCATTAAATATACGTTGTCTTATCTGACACCAAAAGTACTAGAAACCTTAGCAAAAATACGCGAAAAATAGTTTTGGCCCCATTTCGGCTCGTTTCCTACCACCGTGGATTGGCCCAAAAGAAGTAAAAAGTATTATAAAACTTATAGTACTTATACTACAGGGTTTTTTATTAAGTAACGTAGACATGTGACCAGAAAATGTATGCAACGTACTAAACGCCGTTGGCGCTTCTATATAACAATAATTCCTAAATCCGGGCATTATAGCTGAAAGTTAAATCTTAGATTAATTTATTTAGGCTCAAATATTACGTTCTTGTAACTTTATTCTCATATTTAATTTCTTTATTCGCATATCTAGATTAGAACCAGTGTAACATAAATAAGCTGTATCAGATAGAATACATATAATTTATACGTTGTCTTATCTGATACCAAAAGTACTAGAAACCTTAGCAAAAATACGCGAAAAATAGTTTTGGCCCCATTTCGGCTCGTTTCCTACCACCGTGGATTGGCCCAAAAGAAGAAAAAGTATTATAAAACTTATAGTACTTATACTACAGGGTTTTTTATTAAGTAACGTAGACATGTGACCAGAAAATGTATGCAACGTACTAAACGCCGTTGGCGCTTCTATATAACAATAATTCCTAAATCCGGGCATTATAGCTGAAAGTTAAATCTTAGATTAATTTATATAGGCTCAAATATTACGTTCTTGTAACTTTATTCTCATATTTAATTTCTTTATTCGCATATCTAGATTAGAACCAGTGTAACATAAATAAGCTGTATCAGATAGAATACATATAATTTTGTAATATCTTTAAATATACAAAACAAACTGTTTTAGATGTCCAACTTGTAAATATCAGTATATTTTTTAAAATCAGCGGTATAAAAAAATAATATGTATTCTATCTGAGAGAGTTTATTAATATTATACTGGTTCCAATCTAGAAATGCGAATAAAAACCTTGAATGAGAATAAAGTTATAAAAACATAAAATTTGAGTTTATGCCAGTGTCATGATGCACGCGCCCTATTAACATATTGTTAATTTATTTGTTAAATTGTAAATAGATGATATCAAGAAGAAATTAAAATGTGAGATATATTTTATACATATATTTGCAAGTACAAACACGAGCTTCGAAAGTTTCAAGTTATTTTTCACAAGGTGCTAATTTTCATGTATCACTGATTTATTTATTAAATATTTAAAAAAGGAGCAAAAGAAATGGTACAGGAGCCGGCATGCATGTGTACCCAATAGAGACATTATTAATTCTGTTCGTTAGAGCATGGCAAACAACGAAAGTCATGCGAGAAATTGTCCTGGTAGTGGAAATTTCACTAAATAAGGCGAAATATATTTTACAACTGGTGCAAGTATTTGTTTCAAGCTAACATTTTTCTCATTGATTACTTGTCATTTAGTGAATACAAAAATATAACTGCCATATATCCCGAGTAGTAGATGTTCAGAGGCATATGTACATGCCAGCTGCATATTTGTATGTTACAGATGATGCGTCCACAGATTCGGTATCTCGAAGCGTACCTCCAGAGTCCCAGACAGCTTAGGCGGAATCGTCTGTAACATTCCTGTTGAGACTTTGGTGAACAATTTGTTCGACAAATATAATGACTATATTGAAAATATTATCTATAAAATTCGATTGAAAGAATTTAATTCTTGGAGGTACAGATGCTAGTAATTTTAGTGAAGTAATGTTTCGCATTCTCAAATATATCCCACTAGAACGCACAAAAGCTTTCAACTTGCCACAGTTTTCGTAGTCTTAAGTTTTGAGATATATTCTAAAGAGAAAATTTTAGAGTTATTGTTTAAAAAAGAACCAATAACTCTTTGCATCAGTTATTTCAAGCAATTCCAACTTGACTCAAACGTATGATTATCATGTAGATATGTCACTTTGTATAATAGCACTTGTTCAGGCTACAATAGAAAGTATTGTAAAATAATTTGAAATTTCGAACAATATTAAAAATTTAGTTGTTGGGACAAGAAATCATTTATATTTAATACCGAGAGGAAAACGCCTGGATACTAATTTGTTCTTGCTATTATTAAATGCCAATAATACGAGTACTAAAGACAAAATTGACCTTTTTTAATGTGATTTATGAAGAAAATATTATAAATAATGTAAACGATCGAAAAATACTCATATTTTTTTATTATGAACTAGAAGCTCTAAAATGTAGTAGGAAAGTCACAGCAGAGAAATGATCAATTGTTTGACGGAAGATCCAGTGCAGATTTATCCAACAATTAGCGCCGATCTAGAAAATGAAGTTAAATATGCAGCTAGTACTAATGCCTTATTAACTCGGTTACATACCGCTTCCAAATATAACATAGCATCAACATTTAAAAGAAGGGAAAATTAAATGTACAATGTACCAAGGAAGGGGAAACAAATCTTTGTTCAACCAATCTCTATAGGAAAGAAGGAAAGTGGCAATGGGCGATAAGAGAAGACACGTCGATCCATTGTCACTGTATGTTGACAAGAATGTAGGTTTGGGATCTAATAAATATGAAAAGTAGGTTTTCTAACTAAGTTAATATATATTAATTACAAGAGTTTATTTGTGTTAAATATAAAAAATCTTTTACAAATTCATTATAAGATTTCTCGAGAATTTATAAGTACAGAAACTGTGAGTAATATTAATCATTTTGTTTTTAAGACGACGTTGATGAGGTTACGGACGTGTGTGTATAACGTGTCTGCAAATTTTGCACTATGTTATGGGCGTCTCCGAAAATTCCCGAATTGTGGACGCGTCTGTAACATTCGAATGTACATCCCGGCTATTGCGAAGCTAAGGTGGCAGACATTTTAAACCTGCAAAGTCTGCAAAGTACTTTTAAGACGTGATTAATACTCACTTGGCATTGGCAAAACTAATTTTTTAGTATTGAAAATACTACTGGGCGCATGATATAGGACCCATCTTACGAAAAACGTATCGAGAGCGACAGATCTGTCTAGGCCACTGCGCCGGTTTTGTAGCCGTACCATTCACTCAACGCCATGTTATTAGAGATATCACGTTTCAATAACAATCCAAGCAGTATTTCGAAACTAAAATATAAACATAAACACTCCTAAACTTAATGGTCTCTTGCGATACAAGCCGACACTGCCATATCGTATGTCACTTAGTTTGCATAACTTGCGTTATTTCTTACAGAACACCGTCACTTTCAAATTAACATTGAAAACCAAAATAACCCAATAAAACATGGACTAGCTTAATTCGATCGTATGGACAAATATATTTAAAATTATGTAAATAAGATTATCAAACACATCTAAGTATGATATAAAAAAGTAGAGTAGTAAAGCACTGTACAGGGTGTTCTACAAGCTTTATGACAAAATTTGACAGATGATAGCTGGATTAATCTAAAAAAAATGTATCAATGAGCCCAAATGGTATTATTAAATCTGATAAAAGTTTTTATTTTTTTTATTTTATCACTAATCGCTAATGGTACCGAATGCAAATGCTGAAAATACCTATCATCCTAGCCATCTATCCTTGGACTCCAAAAGCAGTATAGTTGCATCTGGTATTTTCAATTTGCTTGAGACACTTGCGAAAGATGCAAGATCTGTGAATTTTTTATGATTAATATCATTTATAAATTAAGTTTCCACCAATAAGAAAAATTCTCATACTTTATCACATTTCTTGTCTACCATGTTCTAAGGCAAAGGATTAATTATTTTTCTAGCTGTTATAAGTGCGTCAGTTAATTGCATGCTGGCTCCTGTACAAAAAGATAGGTTCTCTGATAATAAAAAGAAAGTTTAATGGGAGATGCCCTTTACATGAATGAAAAATAGGGGAATGATTATTCGTTTATTTTTTTTTACAAGCTGTAATAAATTCGGATACATATGTTTTGGAACACTTAAGTTAATCTGGGATAAAAAATAATTTCTGAGATTGAATTTCATAATCAGAGGATTCAGTTTGATGATAAATATTTATTATGGTGACAGGTATATTTATTCCTGTCAACAACCAATCGGTATAATAAATAAATCACAACTGGATGGATAAAGAGAGTTAATTGATAAAAAAATATATATCATGAGTATTCTATTGATTGTATATGTACTAATATATGTAGATGTACTAATTTAGTAGATGATAAACAAATTTTAATACACATAGGAAAAATTACGCTTGCTACAATAAACCACCACAATGATTAACATTATGTAAAAATACCTCTTATAATTATATTTGATAACATTATTAAAATTTGAAGTAAGGTAAAATACAAAATAATGAAAATCTATTACAATATTCAGGGCACTGTAGCATATCCAGCAATAGTGTATTTAATTGGTAGAAGTATTTTGGAGTAAAACAAAACTATTATTGAATGTGCATTGCTGCAGTGCACAGCAAATTTAAAGACCGCTGCCAAGGGATCCACTTCCCATCCCAGCCTCTTTAAAGAAAAAAACATCTTGTTGCTAGTTCCAAATGTCGCTATAATACATACCTGCCAAATTTTAAGTGAATATCTCAATTTTATTTTAGCAACCCCTTTAATAATGAAGTGAAGGTGATGGTAGGGTGAAAAATATTTTAGAAAAAATCTGAGGAATTAGGTTCTTAGTAAATACACCAAATTCCAAGTTTCTTTTTTATTTTCAGGGCTCGTCTGTTAATAAAAGCTCTGAGGGCACTGCAGCCTCCTGGGCTTATTGTGCTAGTTAATGTCATCTTATAAGATTGCTTTACTTATTTTTCACTATTTACCTCCATTTAACTCCCAACTCTTTATCGGAATTAGCTCAAAATAGGACCTAGTTCCAGATGTCCTCTTAATACGTGTACCAACTTCCAAGCCAATATCTTAAATCGTTCTTGAGAAAACGTACGCACAACAAAGTTACAGACCGACCGACCGACAGACAGTCAGAAATGATTTTCGCAAAAATTTAAACTTTCGACATTTCATGACATTTTAAGCCTATTTGAACAAAAAAATCTACATTTCTTTTACGATTATTAAATATACTACCGCTAAACTACGTCGACGTGGAAGTAAACTATTCGTAATAGTCGGTCAACGTTAAGTAAAAACTTTTTCTAAATGAAAGGTTTGATCCAGTGGTTAGGTTTCTATGATTAATTATGACCTTTGTCGCCAATCACATATTTTTTTTGACCGTTTTCGAACAAGTTAAAGGTAAAATAGATATAGATGAGGTACAAAATCGAAGAGACACCTGATTCGGGCGAATCTTAATAAAATTTACTTAATTATTATGTATTATTCGGAGTCCTGCTTATGGCTCAATATTAACTTATTATTATTAAATGCTAAAAAATAAATATTGGGCATAAATATAAATCCAATTTCGAATAATATTGAGAAGTGTGTTTGCGTGTGTATTTTCAATGTCTTGTAAACACGGAAACTGTTGTTGGGCTTGGATTAAGCATATACAGGGTGAGTTAGGAGGAGAGTGCCAAACTCCGAAAGTGTATATTACACATAAGTGTATGGCTCAGAAACCCAAAAGTTGTAATACGCGTGTTATTTGTTTTCGAATTATGGCAACTTAAGTGTTTGTTAACAAGAAAAAATCGTGTCATTCTTTATAAGTTTAATCAAGTAGGCCACTTTTAAATTGTCAAACATACACACAAATGCGTTTCTAAGAAACTCAAAAGTTGTAATCTAATTTTTATTTGTTTTCAAATTACGGCAACTTAAATGTTTATTAGCGAAAAAAGATCGTGTCTTTCTTTATTAGTTTAATCAAATAGGTTAGCACTTTTTTTTATTTCTTGTCTACACATCTATGTGCATATGCAAATATGGTGTTTGCTCGTGGCTTTTGCAATGTAAATTCTCGTGATGTGGTGGAAGAATGCTCACATTACATCTGCCTATAGACAAGATGTAGATGAAGTGGAAAACATTATTGATTTAATGGTAGAGAACCCTGGTAGTAGCTCACGAAAAATTGCCATCCAAGTTGAAATTCCTTACTACCTGAGCACCGAGCAGGGCTTATACTCATACCACTTACAGCGGGTGCAGCATTTGCAACCGAGGGACCATGCTAGATGCATGCAATTCTGCAGATGGATAAACACTAATCATCATTTAGTTCCTTCTTTCTACGATGAAGCTACATTCACTCGCGATGGCATGAACAACACGCGTAACTCTTATCAATGATCTTACGAAAATCCACATAATAATATTAGAGTAGAAACCAATTTTCCACGTCGCTTTCAAGTTAACGTGTGGTGTGATATTGTTGTTAATTACTTGGGTTCTTTCATATTTGAGAATCGCCCATTAGGAGAATGTTACCTACCATTTTTGCAAAATGATTTACAAGCACAAGCAATATTAAATGTTCCTTTAATCATAGCAAATGAAAAGTAACACGCTCTCTTCGTTAACGAGCTGTAAAATGTTCGGAGATCCATGGAAGTGTATTTGAAAATTTATTGTAGATTAAACTTTTATAATTCCACTTTTCTGATTTTTGTTATTCATTATTTATTACTGAGTCTGCGGTAGGTTCTTGGTGAAACCACATATAAATCCCATATGCGACACTGAAACGGACAACGATATTTTGTGCGATGCTAGCAGAGATATATCCAGGTTAAATAGCCGAGATTCATACGCATAAAGAGTTTAGCTGCAATAAAATATTGAATTTTCATAACACGTACAAATTTCACTATTATTTTAAAATAAACATTACAAATAATACAAATAGGTAATGTAAGGAATTATGCGATGTAGGTAAATGTATTATACGATGCAGATATTATAATTATACGATTAAAATCCTCTATTACCTACTTCAGCCAGTTACTAAAAATCCGATTCGGGATATCCGAATCATCCCGAGCGTATTTAAGCTTGACGTGTCACATCCACAGTAAAAGTCCGAGGTCATCGGCGGTATTTCTGCTAGATCAAAGGAGTGTCGCATATGGGATTTATATGTGGTGAAACATACTATATAGAATAAGTATTATTATTACTTGGTATTGCTGTTCCACAATTTTTATTCAGATTTCTCTGACATATGTTTCGGCCTTTCGACCATTATCAAAGAGTTATAACAACTAACCTGAAAGTGACCATTACAAGATATTTATAGGATTTGAGAGATATAGATAACCTAATTAACATTTTATTACTTAATTCTAATATAGCTACTACTAAGAATTTAATTTAAATTTTAATTACTATTTCTGGGTATGTTTAATTTTAGTATAATACCCCCATAATAAACACCATACTAAAATTAAATATACCCAGATATATTAATTAAAAATTTAAATTAAATTCCTATTAGTGGCCATATTAGAAATAAGTAATAAAATATTAATTAGGTTATCTATACCTCTCAAATCGTATAAATATCTTGTAATGGTCACTTTTAGGTTAGTTTTTATAACTTCTTGATAATGGTCGAAAAGCCGTTACATATGTCATAGAAATCTGAATAAAAATTATGGATCAGTAATGCCAAGTGTTTTTAATACTTATTCATTATTTATGACACTGTAATTACGAAATAAATAAAATTCGGATTATCATGCCGGTCATTCCCTATAGACCTACGCGGTGTTAACTATAGTTCTATGACCGGCCAGTGTGAATCTGTAAGTGAATTCCCTCGCATTCAGGCCAGCAACGGTTTTCGGCACGCGGTGTATCTCGATGGTCCGTTCACCCATCGAAACGGCAACCGCTCCGTTGCTTAACTTCAGCGAGTCACTTGATACCTACCTGACTCCTCGCCTACAATGACCCATTAGTTGTAATCCGATTTTTAGTAATACTTATGTTTAGTATAAACTTCAGGAGATTGGCACTTTGCTCCTGACCCACCCTGTATATAAAATAGCCTAAAGAACTATTCCGTTTCCAAAAATTCGCATAATCCTAATCTATAAATAAAGTATCCTTGGTTTATATGTGGACTCCTTGTAACTTTGAGGTTCCTAAATTTGTTTACAATAATTTTTTATTCATGAGATAGTATAATTCACACGCTATCAAAATGAAATTAAGATAAAAAATATATAATTATGATTTATATCTAAATTTACCCAGTACGTCATTAATATGTCAATATAAAATAATATTTGTATACATTTACACAAAAAATTTACATTTAAATTAATAAAAAAAAAATTAATGCAAATTTAATATTGTGTGTTTGTCTAGTAGAAACGTGGCTGGATTATAATTCCAAAATCAACAAACAGTAATTATTCATTAATTGAAAAAAAAAATGGATATGTGTTGTCTCCAGTATGTTTTTAAGCGATTATGGGTACGATGATAATGAATAAAAATAACGGACTCATAAACAGTTCCAGAAGATATAGCGAATTATTTAAAAACTGTTTTGATACAACATCATCAAAACCAGTTTTGATGTTATTAAGGAATCATTTATTAATCTAATCAAATTAGTGCAGTAAAAAAACTAATAATGCAGTGTCATAGATTTCTATTCAAAATAACAAAAAAACACTTTATAAAATCAAGGTTCATTGTATTCAGCAACTGGACGTCTGCGTCTTATGTTGCGTCAGGTACTGTCCTCTGAAGTCATTGTTTAATTTACATTTTGCCTAGAAATTTATTTACTTCTCTGTATCTAAAGTCAGGAAAAAGACCATATGGGAGCATATTCAGTCAACTACGTGACATGTTAGCAAAATGTCTACCAAGAAGGTGGTGAATATGCTGTATCTATAGGATCATAATGTGGTTATAAAGTGAGAGAATAAGACATCGTATGTCGCTTTAGAGGACGTATTTCTTACAGAATTGAGCTGTTGGCGTCAATAAGCTGTCCAGGGAACACGCAGCAAACCTCTCCAGACCCACATTTCAAAAATGTCAATACGCTGTCTGTCTGCCTCCCTAATAGTCCATGTCTCAGAGGCGTAAAGAAAGAAGTCTGATCTTTGTAAGGCACACTGCATAGATGCGTCAGCGTATCGTACTTGAAGTGACGATACGCTTACGCTTGGGATCTGTCCAATAATCGTAAGGAAAAGATACGTTTAATTAACAAGATGTCGAGAGACTAAGAGGATGTATATGTTTTGTGCAACTAGATTAGACACCGACGAAGAAGAAAAAAAAATGTTTTCACCCATATATCGAAAGAAATATTAACTCTCTGATTTTCAACGTTGCAAGGGAAGTATCTGAAGATGATTGTGTATTTCACAAGGTATTCAAAATGAGTAAAAATACCTATAAAAACCCAGTAGAAATTGTAGGGCCATATTCACTTAATTTATGATTATACAAACATGAATACTTTTCCACTTCTTGGACAAACTGATACAAATATGATGTCAACTATGCAACATACACTTAAAACGACTACAAATGAATACGCAAGGAGACGAGACGATAACGCGCTTCTACGAAATCGCACGGATGCTGCTTTGTACACAGATCCCAATGTTTATACATTACCTGAGGCACGCAATCGTACCACAATCACATTTTTGCCTAGTATGCGTGGATGGCGCAACGATCCATGGACAGTGGGCCTAAGTCTCGTGATATTTCTATTACGTCAAATTTTGCTTATCTCGCAAGTTTCAGATACTACCATCTGTATTTTTCGCAGAATCTCATATTCGCAGTAGTCCATAAGGGTTCCAAGGGAAACCCTCATCTTTACTACCCCACAATCATCTACTTAACTTATCTGGATTATTGTAATTTCCTCGGTCTACAATCATAATTTTTGTTAGGTATCTTGTAATTTACATCCAAATCGTAATCAGAACTTATTGTTTGGAGGTTACCCAGTAGGTGTATGAGGCCATTCTCGCTCGCTGCAACCAATGTGGTGTCATTCGCAAACTTCAAATTAGAAATATTACTTCCATCCATAATTATTCCACCTTGTCAGTGCTCTAGGATACGTCGCATTGCGTGTCTTATGAAGTGGTACGAAGACTGATGTTTTACAATCATCGGTCCAGATTTCTGATATTTTTGTACATATTCTGTGGATGATTCTTACTCCATTTCTACCAACTAACATAGTTACTTAAATTACTTATTTATTATGTATACTCTTGAACTATTTCCAACTACGTTAGTATATCAATAAAGTCTATGAATGACATCATTTTGAAATTATAATAATACATTTTATCTGAAAGACTACATTGAGAGACCTTCTCCCTACGAGATTCTGTCTATGAGTGGGAAATGTATCAGCACGTCTAGCCCTACTTAGAGAACACTTGATTGCGGGCAAACCACAAAAAACATATTTTGTTCATGTTGGACTGTTGAATTCCTTAAAGTGCTGGTATATAGAAATGACTCTACAAATTAATCTTGATTATCTGGAGAACTATATTTAAATCGTCTCTAATTGCCAAAATTCTATGACTCATGCGAATGTTTATTGTATTTTTAAACCCAAAGCAATTAATTTACAATTCATATTTGTTCCTGTTTTCAATAATTGTTCAATAATTTAAATACATAATTGCTAATTTATAAAATTTCAACTTTCTCACAGTAAAATGAGAATTGTATAATTTTTGAATAAAAATTTAAATGTTCCCAAGTTCAAGTCTAAAATTATCATAAATTATTATCATCGTCACTTGTTTTAAATATAAAGATTGCCCTCCTTGATTCCAAATTATCAAGTATGTCAGTTTAGTTCATCTTAAAGCTTTACAACGTACGAATATGGTTTAATTTATTGTATTTGCAGAAAAATTTTCAAATGATGAATTGTATGATATTTGACCCGAACATAATTATATATGAGTACAGAGTCATTATAGTAAATTAATCAATAATACAAGGGATATAGGTATACCTATATTCTATAGAATTTAAAACTAATTTAGGTACCGGAATCCAAAGTAACATTTAAATTATCCAAAAGATTTAGTAAGTTTTCAGACAGAAGTCTTTTAGTTTTTTTTAATAATGAAACAGTCATTGCTTGTCATGAAGACGATAGAAGGATCCAATTTTGAATTAAGGTTCTTGGAAAGCTGATACTTCTTTTCAATCGCAACATATTGACAGACTTTCTATGATTCATGCGTTAATCTAGTTAGCTTCCCTTTATTATGTAACAGGTCTTACAGTGTTGTACTAGGGTTCATGGAAACTTGTTGCTTCTTTTCATTCGCAATGTATTGACAGACTTTCTGTGATTCACGCATTATTCTGTTTGCCCTTCCTTTTTAATATAAAACATCAACGTTGCGGTATCACGTCATTTGCCGCTTTTGCTTATAAGCCACAGTCTCACCAAAGGTATTTCTCATCAGCTTCATTGGTGATATTTCTCCAACGTTTTGGAAACCATCCTCTTCGTTTCACACTATCAACCGTTTCATATAAAGACTAACAATTCAAAATAAAAACCCAGGTACTCATAATCGGTAACTTATAAATAAATGTATTCGTAGGCCTAGATTCTATAGATTACTATTTAAATCTGCATTATATCTGAAATTTTCAACCTGCAATCCTCATGTTAGTATTTTAAAATGTTTAAAGATTGTATTTTTAGGTAAAATCGTTACTCTCCATAAAAGATCAATAAAGCTAGCTAATGACGACAAACAGATTAAGTTTATTTTATTACTTATATAACACAATATTGAAATAAAAGGTCAAAAGTCGTAGCTACATCATTTAAACTTGATCACAATGCCAAAAAATGCTTACCTTCCAAATTAATTATTCGCAAACCTTCAATATAATTAATACAGTGGTTAATGGTCATGACACTTAATCAATGAATATTATGTTTATTTTAATTAAGATAATTATTATTAAAAGTGTATGAAGATGCTTACCTTACCTCACATCATTGTACCTGTGATTTATCTCTAAGGACGGCAATGGCGTCAGTATTGACAAACATGTTACAACGGGAAAAGTTGAGTGTCAATTTGGTATAAAAATAATTTGAAAATGAAATATCTGTTGCCCTTAGAAGCATTCAGAATGAAGAAGTTTTTTTATTCGCAATTTTTATATTATTGTATACAGGGTGCGCCAAAGTTCTGATTTTGGTCGATTACGGCTGTATTTGAAATGGTGGAAATATATTGTCTATAGATTATTTTCTTGATTTTCAATTCTGAATAACCAGAAAATATGTACAATTATACAGGGTACTCCGTTTTCGTTGTCCGAGCAACAACTTCGTTATTTTAAATGGAACACCCTATATTTTTTTCCTTTATCGAGTTACCCATCTAATTATATTCATAATTCTATTAAGGTGGTAGGTACTTAAAATGAACCGTTTACGATATAAAAAAGATTTTTTGACAAAAAGTGAGGTTTGCGGATAAGTTTTTGAGTACCTCTGATTTCATAGACAAGAGAGTTTTCAAAATTCTGCTTATACTGTTATGTTGAGCATATTAAGGGCTAGTAGGGCAGAAACATTATTAATATTAATCTTATACAGAGTGCTGAAAAAATTGAGTTTAATGTTTCGCTAATAAAAAAGGCCGTAATTCAATTTTTTCAAATGGGACGTACTATTTTCAGTTCTGTCATCTAATGAAGTGTTAAATTATCTTTCCATTGATATATCATAGTAGGTATTTATCTTTAGGAGTTGCATAGATATTAAGGTTAATGGTCTGGATCAGTCATTTTTCTTGCTGGAACTTCATGAGGTTTGTACTGCACTTCACCAGTTTCGATAAATCTGTCTCTAAGATTACTAAATGCAGGTTCTAAAGGGTGTCTCCTTTCAGGATATCTGGTTTTATAGACTCGGGATGCTAAGAGGCTGTTCCTTGAGCACTCCCCCAGAATAAAAATCATGTCAACCATTTCTTCCCGCGAATAATTCATATTTAATATAATTATATGCAAATGCAACTTCCTGGAACTGTAAAAGCTACTAGTATTTTATTAAAGACAATCAAAACAAAAGCACTTACCGATATAGCAGTAACACAAAACTTTAGAACATCCACAGACACGTGTTTTGACATCTATGTCTCTTCGGTGCGGCTTTTTCTAAAGTTCACAATCAACTGAAATATGTAAGCAAATACTCGTGTTATAACTATCAAAGGATTACCAGAACAGGATATTAAAAATTAAAATTAGATTATAGGAAATTCCCCGTAAAGGGATAATTATCAATATAATTATATGCAAATGCAACTTCCTGGAACTGTAAAAGCTACTAGTATTTTATTAGCTAATAAAATACTAGTAGCTTTTACAGTTCCAGGAAGTTGCATTTGCATATAATTATATTGATAATTATCCCTTTACGGGGAATTTCCTATAATCTAATTTTAATTTTTAATATCCTGTTCTGGTAATCCTTTGATAGTTATAACACGAGTATTTGCTTACATATTTCAGTTGATTGTGAACTTTAGAAAAAGCCGCACCGAAGAGACATAGATGTCAAAACACGTGTCTGTGGATGTTCTAAAGTTTTGTGTTACTGCTATATCGGTAAGTGCTTTTGTTTTGATTGTCTTTAATAAAATACTAGTAGCTTTTACAGTTCCAGGAAGTTGCATTTGCATATAATTATATTAAATATGAATTATTCGCGGGAAGAAATGGTTGACATGATTTTTATTCTGGGGGAGTGCTCAAGGAACAGCCTCTTAGCATCCCGAGTCTATAAAACCAGATATCCTGAAAGGAGACACCCTTTAGAACCTGCATTTAGTAATCTTAGAGACAGATTTATCGAAACTGGTGAAGTGCAGTACAAACCTCATGAAGTTCCAGCAAGAAAAATGACTGATCCAGACAATTAACCTTAATATCTATGCAACTCCTAAAGATAAATACCTACTATGATATATCAATGGAAAGATAATTTAACACTTCATTAGATGACAGAACTGAAAATAGTACGTCCCATTTGAAAAAATTGAATTACGGCCTTTTTTATTAGCGAAACATTAAACTCAATTTTTTCAGCACTCTGTATAAGATTAATATTAATAATGTTTCTGCCCTACTAGCCCTTAATATGCTCAACATAACAGTATAAGCAGAATTTTGAAAACTCTCTTGTCTATGAAATCAGAGGTACTCAAAAACTTATCCGCAAACCTCACTTTTTGTCAAAAAATCTTTTTTATATCGTAAACGGTTCATTTTAAGTACCTACCACCTTAATAGAATTATGAATATAATTAGATGGGTAACTCGATAAAGGAAAAAAATATAGGGTGTTCCATTTAAAATAACGAAGTTGTTGCTCGGACAACGAAAACGGAGTACCCTGTATAATTGTACATATTTTCTGGTTATTCAGAATTGAAAATCAAGAAAATAATCTATAGACAATATATTTCCACCATTTCAAATACAGCCGTAATCGACCAAAATCAGAACTTTGGCGCACCCTGTATATGTATATCTTGCCTTTGATTGCAACGCAAGTATAAAAGGATGACATACAATTTTATGCAACGGGTTATATTAAATATTTTATTGTTATAAATATTAATTGAATTTGGATTGGCATTATTAAAAAAAAAAATGTTTAATCATGATTATTATAATGCATATAGCACCGTACTGAGGTTCTCTTATTTTGTACAATTATATACATTATAGTATAGGAGTCAGCGCACACATACCTGACACATTTGTATTAGCTGGAGACATGATTAATCCTTTGTCTTAAAGTATGGTAGATAACAAAAGTGATATCAGAATTTTTCTTATAGGTACAAACTTAATTCCTAAATGGAATTATTTTTAAAAATTCATGATATTCACTAATCATAGCTTAAAAGTAGACACACTGCAGGTTCAAAATGACTGTACCTTTTCTAACCGGGATGCATGCCTACCTTTGGACCTCCACTAATCGAGATGTATGCTTATCATATTGTTGTAATTACTAGGTAGTAATTAATCGATAACAAATAATATCAGCTTGATACTTCTTCGTCTCCACTAGCTGGGACGTATGCCACTCGTATTTTTGTATTCAATAAGTGATAAGTAATCCATAAAAAAACGCTTCAATCAAATACTGGCACCAAGTATAAAAGACATTTTGAGGTATATAGTGAAGCCACTAGGAGTATTTATTTTCTCATATCGCTTTTGCTGTCTATACTCTACTGTATTCTAAGGAACAGGATTGATAATGTCTCAGGCTGATGATACAAATGTGTCAGGTAATTGCATGCTGACTTCTGTGATATTAGTACATAGTGCATATAATAACAGGACATAAATGTTTAATAATCGTCGTAAAAAAAATGTTTAAACAGAAACGTTTCATAACAGGCTGTACTTAAATATCGAATAAAAAATGTCTGTCTATTGATGATATAAGTTACGTTAAATTGTAATTTTAGAGCTAAATATTACTAAGGTTTTTGGTTAAACTGCGTAGTCTCTGAGACATGCCGGACCAGTTAAGAGTTAAGCACATAAATATACCAAGATGTAGGTATATAAGATATCAAAGCTGTATAATACACAGTGCGTGTTACAGGTCCAGAAGAACTTTACGTGGACTAATAAATATATCAATTATACTTTAAAGTGCTATTGAGGCAACTTTAATAAGATTATTGCTAAACGAATTAAAGTTGCAATCTGACGCTGCCGAATGCAAGTACCTATTTAACACAGTAACTGCTTCTTGATGTTTTCTTTCAAATTTGGAACGTTTGCACACTACCCTGTTAGAATACTCCCAATTGAAATTGGATCATATCCATCATACAGAGCGATCGCTAGTGGAATGTAACTTTATTTTTATATAAAAAAAGTTAATGTAATTTTGAAGCAAACAGTTACTAAGATTTTTTATTAAGCACATAAAAATACAAAGACTACAGAATATCGAAAGTACAATATACGTATTGTGTCTTTTAGGTTTGAACGAACGTTACGTAAATTGGGATATATATATCAATTTAACTTTAAAATACTATAGAAGTATGTTTAATAGAACTATTACGAAACGTATAAAAGTTTTAATCTACCATTGACGAATTAAAATGCATATTATATACTTTAACTTGAGTTACACCTAATATTCTTATTTCAAAATCACATGTGCAAAATAGCATGGTAGAATACGCTCTATTGAAATCGAACCATATCCGTCACACCAGGATAATCACAAGAGACGTGTATACAGTTCTGTTTTGTATAAACTATATTTTACTGTAATTTTAGAGAAAAATGTTATTAAGGCTTTTAACTGAATGCACAAGATATCACAACCGCAGTAAAAGCACATCTCTCATATTTGAACCAAGTTTACAAAGATTGGGTCATACATCAACTTTAGTTTAAAATATTCCGCTCTTAACTGTAGAGGAATTTAATATTTTCCCAGTTGAGTTTCTACCGTATATCAGATGTATCATTATTAAAATGTCACTCTTATTATTATACTCTTCGCTAATACAAGACGAAGAGCATATTGCAGTTGATTGGCACATTTCTATAACCGGTAGTGTCGCTCGTAGAGATTCTTGTAAGCACGATAATTTAAGAATGAAAAGTGCGATTGTATTGAAATTTGGACAGTAACTTGGTGTTAGCTAGAGGAAAAATTTGTGAACAAAATTGATCAATACTTAAAAAAGTCATTTAGTTAAATTTAAAAAGAAATAATTTTTTTTATGATAATAATTGTTAATAAATTAAACACTGCTTTTAGATGAATCAATCAATATATTATAAATACTCTACATATGTTTCGGCTTATTAGGCCTTTATCAAGAGTATTACATAGTGATAGTGATGATGAAGGCCTAATAAGCCGAAACATATGTAGAGTATTTATAATATATTGATTGATTCATCTAAAAGCAGTGTTTAATTTATTAACAATTGTTTTCAAGATGTTTCACAAGGTACCTGCCACAAGTTCAGTTCAGTGTAATTCTTTTATGTTTTGTAATTAGACAAAAAATATCTAAAACCAATATTATTGACAAAAAAACTGCGAAGAGTATTCTATAGAATGAGCAACAATTATATAAAAAGTGCAGTAAATCGGCGAAGAGTATAATGATTAACTTGTTTTTAATAATTTCTTAGGCACAAGTTTCCCAGAAAAATTTATTTTTGATACTTTCTTTACAATGAGTATACTTTCACACCACTACGTGGGTGCGTAAGTAAAATTATGCATCTCAAGGCTAAATTCCCTTCAAAATAATTTCTATCCCTCATTGAACACAAGAAAATATACGATTTTACGTGAAAAGACACTTATCTTGAACTATGACCAAACTAACGACGGGATCACATATGCCAGAAGTATCATGATTTATATTAAATAGAATTATTTAACTCGCACAAAGCACTTGTAACTATGCCACCTAGTGTCCACATCATATAATCTGTTCTTTAACCGGGAAAACTAGAAAAGTCAAATTCACACTTATAAGTCGCTAAAATTATACTTAAAAATTTGGACATAAATTCGAATTATTTTCCATTTAATGTTAACAATTGCAGTTGAAATTATAAACGTTATATTGACTTTTCTTACGGAATTACATAGAAATCAGTTAGAAACTCGAAATTGATAATAGATCTGCAAGTACATCGAACTGCTGATACATCGAAACTTATGTTAAAATGTAATTCTAGCCACAGAAGAGGAACTATACAATAGCGAAAGCTAACCTTCGCGATGACACCAAACTTCATAGTCGCCATTGTTATAACCCATACATATGTCAAAACATAAGCCAGTTGATGATTGTTTTCTCAGTGTATAGGTACTGGACGCCTAAGTGCATGGCCACGTCGGCGCACCGCACATCTCACAGCGGCGCTAGACTGGTCTGCATACAAAAGAGCTTGTACTAATTGTTCATATATTGTTCGTCTATTTCCTTCCATAATTTTATTAAAAACACGGTAACGCCCGTGCTGAAGGCTGAGCAATGTGCGATATGCGAAGCTCAATATGTCTGTAAAAGTAACTTTTCTCAGTGTATAACACATACTACTGTCACTTTAAGATTACAGAAATCAGACCCTCCGACATCAAAGATACCGCGGCAAGCTTGATTGCTGTGTTGTAACATTGTATGAAACCGTTTTAACCGTTCCTAGTGAAAAAACTTACTTATTTTATTTCCACATCCACATAGTGTAGTGGAAGTATAAATAGTAATCGTAATTTTGTTGTTTTTTTTTTAATAGGCTAGAATGTCATAAAACGTCGATATTTCAAATTTGAGCAAAGCAAATAAATGTTCTCCCTCTGTCTGTTGGTCGGTCGGTCTGTAACTTTTTTTGTGCGCATGCTTTCTCCGGAACGGTTTAAGATAATGACTTGAAATTTGGTACACATATCATGACGAGATCTGGAAGCGAATTATATTTTGCGCTCATTTCGGTGAAGAGTTCGGGATAATATAGGGGTAAATAAGGGAAAATAAGTAAAGCAAGCTAATGAGAGTTCGCGAACTTGGGATTTGGTGTATATACTAGAAGCCAAGGCCTCAGATTTTATTTATAATATTTTACACCCCCCCCCCCTCTCGCACCACCACTACTTAGACCAATCAAACTAAGCAGAAGGAGGTCCAAAACAAAGTTGCAGAAATAAAATGGCGGATGTTTTACGTACGGAAAAATATGAGAAAGTCTGCTTTACTCGTTTATCTGCAAATGTAACTTTTTCACCGAATAAAATTTCAAACAATAGTTGTAGTCATTTAAAATACCTAAAAAGTGGCGCCCGCTGAATGAAAATTCTATAGTTAGATTTTTTGTAAATTAAAAAGAAACATCGAAAAATTATGTTTTAATTTTGCAGTAACTTTTGCAATCATTAATTTATGGTATCAACAATTCCAGGAAATATGCATCTTAATGTGCTTAAAAAGTAGCCGGAATCTGAATCACGACGGATGAATAGTTTCTGAGGAATTCAATTGCTTATTAAAAAAGTGATTTTAGTACCATTTGAATTCCCCAAAATGAGGAAGTCCGATTTCAATTTTGCAAATAACTTTCTACTCCTTAAGAGTTGTACTATCACTGATCTCAAAGCCGAAGTCAAATATTTCAATTAAGCTGCTTAAAAACGCCATTGAAAATTATGCATATTTCTTCGGTATAAACAAATGTACTTAATAATTTTGTCAATTGTTCGTGTATCGAAACGTAAAGTGGATATTCGCGTAGCTAGTATTATTATACGAATTTTAAAAAAGTTAACTCCCTCGGACCTTCAGAAGGATTCGAGATTTTTTTTTTTTCAAAAAATTCTCGATGCCTTATTTTTAACTTACAGCGCTGAGATTTGCCTAGAGATATTGTTTGAAACTTGTTTCGATGAAAATGTTACATTCGCAGATAAATGAGAAAAATCGACGTTTTCACATTTTTTCGTACGCAAAACGTCCTGTCCTCCATTTTGTTTCTGCATTTTTGTTTTGGATGCACTGGTTTGAAAATTGATATCTTACATGTAATGAATATGTTCCTAGTGTTTTTTTTCTAATGGGAATTATATTTAGAAATTTTTCTACTTTGATTGGTCTATACTCTGTTATTAAAGGGGTTATTAAAACAAAATTGAGATATGCTCTTGAAATTTAGTATACTTATGTATTATAACGGCATCTGGAACTAGATTATATTTTGAGATGATTCCGTTGCAGTGTTGGGGGTTAAAGAGTGGTAAATAGGGGAAAATTAGTAAATCAAGCTGGTAAGAGTACGGGAATTTGGGATTTTATGTATATACTTGAAGCCAACGCCTCAGATTTTCAAAAAATATTTTTCAACCTCTACCACCCCCACTCCATTATTAATAAGGTTGATAGAATAAAACTGAATTAAAAGGGTTGGGGTTAAATAGGGTAAAATAAGTAAAGCAAGCTGGTAAGAGTACAGAAACGTGGGATTTGGTGTATATACTAGAAGCAACGCCTCTGATTTTTTTATAACGTTTTTCAACCCCTCACCACCCCCACTCTATTATTGAAGGGGTTATTAAAATGTAATTGAGATATTCACTTGAAATTTGGTCCACTTATGTATTGTAATGATATCATCTCGGTAAATAGAATAAGAAAAATAAATTAATACGACTACAGAAACTTCATTTTTAGCGCATATGCTAGAAGCCGACACCTCAAATTTTTTTATGACATCTGCCTCAAGTATATTAACGTTATTTGACCAATTATATTATTGTATCTACATACTATAGTGCAAAGTAAATATGGTCAAGATATTTTCTTTTAAAGAGACTTCAAAGAGGAATCTGGATGTGGAAGTAGCGATCCTTTAGACAGCGGATTTTTGTTTCTAATACTGATATGTTAAATTTGTCTATATTTTTAGGAAAGAAATTGATATCATTTCAAAAACCTCATATATAAGAGGCTTCTCCCTCTCTCTAATGGTGTTTACAGAAAGAGTTTCTCTTTATTTAACTCTTATTACATTCGTATTACTGGGAAATAGACTTAGCTCAGATGTTGTTTTCTCGATGGCTCAACTGTTTAACTCTGTGCAACTCTACATGTGTATTTACTATCCAAATGGACTTGCAAGTTTCGCAGAAGCCAAGGTATCCATTAAAAGGCTAGAGGAGTTCCTGCTTTTAGAAGAAAACGGAACAAGAGCGATTCTTAATGGACATAATATTGTTGGTAAACCTGGTACTGTGAAAATCGAGAAAGCTACTGCCAGCTGGTCTCTTTATCCCATTACTGATACTCTGACGGATATTAATTTGGATATAAGTCCTGGAACACTATGCTGCGTAGTGGGCAATGTAGGAGCGGGGAAGAGCTCACTTTTGCAAATGTTACTTCGGGAGTTGCCTTTGAATTGTGGGAAAGTGGATATATGTGGTGTAACATCTTATGCTTCTCAAGAGCCGTGGCTCTTTGTATCTAGCGTTAGAGACAATATACTATTTGGAAAGCCATATATCAGAAATAGGTAAGAATACAATTGAGTCGTATACATATATACTAAGTCAATAATAAAATTTGGCAGGCTATAGAATATATGATAAATATATTTCCTAAAATTGTGAGACATTATGAGAGACTACTGAACGCAGAACTAAACTAAGCTAGCCGATATTGTCTTTTGTAATATTTTTACAGATTTATCTTATTTAAATTATTTAATTAATTTATCCAATTGTCCAAAGACAATTTGCGTTTTTGTAAATATTTTACCAGAGTTTGCTAGCTTCACATCCAGTAGTAGTCCAATTTTAGTATACCAAAATACATCAGAACCTAAACACCTAATAATTACCATGTCACTAATTGTGTGTAGTGGTTGTGTCACTAGTGATTTACTTGTATCGTTAGATGTTTGCACCATCTGGTAAACATCACCAAAACCGTGGGTTCGGAAATAATAACACGGGATGCCACTAACCCTATTTATTAACTTATGTGTATAAAAATATTAATTTCCAATATTTGCATTCCTTTATAACCTGCACTCTGGTTACCCTAGCAATAAAAATTCTAAAATTAATGTTTCGGTTTCTTATTTAACAATTCTCATTGTAACACATGCAGAGTAAACTAGTATCTACATAACCCCTTACGGCCGTGAAGGTTCGGTTAATAATGAGAAAAAAAGCCAATGTATTCAAGAAAGAATAATTATAATCTACTGAAAACAAAATTGTATTTCTCTGACGATGTAGGTTGTTAGAAAAATACAAAATTCTGTTTATAATGACAGATTTGCTGAATTACCCTCGATTCAAAATTTCTTTCTTGATCCGAATGTAGCTCCAGGAGTACATCGACATATTAAGTGATTTGGAAACACATAAGCTTCCGGCCATTTACTAAAATCGGCCATGGCAGTAAGTATGTACTTGTTAATGGGAATGGTCCGGCTATATCGATCGCAATCCTCTCAAAAAGAGCTACGACGTTATATTGCTCCATTTCACCCCTACTTTCAGTCTATGGTTCCTTACCGGCTACACAAATTTTGCATTTGCGACACGAAGCCTCCACATCCTGATGACTATTTGTCAAATAAAATCGCTCTCGTCCTTTATTCAGGGTCTTATTAACACCGAAGTGTCCACCTTATATTTCGTTATGCACTTCCTGAAGTACTTGAAGTACTCGACACCTGGGAATCACTAGACTCATAGCAACTGGTAATCTATCTGGGCTTTCCCATGCTCTCTTTAACAACCCGTTTGTGACTCTAAGTGTGTCCCACTGCGCACATAAGGCCTTCAGTTCAACTCCTTTTTCCGAGACATCCTTCCATTCTGGACTAATTCTTCTTTCTCTCGCTCTCAATATGGGCCCAATTTCTGTATCGTTCCGTTACTCTTGTCTCAAAGCTTAGGTTGTCTAATTGTCCAGAACCACCATCGTAATAGTGTTGACCGCTCCCGTGCCCTGCAGTTTCTCCACGTTGTGGCAGTATTTGCAATCGTCTTTGCACGGTCTTCTGGATAAAGCATCTGCGTTCGTATGAGATTTTTCTAGTCGATGTTCGATTTTGCAATACGTTGGGCTGATGCCACTAGAGTTAATGAGAAAGAGCTTTGTGAGGTCATGCACCTAACAGGCAGCCGCGATAGATGATGCGAGTCTGTCGGATATGCTATACAGTAAAGGAAACAATGTTGTAAATAATACTAAGACATACGTGCCTGAGTCCGCCTCTCGTAAATTGTGAAATAGCGATCTGGTATCCGAACCCTGGTGATCATTATATGTGCAGGGAATTAATGAATAAATTTATCTGGCATGTAAATTTTTGTTCAGTAAATAATTTTTAGTTTTAACACCCTCTTTTTAACAAAAAACACATTTTGCAGATATGAAGAAGTAGTAAAAGTTTGTGCCTTGGAAAGAGATTTTGAACAATTGTCTTATGGTGACAAGACCCTAGTTGAAGAAAGAGGAGTATCTTTAAGCGGTGGGCAGAGAGCTAGAATTAACCTGGCAAGAGCTGTATATGCCGTAGCTGATATATATCTCCTTGATGACCCGTTATCTGCAGTTGATACACACGTAGGAAAACATTTATTCGAAGAATGTATAAAAAATTATTTGAAAAATAAAACTAGGATATTGATTACACATCAACTCCAATTTTTAAAACAGGCTGATCTTATTGTTGTCATGAATAATGTAAGTTAATTATAAAATTTATAACTCTGCACTGAATTTAATTTTTCTTTAGGGAAAACTTACCAAAGTTGGAACCTTTAATGAATTGTCAGAAAATGAATTAAGTAGCTTATATCCTGAGACAACGCATGAAGATAAAGAAAAATCTCAAGAAGCTGAGACGAGTAAAAGATTACAGTTTATTCCTGCCGCCGTAAGTACATTGTTAAACAATTGATACATTCGTAGTTATTGCATTACTAAAAGTATTTATCCTGAAATTATAGACGCAAGGTGACTAGTTTTCAGATGCATTATTATGCATTATTCGAAACTCGCAAGTGGTCGCTTCGCCCTTAAAACCTACCCCTAACATGCCACACCGCGGTTTTTCGCATTTTCCCGTGAACAGTTGATCTCGCAGAAAATTTTACACTTACTGAAAAAATTCTATACAGAACTTAGAGACCAAGCACCAGAGACGAAAGAAGACGAAAATGCGTGTTTTCAGGTAGAAAGTTGAATTTTTTAATCGCTAGATTTTATGATGGCGAATACAAATCTCTTCTGCTTATTTTTTTAAAGCAAAGATCATTTTGAGCAAACAGACATATCGTGATAAACCTTTGTCTTAAAAAGATAGGAAGAATGTTTCACATAAAAGTTGTAGGCAGTGAAGTTATCGTGGATATGTTTAAACCTGATATAACCCGCAATAATGGAATTTAACCTCAAAATTCCAACAGAAACAGAGAAACCAACTTACTCCTTTAAAGTAGTTCCAGGAGAAAAAGCAATTTATGTGAAATTTTAACGAATTAGAGCAAAAAGTATTCTCAAGAATGTGATCTGGACAGATTTTGAAAATATTAGCTTTTGCATGACAACTTCAAACGAGTGATAATCGGAAAAATGGGTATAGTTTTTGAGATCGGGCATCAATGTAGAGGTTCTTAAACTCAAATTGTAGGTATTTATCTCTGTTTTGAAAATCTATATAGGAAATATTTTTTCAAATGTTGTACCCTTTTTTTACTTTAGAATCGCTCTAAACTTTATATATTTTTTAAATTTAGTTACTTCTTCGATGGTTTATTTTTAAATTTCATTGATTGATTTGCCAACGTAAGGTGGGCATTGCTGCCGAATCTGAGCATCCATGGAGGTTCGTTCCAACACGATGCTTGGTCGTCCGTCGAACACGCCCAACGGACGGCCAAACCGCGTGCCGGGACCAAATCTCGGATGTTTTATATACCGCCGGACCGGCTGCATACGCCGGGTTGGACATTGGACATGCTTGTTGTCAGCAGCGAGAGCCGCATGACGCATGGGAAGGGAATATAGGATGGGAAGTGTAGCTGTTTGTGAGATGCTTCTTTTAAGTTTCCATGCTTCTATTAAGTTTCCATCGGTTGGGGTGTGCAGGTGTTTGCGAGATGCTTCTTTTCAGTTTCCATGCTTCTTTCAAGTTACCATCTATCGTCATCTCCTTGTTTTTCTTCTTCTAAGTTTTCTGTTTATTCCGTTTCTGAATCTGGCAGCTTTCATTTTTTAATTTTTCTTGTTTTGTTTTTATTTATTAACCGTTCCATAGGTAAATATCCATTTACATTGGAATGGCCCTATATCGCGGCAATAATATTTTTTGCGCGTTATGAGAAAAAAGAGGTTCAAAGGGATAGTTTGCTCACTCTGTATGTGGTCCCTTTGAGACAATCCGTATCAATTTCCGCCTTCCAAATTAATAATAATATATTGTTTTGAATCAATAAATTGAGGTGATAAAAATTAAGATGGTAAAGATCAGATAAAAAGATAGAATAGAATAATATCAATTAAATCAGGTAAAATAAAATACATGAATTTATAGGTTATCTGTCTTTCTGCAGCGTCTTGTGATTGTTGTTTTATTTTATTTCCGTTCCTTTTCTTTCTTGGGTTGAATTTATTTTGTCCATTTAAAAATTTTCCACTGTATACAATTACTTTAGGTCACAACACAGCTATATTGATTTGTAAACACATGTGCCTCATTTTGACACTAACTATGCTATTATTTATTGCCCATGAACCAATTAAAAAGTATCTTGTTGGTCGTCTAGGGTGTACGTAGGGACACTGCACTAGAGCTTATTTGATTTAATATTATTAGAAAATCTTGTAATTAATAATTCCATATGAACTCTTCTATTGAGCCGCTTCATTTCACGCAGAATTTCTTAATCTACCAGTGGCTGAATTTTTTTCGAGTTTAACGGGTTTTTTTACCGCTTTATTGCCGCTTTTTAGAGAGCATCTTAAAACCACGTCTATTCACGACGACACTTAATTTAAACTTCTCGATAGTTTATTATTAAGGTTCATTGAAACAAATATGTCAAGCTTTGGATTTTCAAAATACGACCAGTAAAACTCGAGATATCGATATATTTGAGAAATAACGTATTATGACAAAAAGTTAATAACATTTTGATGAGGGGTTCAGTTTAAAACATTCTTTAAACTTTTGCCTTCTAGAAGCAAATTCATAATTTCTCTTCATATTCGCATCGCACCTTTCTAAAAAATTTATATGACCGTTGATAAAACCAAAAGTGTATGCTTCCTTCGCATGTTATTTTAGCCAATATGTACTATCCTTATAACATTAGTTTATTGGTCAAACTAGACATGTGATTTCCTCGAGAACTACTACACTTAGAAAAAAAAGTTTCAAATAAAAAAGTTGCCTAGGTCATTGATCTTTATTAGTTCCTGGTATATTTGGTATCGACTTCCCCTTGCAATATTTACGCCTGGAAATTGTTGAGATGACATTATAGAAGAATACATTTTATCTACACTTATTAAGATGTAACCTTCATATTGATATATTTAATTAACAAATATGTAATGATAACACAGTAAAATATTGAGAACAATAATTGATCATTCCGTTTTTGAGTTAGAGCGATTTAAACTGAAAACAAACCGTTTTCTTATTTTCATAAGTTCACGTTTTCAAAGACTAAATATAACATAGGTCTACAAAAATAAAAATGTTCGGCTCCAAGGGCGAAGCCTATCATACATACCTTCAGTATTTTTGTGTGTTGAAACAGAATTTTCAATTTAAAAAAAATTCTACTGCGTAGATTTCGAGTAAATCCCGGTTTTTATTTCCAAAATACGGTTTTTGAAAATAGAAACCGGGATTAACTCGAATCTACGCGATACAGAAATTATAAATTTGGTTTCAGCATACAAACATACGTAATAGTCCATTAAAATTATGAAGAATTAAAGAAATTTTCTCACAGCTATGAGTTGTAAAAAGTGAAGCATATGGGTTGTCTAAACATGATTTTTCCTTCCCGCAGTTCTAAAAAAGGGTGGTCTATGAGAAATATGTATATGAATTATACCAATTTTTCACCTTCTTCTCTATTTTGAGAAAATAACTATACATTTTGGTGAAAAATGTCAGGAGAGTGCTGTTCTATCAGCGCGCAAGGCTGACTATTATTTTGAAATAAACTAATGAATAAATATTAGATTTTACAAAGCTCTTTCACCCTCGGTGTCGTAATCTCTCGGGGTGGTTGCTTCACACATAAACCATCCCTAACGCGTCGCTCCGCGTTTCCTCGCATGTTCTCATGGAAAAGTTGGTTCCACAGAAAATTTTTTACTCACAGAGAGGATACTATATAAGATTAACTACAAATAAGGTCCTATGAATATTGCTGATACGTGCAACAGTTTTCGAACAATTAGCGATAAAACTTGGGACTTGGGTCCTGATCGGCACGCGTTTCATGTACATTTATGTTAGGAAAAACAGAGGAAATAAATTATAATATTTTGCTGTTTGGAAATCATTCGAACAATATTGTTAGTTTTCAAAAATTAAAGAGTTCCCAAGAGGCGCCAATACCCACCCCTAATAAGATATACCGCGGGTTTTGGCGTTTTCCGCGAAATATACATTGCAGAAAATATGCATTGAAAACTATCTATAAACTTTACGACAAATAAGATTCTATGTATACTGCCAATAGCTGCAATGGTCTTAGAGCAATGAGCGATGAAAGTAGCTGGGTGGGCCCCATAATTTCCTCACCCCCTTTGAGGTAGGACTCTTGGGGCATTTTACCTCCACATCCACTTAGTGAAGTGGTATAGTACCTAATTGTAAATAAAAATTCAAATGTTTCTTTCTTGAAATAGGTTTAGAATGTCATGAAACGTCGAGATTTTAAATTTTAACAAAAAAAAAAGTCTGTCTGTTTGTAACTTTTAATTTTGTATACGTATATATTATAATAAGATCTAGAACTGAATTTGTTTTTTGGACTTATCTGGTGAAGAGTTGAAGGGTAAATTGGGGTAAATAGGGAAAATAACTAAAGCAAGCTGGTAAGAGTACAGAAAGGTATTTGGTGCATATACTAGAAGCCAAGGCTTCAGATTTTTTTTATAACATTGTAAATCAACCACATCATCTCCCCCCCCCCCCATTATTAAACGGGTTGATGAAATGAAATTGAGATATTCGTTTGAAATTTGGTGCACGTATGTATTATAACGAAATCTGGAACTAGATTATATTTTGACATGATTCCGTTGAAGGGTTGGGGGGTAAATAGGGGAAAATAAGTAAGACCAGCTGGTGAGAGTACAGAAACTTGAGATTTAGTGTATATACTAGAAGTCAAGGGCTCAGATTTCTTTGTAACATTTTTCAACCCCCACCACCTCCACTCCACTATTAAAGTGGTTGATAAAATAAAATTGAGATACTCACTTGAAATTTGGTCCAGGTATGTATTACATATTGTAATGACATCTGATGAAGATGATTCCGTTGAGGCGGTGAGGGGAGGGTAAATAGGGGATAATAAGTAGACCATACTAATAATATATTCTTTATAGGATTTTGCAAACACCATAAAAAATAACTATAACTAAAAGAAAAACTTTTTGTAAAAATATTAATGAAATTATTGCATTCTTTCGATAACCTGAATTCTGGTTATGCTAGCAAATTAAAATCGTAAAATGAATTTGTCTAATTCCTTATTTGACAATTCTCATTCTAACACTAGCATCCACACAGTCCCCTATGGCCATGCAGATTAAACTAGTATCTACATAACCCCCTACGATTATGAAGATTCGGTTAAAAATGAGAACAAAGGCCTAAAATGAATTTATTTATCTACCTTGTCTTAAAAACTTTTTTCATTCTAATGGATTACATTTTCATGAAATCTATCATTCTGTTTCTTGGGAATGCCTTTGAACCGTTGGAGTTTGAGGGAGGGCAGTCACAAAGAGTGACCGCAGCACCTAGGCTCCATTGGGCCCCTTGTACATCCTCCCGAGGGATACAAGATTCCACCTAGGCCTCCAACCATCCTAATCTTGTGAAGAAGGTGGTGATGCTGCCTAGGGGAATATCCCTCAGGTCGGCCAAAGTAGGCCAACGTTCTCGCAAAATGGATTCTCAGAGGAGACTGCCAGGCACTCACAGAGTACGTGTTGGACAGCCTAGTCTTCTTGTTCACAGCCTCTGCATAGGGGTGTGTCGTTCAACTTCATGTTATAAAGGTGCTTTCTCAGCTGGCAATGACCAGTAAGAATTCCTGTCGCAAAGCGCAGGTTCTTCCTGGACATTCCCAGGTAGGTCATCATCATCCCTTTGAACCGTTTTTCGCCCTTATTAGAATGAAACACTTTTTAAGACAAGGTAGATAAATAAATTCATTTTAGGCCTTTGTTCTCATTTTTAACTGAATCTTCATAACCGTAGGGGTTATGTTGACACTAGTTTAATCTGCATGGCCATATGGGACTGTATCTTTTAGTTATAGATAGTTATTTTTTCTGCTGTGTGCAAAATCCTATAAAGAATATGTTTCAATACAATAATTATAAGCAAACAAATAATAATTCATTTTTAAACAAGCTAGTAAGAGTCCAGAAACTTAATTTTTTGACGTATATGCTAGAAACCAATGCCTACATTTTTTAATGTTATCTGCCTCAAATATGATTAAAATTCCACATACTAGAGTGTAAATTAGTCAAAAGGTTTTCTCTTGAAGAGACTTGGTTGGGAAATCTGGATGTGGTAGTAGCTATTCCTTAGGCAGGGGTTTTCTTTACACCTCTTTTCGGAAATAGACGTAATTTAAATAATTTCGAGTATAACTTTTGCTATCTCGAAAACCATAAAAGCTACAAGGATCTTTTAGATGGAGGTTATATAATTATACATGATATCAGCGTTGAAATAGTAATTTGGTTATTTATCATCCAAGACAAAATGGAAAACGCAAAGGTGCTGACATTTTGTAGAGAAATGGAGCATCGAGGTACTTCTTCTATTTCTAGAAATACTGTTATATCGACTGTATGAGCGGTATAAATATTCTTAAACAGCACCTCTAGAAATCCCTTTATGCAAGATTACGTCGTAGTGGGTTCAAAGGTGTTTGAGATAGGGGCCGTCAAAGAAACAATTTTTTCAACTAATAATAATTTTTATCTGTAAAATGGATTTTCAAATGAAAAATATGTATTTTTCTCTATTTACCCGCCCCCACCACTCCTACGGAATCATTTCAATCAGATGCCATTACAATCATACATACCTGGATCCAATTTCAAGTAAATATCCCAATTTCATTTTATCCACCACTTTGATAATGGAGTGGAGGTTGAAGAATGTTACAAAGGAAACTAAGCACTTGGCTTCCAGTATATACACCAAATCCCAAGTTTCTGTACTCCCATCATCTGTACTCTCATCATTGTTTTACTTATTCTCCCCTATTTCCTCAACCCTTCAATGGAAACATCTCAAAATATAATCTAATTCCAGATTTCGTTATAATACATACATGTACCAAACTTCAAGTGAATATCTCAATTTTATTTTATCAACCCGATTAATAATGGAGGGGGGGGAGGGGGTGATGTGGCTGATGGACAATATTTAAAAAAAATCTGAAGCTTGATTTAGTTATTTGCCCTATTTACCCCAATTTTCCCTCCAACCCTTCACCGGATAAGTTCGAAAAACAAATACAGTTCCAGATCTCGCTATAATATACATATACGTGTACAAAATTTCAAGTGAATATCTTAAACCCTTCCAGAGATGATATACGCACAAAAAAATTTATAGGAAAACAGACCGACAAGACAGACAGACAGAATTTTGTTTTTGCTGAAATTTAGAATCTCGACATTTCATGACATTCTAAACCTACACTTAGGTACTATGTCACTTCACTACGTGGATATGGAGGTAAAATACGCCAAGAGTTCTGCCTCAAGGGAGGTGAGGAAATTATGGGCCCAACAGTAAATATAGAATATAATTTGTCATAAAGTTTGTAGATAATGTTTTCAATGCATATTTTCTACAATGTATATTTCGCGGAAAAATGCGGAAACACGCGGTATGTCTTATTAGGAGTGGGTATTGGCGCCTCTTGGGAACTGTTTTGCTTTAGAAAACTAACAATATTGCTCGAATGATTTCCAAACAGCAACATATTATAATTTATTTCCCCTGTTTTTCTGGGATCTGGACCAAATCCCCTAGTTTTATCGCTAATAGCTCGAAAACTGTTGCACCTATCAGCAATATTCATAGAACCTTATTTATAGTTTAATTAATCTTATAATGCTTTCTGTGAGTATAAAATTTTCTGCGGGGCCCACTTTCACGAGAAAATGCGAGGAAACGCGGCGTGACGCGTTAGGGATGGCACATAAGTGTGAAGCAACCACTTACGGCTTGGAAACTCTTTTGCTTCTGAAAACTAGCCACCTTGCGTATATAATTTCTGGACGTTAATATTATAATTTATTTTCTCTATTCGCCGATTTTTTTATCTAATTTCAATGAACACTGGTCCATTAATTACATAATTTTTTCAGGAATGCCTGAAAAAAATATATTTTATAATTCATTAATCGGTAGGGCTTTTCTTTATATACTGATCATAAACTGCAAAGTATATAATACTCTTTGTTCTTTAATCTAAATATTTTCAGAATTCTCCTGAAATCGACGAAGTAGGACCTAAAGAAAATATCGAGGAAGTAGAAAAAGGCGCTATTCCTGCTTCACTTTATGCTGAATACTACCGATACGGAGCGGGAATCATTGTTATGCTCCTCTTAGTATTTCTATTAATAATTGCTCAATTAGCATCTAATGCCTCAGATTTATGGGTTACATACTGGTGAGTATTTACGAACAGGAAATGAATGTCATATAAAAGTATTTTAATTTTTTAGAATCCTTACCTCCATCAAGGCGTAGAGGTAGAGGTTAGTTATGTTAATATCTTGCATTATGCTATAGTTGCACTGCTTTAGAGGCTATACAGGGTGTCCTGAAATCAGTGGAGGAGCTTGTAATAACAGATTCTTATAACATTCCGAAATGCAAACCTTAATGCAATTATATATTTAGGGGCCCCAACTGTTTTCGAGCGGGACGCTATTAGTTTCGCTGTGCGAGACTAATGAGTTAATAAATTTGTAGGTAGGCCCTGTCACAAAATGAATTGTGACAACCGCACTGGATTTATTAATAGTTATACTTTTGCCATTATTAGTTTTTTAATATCAAAATGAATTACACTTCAGAAGAATATTGCCATTTGATAATAATTTATGGCGAATGTGGACGTAATTCTGAAACTGGTGAGCGATTTCGATTTGAGAAGGAAAACATCCATGTAAATGTTTTTTAAGACTTCTAAATCTACAAGAAACACAGACAATTTGGTTCCTTCGTATAAAAATGTAGACCGATGACCGCTCACCCACGATACTGTGAATCAAGCACTTGAAGTAGATCCGACGGATCCTGTACGAAATTTAACGCGAATGTTGAATATTTCAAAAACCACAAAACAAATCATTTTTTGAAGGACAACAGATATCATGCCTATCATTATACGCGTGTACAAAAGACGCAAGATAACTAGGCCCTTATGGATTTCTACAACTAGATTTTAGAACAGAAAAATATGGATTCAAATTTTAGCTAAGGTACGTTTTACGGATAAATCTTATTTCTAGCGTGAAGAAATATTTTATACACACAACGACACAACTATCATATTAGGGCAAATCAGAATTCACAAGCTTTCCAGAATGGGTACAGTGTTAATTTATGGCTTGGCATTTTTGGAAATTCTTTGATAAGTAAATGATTACAAAAAATGTAGGTAATGTGAAAACTGTTTCTACAGATTGGACCCTTTAAAGTTACTGCTCGCTTGAACGGATACAGGACATTTTTAACAGAAGACCTACCGGAATTGTTGGAAGATGTGCCATTATTACAACGTTGGATCATGTGGTTTGAACTAGACGGTGCTCCACCACATCATGTATTGCACGTACGAGCAATTTTAAATAGAACGCATCCAAATAAGTGGATAGGAAGTGGTGGTCCTATAAAGTGGCCTGCCGACCACCCAACTTATACCTATTGGACTTTTTTTGTGCAACCAGCTGTGCTGAATTTAAGCCGAGAAGCACGTCTTTGTTTGCCAATGGAACATATTGAACATTTGACTTAATAATGTATACTATTTCAGTTGTCCAAAATGTACATTTATAACAAGTCATTTTATTTATAATAAATCGTTAGCCTCGCACGTTAAACTTTAATGGCGTCCCGCTCGAAAACAGTCGGGACATAATTGTATTAAGGTTTTTGCCTCATAATGCTGTAAAGAATTTGTTATTGAGATTATTATTTACTCCGATGATTTTGGGACAGCCCGTATAAGAATTTCCAACTTTTGAAAAAAACTACTTATAATCTTTTATATCGAAAATAACTGACCTCAGTAGTTTGATATGTCTGCACTTAAATATAGGTTGGTGAACATTTGCATTTCTGACAAAAAAAGAAAAGTACCATTTAAAAATATTGAGTAATAATATAAATGAGACATACACTGGTTCATAAAATATATATACCGAAAAGTTTCCCGCTTACTATATTCACCATGTAAATTCTCATGGTTTATTGAAATAGCTTTAAAACATTATATTTTCTACGCTTGACTACATTGGACTTTCTTAACATATCATATTAACAAATATGCAGTTATTTTTAGTAAAATGTTTTTTTACTGTTTTCAATATTTATTAATATATGCACATTTTTTAATAGGTAATATTTTAAATTGGTCATTTTTAGTATACATTTCAGAAGGTTTTATTCAAATCCATGAAGTTCAAAGTATATTCGTAAAAACGCACTTTTTAATCTAACCACACTGGCCTAAGGGAAAGACTAGTATATTTCTATTTCTATGGCTAAAATTGAGTTATTATAAATTCGACATCACAGTTGGTCTTGGACTTTCTTTTACCGAAATAAGAAAGTACAGTAATTATGTTTTGTTTTGTATTAACATATAAATTCACTGTGGCCATTTTCCTAATATTTTTTCAATCTACTTGCTTACCGTCTATCTGTCTGTTGTTTCGTCACTTTCTCATTAGCCTTGATATATCAAATTGTACTCGTGGTAAAAAATTAAAATATTGCGTGAAAGATTTTCGATTTAAAAAATCGAAGTACTTACTCAAGAGATTGTACAAGAATAAAAGTGACACTGAATTAGAGAATATCTAAACACTAAACATTATAATTGATATACGTTTCGTCAACCAATTTGGAGATAATGAGAGGTTTTAATTATCTTTACACAGGAGTCCGCTAAATAGTTAACACATAATTGAGCCGCTATCAGGAAACGTTATGAAAGCGATTATTTCCAATGAGATTTTAGCTATTAAATTTTCCCTGAAGTGTTTATTTTCAGCAGAAATAGAAAATATATAATACATTTGTCACAGCACATGTAACTTTATCTCTGTGACAATTTGAGAATAAACGAAATTTAAGTCTTATCTTCACTTAGATGAAGTTTATTTGTTGTCAATCGATTTACTTTTTGATCTCCAGAAGCTTTAAAATTGTCGTAAATATTAATTTTAGTGTTAAAGTTTGCAATGGAATTTTGCAGAATATTTAGAAATACTTATGCAACAACAAAGCTCTAGAAGTGAATCCTAAGGCATATTAATTCGTATATTTCATTTTTCATTGTGATTCACTATTTCATAATATGTAAATAATTGCTGTATATTTAAAAAAATATGGGATCGTCCTTCCAAAATACGTGACAGTTTTGATGATGAATCAATATTAAAGAATCAAGAGAACAATTTTCTACCATCATAAATAAACCACTATTCTCTGGACGGATAAGGGCCCTGGAATTCTGATTTCTCTGAAATATAACCTCTTATTTCGTTGATTTCTTCTACATCCCTTAACCGATTTAAATAATTTCCACAGTGTTTTAGAAAAAAGTTTTTTCTAAAAGTCCATAAAATATTATTTGAACCCTTTCTGGGATTTAGAAGGAATTGTCGAGATACCTCGTTTATCGAAAGTGCTTCCTAAAAAACCTAGTACTTATTTCGATAATTTCTCCTATAGCACTAAACGATTCAAACAATTTTTTACGGACTTTCAGAAAACACTCTGTTTTAATACATTGTAAAGAAATTATTTGCATCGGTTATCCTTTAAAGCATATTATCTAACTATAAATTCCGGCTCCCCTAATCCAGTTTTAAAGATGGCTCAAATTAAGATTTTATAACAAAAAAACCTCTTTTAAAATGCTTTTTTATAATAAGCTACTAATTCGAGTGCACTTGTGGGTTTAGTAAAAAAATTGATTTATTAAAACCGTTATTAAATTTTTGTAACGAGAAGTAATTTAATTAATTGCTCATAGTTTGCGATTAACCTGAAATCATGAAATTATTTTTGAAATGATTACCTTAGCATCACTTTCATCTCTTGACGAAGGTAAGGAAATGCAACTGCCTTACCTAATATACATGTCATACACAGTGTGTTCCCGGATGGGGTGCCGCACTCTTGTAAACTTTCTTATATTGTTGATTTTTCGAGAAAATATTATTCTTTATAGAAAGTTTTGCTTATCCTGGGAAACAATGAGAAGGAATCAGATTTGTGCTAAAATATAGGTACAGCTCGTTCAAAAATGTAAAAGTTTCATTGTGCATTTATTTTTCATTTTATTTTGAAACTATATTTAACATAATTGGTTAAAAACTCAAGGAGCTCTTAAATACGGAGTTTAGTAAAGAAAAAAGCAATAATCAGATATCACGGAAAATACACGCTGAGATTTTGTGGCTATTTTGTTTTATGAAGACAAATATTATACAAACAATGATTCAACTTTTACTTTCCGTTTAGTTATATTATTGATATACGGTTTTCCCAAGATACGAAAAACATGAAAGTAAAAAATAAAAAACTAAAGCTGGAAATAATTCAGTTTAAAGACCTACACCAGTTTAGACAATCAAAGCTAAAACTATTTAACGCGTAGACCTCCAAGTGATACACATGTTTTTAAACTTTTCCTAAATTCCTTCTATACTGAAGGGATAATTTTTCGCTTACGGTGGCAACAGCATTTTGAATTTTTTGTTTTCGGAAGTCGCTGTTGTCGTTAAAATCATTGAGATACACTTTTTGTTTTAAATACCTTCATAAGAAATAATATGATGGAGACTAGTCAGGTGACCGTACAGGCCAAGCTATTGGTCCATAGCGGCCTATCCTTGAATTGTCGAGTGTACAGGACATCCATCCTCCTTCCTTCTTTTAAACTCTAAATTTTCTTTGTCTACTTCTGGCAAAACAAAATTGTTTATAATTTACGTATACGCTTTTGATTACGATTACCTTCCAAAAAAAAAACGCTACCTAAGGAATCACTACTTCCACATCCAGATTTTTCATTCAAGTCACTTTAAAGGAAACATCTTGACTAAATTTGCATTCTGGTATGTGGAAATTATTGGTCATAGAATTTTAATAATATTTGGCGCAGATGTCATAGAAAAGTTTGAGGCGTTTTTTTCTACCATATAGGTTAAAAATGAAGTTTCTAGTTTACCCTACTTATATTCCAATATTCACAACCTGCCACCTCCCACCCCTTCAATGGAATCATCTCAATCTGATGTCATTAGAATATAGAATTTTACTAACTTCCAAGTGAATATTTCAATTGTATGTTATCAATCCCAAACTATTACAACAAAACCCTGAGGCCTTCGCTTCTAGTATATATACCAAATCCCAAATTTCTGTACTCTTACCAGCTTGCTTTACTCATTTTCCCCTATCTACCTCTATTTAACCTCCAACCCTTCAACGGAATCGTCTCAAAATATAATCAAGTTCCAGATGTAGTTATAATAAATACGTGTACCAAATTTCAAGTGAATATCTCAATTTTACTTTATCAACCGCTGTAATAATGGAGTCGGGGTATTGGGGGTTGAAAAATATTGTAAAAATCTGAGGCCTTGGTTTATAGTACATACACCGAATTTCAAGTTTCTGTACTCTTACCAGTTTGCTTTACTTATTTTCCCCTATTTAACCTCAAACCCTTCAACGGAATCATCTCAAAATATAATCTAGTTCCAGATGTCGTTATGGTACATATGTGTACCAAATTTCAAGTGAATATATCAATTTTATTTTATCAACTCCTTTAATAATGGAGTAGGGGTGATGGGGGGTTGAAAAATATTAAAAATAATCTGAGAGCTTGGCTTCTAGTATATACACTGAATTTCAAGTTTCTGTACTCTTACAAACTTGCTTTACTTATTTTTCCCTATTTACCCCTATATAACCCCCAACCCTTCAACGGAATCATCTCAAAATATAATCTAGTTCCAGATGTCGTTATAATACATACGTGTATCAAATTCCAAGTGAACATCTCAATTTTATTTTACCAACCCCTTCAATAATGAAGTAGGGCAGTGGTGGGTGGTTGAAAAATATTATTAAAAAATATGAAGCCTTGGCTTCTAGTACATACACCGAATTTCAAGTTTCTGTACTCTTACCAGCTTGCTTTACTTATTTTTCCATATTTACCCTTATTTAACCCCCAACCCTTCATCAGAATAATCTCAAAATATAATCTAGTTCCTGATGTCTTTATTATATATACATGTACCAAATTTCAAGTAAATATATCAATTTTATTTTATCAACCCCTTTAATAATGAATTGGAGGTGGGGTGGGGTGATGAAAAATATTACAAAAAATTTTGAGGCCTTGGCTTGTAGTAAATACATCGAATTTCAAGTTTCTGTACTCTTACCAGCTTGCTATACATATTTCCCCCTATTTACCCCCCAACCCTTCACCGGAATTGTTCAAAAATCAATCCAGTTCCAGAGCTCGTTATAATATATACGTATACAAAATTTCAAGTGAATATCTTAAACCGTTCCGTAGAAAACGTGCGGACAAAAAAAGTTACAGACAGAAGGACAGAAAAATATTTTTCGCTCAAATTTAAAATCTCGACGTTTCATGACATTCTAAACGTATTTCACGAAGAAAAATTTTTAAAATTTTTTTTACGATTACTATACTTCCAATCCACTACGTGGATGTGAAAGTAATAAGGACCAATTTTATGATACATTATACCGCACCATACATTCACTTTTTACTTCCACGTCCACGTAGTGGATTGGAACTATAGTAATCGCATTTTTTTTAAATTCTTGACTAGTAATTATTAACCGAATTTGAATTCACTTATTAAAACATTTGTGAGACACCCACTTCAATACTTGAGGATGTATAAGTGTTGCTACATCGTCATGATCTTCTTTACTTTCTTCATACTCTTATTAATATTACCCGTGATATCTGTTTTTAAAATTATCTTGCTAATTGTTATGCGGGTTACAGTCACATTTGGATACCTTTCATTAAAAATGTAAATTGCGAAACATTACCGATTCCATAACAATTCGCTATGTAAATTTATTGCTCCTGGGTTAGCATTGCTAATAAAAATTATTGTCTTAACAATTGATGAAATTTTGGTTACTTTGACACTGGCAGAAAATATTTAATTAAATTTAGCTCACACAGTAATAAGTTTTGGATTAAATCCGTGTGGCGGAAAGCTTTTGTTTAAACAAAAGAATGTTCAGAATCCTGTTTGTTCGCAGTTTTTCTTAAATATCTCTTGTATAACCCGTATCGCAGAAAATAAAGAGACATAAATTATTCAAAATGAAATTGCGAAGAGAACTAGATTTGTCCGAAATTTTTGGTCAATATGCTAAGACGTAAAACATGAAAGACATTTTAGAGAGGCCATTTTGAAACAATTGATGATAACTTGAACAATAATGCACATATTCTAATGAAACTTTAAAACAGTATACCCCTTGTGGTGTTAAATAATCAAGCCAAGATTCAAGTTAAAATGTTTACAATAACTCCTAAAAAATGATTGCAAATTCGAAAATCGAATCGTCGATTGTTTGTGGGCATGAAGTGGTATTTCATATAATAATTTCTATTTCAGATTATAGTTGTTTCTACGTTCTTTGTGGTGGTATAGACAAAAATATTTTTTTAAATTTTTAAGACGAATTTTATTCAATTCTTCCATTTCCGTTTTTTTTTATATATTTTTTCATAACACTGCCCCATCCTTAAGCCTGATCATCCCGATCGGGCAACTCAGAATCATCGATGTATTTCACCAGTCTGTCCAAATGCACGATCTTCATCTTGGACTTTTTGCTTCGTTGAATCCGATAGACGACGTCATTAATTCGGGTAATAACAGTGTACGGTCCATCCCAAGGTGATTTCGGTGACTTTCCTTTCCTGCGCTGTGGGTTGTACAGCCAAACCAGCTCACTCACCTTGATGAACCCTTTTGGATTACCCTTCCGGTCGTATCGAGCCTTCATTCGGTCACTGGCTGATGATGATTCCGCTATATCATTAGCCTACCTCTTGAAGGGAGCTCCGGCGTTGAACTGCTTCTTTTCCCCTTACTTCCAGTCTGTGGTCCCTTATTGGCTGCACAAATCTTGCATTTGCGACACCAAGCCTCCACATCCTGACGACTTCTTATCCAATAAAATCGTTCTCGTATTTTCTTCAGGGTCTTGTTAACACCGAAGTGTCCATCGGATGTTCCATTGTGCACTTCCTGAAGCACCTTCGCTACTCGACACCTGGGAATCACTAGACGCATAACCAAATTTTACTCAAAAACATTTTACCCAATGATGAAAATTATTGGTATATCTTAAAAGTACACAAAAGACGAGCCATTAAAAAAAAAGTAGTTTCAACTCCGGTAATTGGGGCCCTAGATATGACATTTTATTGCGTTATGATCATTTATAAGCCAGTTAATAGACATGACTTGAACATTTTTTCGGTCTTAAAAAATTTAAAATTTATTTTTGTTTATACCACCACAAAGAACATAAGAACAACTATAATCTGAAACACAAATTTTTGAAATACGACTTGATGCCCACAAACAATCGACGATTCGATTTTCGATTTTGCAATTGTTTTTTAGGAGGTATTGTAAACATTTTAACTTGAAACTTGGCTTGGTGGTTTAACTCCACAAGGGGTATACTGTTCTAAGATTTCGTCAGAATATGTGCGTTGGTGTTCAAGTCATCATCAATTGTTTCACAATGGCCACCCTAAAATGTTTTCATGTTTTAAGACTTGGCATATTGACCAAAAAGTTTCGGACAAATCTAGTTCTCTTCGCAATTTCGTTTTGAATAATTTGTGTCTCTTTCTTTTTTGCGATACGGGATATACAACCAGAGATATTTAAGAAACATTGCCAAGAAACAGGATTCTGAACATTCTTTTGTTTAAACAATAGCTTTCCGCCACACAGATTTAATCCAAAATTTTTCACTACACTTCTTGAAATGTTTTCAGCAAGTTCCAGCAAAAAAATTGCTATAGTAAGACAATTCCTTTCTAGGCAATTCAGACCCTTAGATTCACCCCACTATACTGAATCGGCGAACACCTGTAAAATATTATCTCTTTAAATATTAGAATTAAACATGATTTACTCTCAGCGATATTAGTTTTTCAACGAAAACTGTTTTTTTTATGAAATCCCTATCCTGTTTTTTAATTAAACCATTGAATTACGAAAATAATGATATTCATAATGTTTACTTCCTCTTTGAAATAATTCATTAATGAAAAACCGCTTCCTAAGGAATCACTACTTCCACATCCAGATTCTTCATCCAAGTCACTTTAAAGGAAACATCTTGACTATATTTGCACTCCAGTATGTGGAAATTATTGGTCGTAGAATTTTAATTATATTCGGGGCAGACATAATAGAAAAGTTTGAGGAGTTGGTTTCTACCAGATGCGCTGAAAATGAAGATTCTCGTTTACCCTACTTATTTTCCACTATTCACAACCTACCACCTCCGACTCCTTCAATAGAGTCATCTCAATCAGATGTAGTGACATCTGATTGTATTGTAGTGACAATACATACGTGTACTAACTCTCAAGTGAATATCTCAATTTGATGTTATCAATCCCATTAATAATGAAGCGGAGGTGGTGGAGTTTGAAAAATATTAGAAAGAAATCTGAGGCCTTGGTTTCTAGTATATACACCGAATCCCAAATTTCTGTACTCTTACCAGCTTGATTTACTTATTCCCTTCTACGGAATCATCCCAAAATATAATCTAGTTCCAGATGTCGTTATAATACATACGTCTACCAAATTACAAGTGAATATCTCAATATTCAATCAACCCCTTTAATAATGTAGTAAGGGTAGTGGAAGGGTTGAAAAATATTATTAAAAAATCTGAGGCCTTGGCTTCTAGGACATACACCGAACTTCAGGTTGCAGTACTCTTACCAGCTTGCTTTACTTATTTTTCCCTATTTACCTCTACTTCCACTCCTTCAACGCAATCATGTCAAAATATAATCTAGTTTCAGATATGGTTATAATACATAAATGTGCCAAATTTCAAGTGAAAATTTAAATTTAATTTTATGAACTCTTTTAATAAGGGAGTGGGGGTGGTGGGGGGATGGAAAATACTAATAAAAAACCTGAGACCTTCGCTTCAAGTATATACGCCAAATCACAAATTTCTGTACTTTTACCAGCTTGCTTTACTTATTTTCCCTTATATACCTCTATTTAAAAAAAAAATATTATAAAAAAATCTGAGGCCTCAACTTCTAGTACATACACCGACTTTCAAGTTTCTGTACTCTTACAAGCCTGCTTTACTTATTTTCCCCTATTTACCCCTATTTAACCCCCAACCCTTCACCGGATATCCTCAAAAAACAATCCAGTTCCAGATCTCGTTATAATATATACGTGTACAAAATTTCAAGTCAATATCTTAAACCGTTCCGGAGAAAACGTGCGGACAAAAAAAAAAAAAAAAAGTTACAAACAGACAGACAGACAGACCGACAGACAGAAATTATTTTTTTTTCGCTCAAATTTAAAATCTCGACGTTTCATGACATTCTAAACCTATTTCACGAATAAAAAATTTTGAAAATTTTTTTGCGATTACTATACTTCCAATCCACTACGTGGATGTGGAAGTAAAATAGAAACGTTTTGCTATTCAAATTTTAATAATAATTATTCTGAATAAGTTGGCTCTGTGGAGAGGTTTATTTCTCAAATCTACTTAATGAAGGATAAATTATATTTAATTGTATAAGATAATACTTTACGGATGCTTGCAGACCTAATTTTAACAATATTGAGCAAGTTGCGATTATCCATGAAGTTAAAAATTTAATGAAAATCAGAATTATATGTAAAGGTTGGATCATATGTATTTTGGCCAGTAGAATCCAAATATGCAATAATATTTAGACTATTCCATTAAAAAATGTCATTTTCGTGTAAATTGTATCGTAATCGGAATTCGGCCATTTTCATTCTTTACATCACATAATTTTAATTTTCTTTACATATCACATATCACTGCATCAAATTTGAAAATAATCCATTGACTCAGTCAAAAGTTACAAGAGTGTCCCTATTGGCTGAGCCACCCGATATTCTAGAAATAGAGGTCTCAAATATTTTTATGAAATCAGCCACACCACACCACCCTCCCCACTCCGACGTTCCAAAGTAGCATCCAAATATGCGATAATATTTAGACTATTCCATTTAAAAATGTCATTTTCGTGTAAATTGTATCATAATCGGAATTCGGCCATTTTCGTTCTTTACATCACATAATTTTAATTTTCTTTACATATCACTGCATCAAATTTGAAAATAATCCATTGACTCAGTCAAAAGTGACAAGAGTGTCCCTATTGGCTGAGCCACCCGGTATTCTAGAAACAGAGGTCTCAAATATTTTTATGAAATCTGCCACACCACACCACCATCCCCACTCCGGCGTTAAAGGAGTTAGCAAAATTAAATTGTCGTATTCACTTGAAACCGATGACGAGTTATGAAACTAATTAGATTATATATTGAGTTTATTCCGTTAGAAGGTTTGGGAGTAGATAGGGGTAATTAGGGTTAAATAAATAATGCAAGCTAGTAAGAGTCCAGAAACTTGATATTTGGTGTATATACTAGAAGCCAAGGTCTTATTTTTTTTTTATTACATCTGTCACTCTTACTACTACCCCCTACTTCATTATTCATTATATAGAGGTTAATAAAACAGAATTATAATATTATTTGGAATTCTGTACCTACACGAGGTCTAATTTTTTTTTATGGCATCTGCTACTGCCACCACCATTATTATGGGGGTTAACACAAAAAAAAAATGTGATTTAGTGAGAGTACGAAATCAAAGGTTCTCATCAATTCTTATTTCATCTTTTGTCATCCTGTCTCAAGTCTCATTTTATCTCATGTCGTCATGTCTCATCTTTAGATAGAATTGGATGAAAAGTCTGTATGTAGAAGTAGTGATTTTTAGGCAGTAGTTTGTTCTGTGAAATGTGAATATTGCTGTTGAGTTTTTAAACAATTATGTTAAAAAAGTTTAAAAACTAAATAGATAGAGGCACTTTGCTTAATAAAAATTCTACATTTTAACCTTTCTGAACACCCTGTATACTTTATCACAAATCTGATCCATGCTCAAGACTTTCCAGGATAAGCAAAACTTTTTTTAAAGAATAATGTTCTCTCGAAAAACCAACGATAAGAGTTTGCAAGAGTGCGGTCAGGTAACACTGTATTTTCAATTAATGAAATACTGTTTTTCTTAATTACCTATTTTAATGTAATAAAAATAGAAATAAAATTGGTATAATATCTTATATAATAGTACTTTATCAACGCTTAACAATTTAATAAATCATTTTTTTTTTTAATTTTGTGTATAATATCTTTGCCTGCTACTCTTACAGCTGTCTTCCTTTTTAAGGACCAACATGGAAGAAACAAAGCATAATTCCACCAACTCATTTTTAACGGATGATGATTTTACCTTATCATCGGGAAATTCAACAGAAATAGAAGGAGATGATTCGATGCTATACAGTTTTGGTTTTGAAAACTCTACAGATTCGATGCCACTAAACGATTCACTTATTTTTATGGATACTGCCGAACCAGTTGATTTCATTGGGTCACAAGACTTTTACATCACTATTTATACAGTGTTTATTATAGCCTCGATATTTCTAACTCCAGCACGCTCTTGGCTTTTCTATAAGATATTCATGAATGCTTCCAAAGGACTACATAATCAAATGTTCAGTAACGTACTGAGAGCACCAATGAGGTTCTTCGATACAAATCCATCAGGTATTGTTTTTGTTTGAATTAAAGAATTATAATATGTAACAGTTGATTGTAAAAGTTCCAATATTACCAATTAGAAAATTGTAGCCTTAAATGTGACAACGGTAGACTCGTTGGTTCGGCATAATGAAACAATTCTTTTTTTTCTCCAAAGAAAGAATAATAGTTATTTATTGTGCTAGTGTTATTATGTACATTGGTCACGCAAGAAAAAGTTAGCCACGGGACCGTCAGGTCGAGTGCAATACGAAATTTTATCCAACACTTTTTCTATATAAAATTTTATTCGAATAATATTTTTATAAATTTGATATTAGGGTGTGTGCACTTTTATTAAACTCGAAAAATATCAAATACTCGTGGTATATAATATAGCTGAAACAATTCTTTGGCAAAAAAAGTTTATATTCAAAGTAAATATTCGATACCAAACGAGACATGTGACGTCACGTTCCATATAAATAACGCAACACTGTGACCAGGGGAAGTCTAGCAGACTGCACTGCAACTACACTGTCTGCATTTGCGGGTGGGGTAGAAGAAAAAGCAGGCCCACTCCTTACGAGGCCGGTCCAGGTCTACAGCGATGATTTATTTATTTATTTATTTAAATTTATTGGCCAAATAGAATACAAAGTACATATGGCACGTCACAGATTACAAACAATAAGTGTATTTAATAGAAACTTATCAGGTACAGTTTTAGTTTTAAGGTGTGAAGTTTAATACATACATAATTCTGTTGGATTAAAAACAACATACAATAATAAAAAGAAAGAACGATAGACAAATATAATATAATTATATACGATTTTTAGCTTATAATACAATTACAATACAATAATAAAATTAGTATAAAAACTTGCTTAGAGTTACAAAAGTCCGTTGTCATTTACTGCCTATTCACAAACTCATTTATAGAATAGTACACTCCGTCAAGGAGAAAGTTTTTAACTGCTTTTTTGAAGTGGTTGTAATTTTCTATATTTTTATACTCTGGCGGTAGAGCATTATATAAAGATACAAACTTATAGTGTGGGGATTTCTCATATGCGGAAGTTCTGTGCTTAGGTAGTTGTAGGTAGTGACCATATCTAGTGTGATGCTCATGTTCCTCATTAACTTTAATGAAAGTGTCAATATTTCTTTTCGTGAAGGTGATACATTTTAAAATAAATATACAGGGTACTGTTAGAATTTTATTATTTTTAAAAGTGTATTTACAAGTTTCTAGCCAATCTAAATTAAAGATTAATCTAATGATCCTTTTTGAGCGATAAAAACCCTTTCACTTTCCGTTGCAGAACCCCATGTGGCAATGTTATACGATATGTGGCTATAAACTAGTGCATAGTAGACATTTAGAATGCCTTGCAAATTTAAATATGGTTTAATCTGATATATAGCAAAGTAAGCTTTGCTTAACTGATTGCAAACATGGTTTATATGCGACTGGAATGATAGATCAGAGTCAATTAATGTTCCAAGAAGTTTAGTATTTACAGAAACCGGAAGGGCAAGTATATTAAAATTTACAGGCAGTACTTTTCTTAAATGGAAGTTTAGACACACTGTTTTGCATTCATTTAATATAACCTTATTTCTTTGACAATATATACTATATTCATCACATACCTGTTCAGCTAGTGTTTGGAGTTCCTCTGGAGTGTCCGCTGAAACAGTGATTGAGACATCATCTGCAAACATTGTAACTTTTCCTATACTGATATGCTCAGGTAGATCATTAATAAAAAGCATAAAAAGTAATGGTCCCAACACTGACCCCTGAGGAACTCCTAAAAGAACATCAGCTTGATTGGATGTTTGCTGACCAATTTTTACAATCAGATTTCTATTAGTCAAGTAAGAACTAATCCAATTTAACATCATACCTCTTATTCCAAGGTTGTACATTTTTTTTAATAGAAAATCTGGATTGACACTATCGAAAGCTTTCGTAAGATCGAACAACAAAGATATAACATATTTGCCTTGATCAAGTTCCGAGTACACATAATTTAATAGATGGTATGAGGCTGTTTCCACAGATTTGTTAGATCTGAAACCGTGTTGAGATTCTGTTAATAAATTATAATCTTCTATAAAAGAAATGATTAAGTTATAGACTATTCTTTCTAAAATTTTAGAGAATTCTGTCAATAATGAAATTTGTCTATAGTTGTCAGGTATTTGGACATCACCCTTTTTATAAAGAGGAATAACTAAAGCCGTTTTCATTATGTCAGGAAAAATACCTGATTGAATAGAGCCGTTTATCAGGCTAGTTAGTGCGGTAGATATATAAGGGAAAATTATTTTTATAATTTTAGCATTTATTCCGTCATTACCTGTAGTATTTTTATTTTTTAGGTTAGCGACTAACTTATACACATCATTTTCGGAAATGGGGTTAATTGACATAGTATTATTTACATAATCTGAAACTGTGCATGGTAATGATAGGTTCTGGCCAAAATGCCTTGATAATGCTGTGCTGCAACTTGTAGCAAAAAATATTGCAAATGTTTCCGCAATTATGTTCTTATCGGTAATTATCTGATCTTTATCCCTTAATGTGATTGTTTCTTGTCTTTTTTTTATTCTTTTATTGGGGCAAAGAGCTCAAGCTCGACCCCTAATCTTCCGAGACCATCATCTAAAGATGTCTAAAGTCAAGAATATTGGCGCAGCACTGTGTACTAGAGATGGGGCGAATGAAAATTTTTTAATCACAGTGATCGTTCAGTAATCACTGTTCTTAGTAGAAGTGATTATATCACTCTTTCGATCGCTTCGATCGATCGATCGATAAATTATTATTGCTACTCTTAGAAAGAATGTACTTATTGCTTTATAATCATTTTTTAATACCTATTCTTTCACTAGTGTGTAATACATCACATTTTATATGTCAAATCACCATAGTAATAGCCATATTCTATATCTGTGTTGGATAAAAATGTATTGCTCTGAACTGACGATTTTTGAATGAATAGCATTTATTTATCTAAGAGCAATACATATAAAAAAAGTGGATACAACAGTTGATGCACTAATTTAGTACATGTTTCTCAATAATGTACAAATAACAATATATGAATGACCTACTCATAACATAAATAACATACTAATAATGTATATTTGTATGTTATATAAATACATATCTGTATGTTGAGATTAGCTTTCAAGTTTATGTTTAAGTTAACTATATGTTAATGGTTAGTAGTTCAAATGTTCATTTAGTTATTTTGTATTTTTGGACAGTTGACAGATTTAAGATTGGTGTAAAAGAAACGAGTACAACGAGTACGTTTGTATGTTTCTGTTGTTATTTGCGATTATTAAAATATTTCCCTATCTACGTGTTTGTTGGACACATCAGTCCATTGCAATTTGCGAAACTGTAATAGGTTATGGGCCCAGGTTACGTGACAAATTGGAATAGTGAAACTTGAACAAAGATTGTGATTTAGAACTTTTAGTGGCATGGCGCGAATCGAACAAAATGTCGGACAGGGAAGAATTATAATGGTACTAACTACAGATAATGGAAATTCCAGATCAAATATGTCCTGAAGGCGGAAGGCCTATTTGGAATGACATATGGAATCAGTCTAACACCTTCAGCAGCTCAGGCACAGGCAGAGTTGGGCAGTATTCGAATAAATTGTACTCGTAATTGTACAGAGTACCCAAAGTACTCGATAACAAGTGCTCGCGAGTACTTTTATTTGGATGGCACTCTGTACTCGAAATTTTCAAGTATTTTACATTATTAGGTACTCGAATATTTTTGGCAGCCACAACTGACGAGTATCGCGTACGAGTACCGACATGCCACACAGGCAAGTCTCAGCTTGTCTTTTCCTTACAAGTGTGCAGGGCAGTCAGTGTCAGTCAGGCGGTGTGAGAAGTGAGCGTTTGGCGTGTGAAACTAAATTTTTGGTAGTGTTAATTTTGTGTACCTACCTTAATAAATTTTTGTCGATGTCGATCTACGTTTATTTACTGGTAATGGTGTAATTAAGTGATATTCTAACTTTTATCTATTTATCTATTTCAATTTGGTATCTTTTGAAGTACTCGTATTCGTTACACATTTTTAGAAGAGCACTCTACAAATTTTGCAAAAGTACTCGTTTTTAGAGTGCTTCAAAGACAAGTACTCGTACTCAAATTTTCACGGGGTGAGTACTTTAGTGCGGTACTCTGCCCAGTTCTGGGCGCAGGAATTAGAAGCGTGGAGCAAGAGCACCAGTCGAAAGTTGCGATACTTCTAAGGAGATACTAGATAAGCTAAATGCTATTTTTGACCAAAAATACGAATTAAATAAAATGCTTGTAGACGAACGTCTTCACCAGCACAAGATGAGATTAAATGGCACAATTGCACATCATATATCCAAAGTCGAGAATTTGGCAAAACAGATCAAAGAGTCAAGAGGCACGATCAGCGAGGCTGCAATTATAATTAAAATTCTAAGCACACTCCCATCGTAGTCTACAGAACTGTTCGTCAGGCTTGGCGATCTGTAAATGATAGTAAATAAACTGTAGAAAATGTTACAGCCAGAATATTGGATGAAGAAGCATCCTTGGCAGTGTATGAGGAAACTGAAACGGCTCTAGCTACAATGACGCTGAAAAGTAGTTCAAAGAATAACGAAAAAAGTAAGGATATGTCCAATATTTCATGCTTTAATTGTAAAAAGAAGGCGCATTATACCAGTAAATGTCTTGAACCCAACAGGAAAAACGAGAAAAGTTATGTACAGGTCAATAACAGTCAAGAAAATGCAATTGCATTCAATGTTAACAACAAAGATACTGTCATCTCATTGGCTTCCGCACATATTTCTTACAGAAACTATAGGTGAAACAATAGGCTCAGTTAGTTTGGGAAACAACCAGGTTTTGTCAGATGAAGACAAAGGAACTATAGGAAGGTTAGTGAAGAGTGTGTGGTTGGAAGGAACAATAAATAATGTGTTTTTGTATTCGAAAAAATATTTTTTTCATATTTTTTTTATAAATAGATACCAGACTTGGTGATTTTAATTGATTTCAAGTATTTTTGGAGAGATCGCATTTTCTCATTTCATGTTTTTGTAGAGAGTAAAAATATATTTTTGGACAGGGTGTACTTGGCACTATCTTTTTACAGAGAATCTGTTTTTGTGGGAATTTCGTTACTTTTGTAGATATTATTCCTATGTCCGCTTATTAGTTTTGTAAGCGTGGAGGATGTTGTAGTGAACTTGGCGCGAGACACTACCGTGTCTCTTTGTTAGATGTTACAATTTAGCAAATAAATAAAGCTGTACCAGAGCACGCTTTCGGTACACATTTAGAATTACTCAAAATTTTATCAACCACTTAGAAGTGACGCGCTATCAACATGCTGTAAGCGCCAGTCTACAAATCTTGAGGTCCACGGTTCGAGAAGGTACACCTTCCTCAGATAGTTCCAATGAATAACGCCACTAGCGAACTTCGTCCGGGACACATCGCAGAAATTCTATGCCTTTCAACTGGGCGACAGTCCGCTAACGCGCAACATAACCAGAATCAGAATGCATAATGTCGCATTCCAGTTCAAACACCCTCTACCATACCAGGCGTTGCCTATCTTCGGGAAACCTTTCTAGCAACACTTTCTTTAACCATAATGTTACGTATTTCCACCTTTTTGGGAAACACCCTGTGTGAATCCGTGGGTTCTAAATAATTTCAACAAGAGATAAACACTACTAACACTTTATTTAACAATTTACTGACTATACAATACTTCAAAATAAACTTTGTTTACTTTAACCTCACTTTTTCCCGAACGTGTCACTTCTCAAATAAACTTCCTCTTCCGCGCTGGTAATCGCGCCTTATATACTCCGAATTTGACTCTCTAGATCCATCTAGAAACATTCAAGAATCTTCTCCAACAATATTCCAGAAAAGTCCATTTTATTCTGACAGCTCCCAGTCACAAATAGTAGGCATAGGCGTATCATCTCCAATTCCAAGGGGGTGTAATTCATAACACTGCCCCCTCCTTAAGCCTGATCGTCCCGATCAGGCAACTCAGAATCATCGATGTATTTCGCCAGCCTGTCCAAATGCACGATCTTCATCTTGGACTTTTTGCTTCGTTGAATTCGATAGACGACGTCATTAATTCGGGTAATAACAGTATACGGTCCATCCCAAGGCGGTTGAAGTTTCGGTGACCTTCCTTTCTTCCGCTGTGGGTTGTACAGCCAAACCAGGTCTCCTTCCTTGAATCCTTCTGAACTACCCTTACGGTCATATCGAGCCTTCATTCTGTCACTGGCTATGGTGATTTGGTCTCTAACTAACTCATGGACATTCCTTAGACGTTCACTCACTTCATCTACATAGCTGTTCACAGGAAGCCGTTCTCCACCTGGTGTTCCAAACATCAAATCACATGGCAGTCTGATCTCATGTCCAAATACTACACGAGCCGGAGTCTGTTTTGTAGTTTCGTGGATAGCAGCTCTACATGCCATGAGGAAAAACGGTATGTGGAGATCCCAGTCACGTTGATTTTTATGAACGACTTTAGAGAGATGTTCTTTCATAGTCTTATTATGTCGCTCCACCATTCCATCTGATTGCGGGTGAAGGGCTGTCGTCCGTGTTTTGTGTATTCCCAATAACTTGCAGATTTGCTGAAACACCCCTGACTCAAAATTTCTCCCTTGATCTGAATGCAGCTCCAGGGGTACACCAAACCGACATATCAAGTTATCTACCAAGACTTTGGCGACAGTAACCGCTTCCTGGTTCGGAATTGCGTAGGCTTCAGGCCATTTACTAAAATAGTCCATGGCAACTAGTATGTACTTGTTACCGTCCTTGGTTACTGGGAATGGACCGGCTATATCGATCGCAATCCTCTCAAAAGGAGCCCCGACGTTATATTGCTTCATTGCACCCCTACTTCTAGTCTGTGGTCCTTTACTGGCTGCACAAATTTTACAATTACGACACCAAGCTTCAACATCTTGACGACTATTTACCCAGTAAAATCGTTCACGTACTTTATTCAGGGTCTTGTTAACGCCGAAGTGTCCACCAGATGCTCCATTATGCACTTCTTGAAGTACTTTCGGTACTCGACACCTGGGAATCACTAGACGCATAACAACTTGCTTCCCATCCGGGCTCTCCCATGCTCTTTTTAACAGCCCGTTCATAACTCTAAGTGAGTCCCACTGTGCCCACAAAGCCTTCAATCCAACTGCTTTGTCCGAAACATCCTTCCACTCTGGTCGAGTTCCTTTTTCCTTTTCTCTCAATATAGCCCCAATCTCTGCATCGTTCAGTTGTTCTTGTCTCAGGGCTTCAGTTGTCCAATCATCCGGAACATCTATTTTAATAGTGTTGACTACTCCCGTGCCCTGCTGTTTTTCCACGTGGCGGCAGTGCTTGCAGTCGTCCTTGCATGGTCTTCTAGATAATGCGTCTGCGTTCTTATGAGATCTTCCTGGTCAATGCTCGATTTTAAAGTCGTACTGTTGCAGCCGTTCTATCCAACGAGCCAGTTGACCTTCCGGGGTTTTCAACTGCAACAGCCATTTCAACGCAGCATGGTCGGTCCTGATTTTGAAATGTCGCCCGTAGAGATACTTATGAAAATGGTCCACTGATTTGACGATGGCCAATAACTCTTTCCTGGTTACACAATAGTTTCGTTCTGGTTTGGAGAGCACCTTGCTGAAGTACTCGATCACTCTTTCCTCTCCGTTCTGAATTTGGGACAGCACACAACCAATCGAAGAATTACTGGCATCTGTATCTAAAATAAAAAGTCCATTCTGTTGTGGGTATGCTAGTACAGGACCAGTGCATAGAGCTGCCTTCAATTTTCTCCATGCTGTTTCACACTCCGGTGTCCACTGGTACTGAACTTTCTCCTCTGTTAGCTGGTGTAATGGCTTCGCAATGTCTGTAAACCCTTCCACAAAGCGTCTATAATAAGTGCAAAGGCCAAGGAAGCTTCGCACTTCATAAACGTTAGATGGCCTTGGCCAATCTCGTACGGCAGAAATTTTGTCGGGATCCGTTTGTATTCCCTCCGAAGACACTACGTGACCAAGGAATTTAACTTCTTTCTGAAATAGTAAACACTTCTTCGGGTTCAACTTCAGGTGTGCATTCCTTACTCGTCCAAATACTTCTTGAAGATTTTTCAAATGTTCTGTAAAGTCTCGTCCCATAACCAGCACGTCGTCAAGGTAAACCAGGCATGTCTTCCAGGTTAGCCCTCGTAGTACAAATTCCATCAATCGTTCAAACGTGGCTGGAGCATTGCAAAGTCCAAAAGGCATCACCGTAAATTGGTAAAGCCCACTGCCTGCTGAAAACGCTGTCTTTTCCTTATCATCAGGATGAAGCCCAACTTGCCAATAACCGCTCCTAAGGTCTAACGTCGAAAACCATCGTGAGCCTGCCAATGTACTTAACGTGTCGTCAATCCGGGGTAATGGGTAACTGTCTTTCTTTGTCACATCATTCAATTTTCGGTAATCAACACAAAATCTTAACGTTCCGTCTTTTTTGGCAACTAAAACTACTGGCGATGACCAGGGACTTGTTGACTCCTCAATAACTCCATCTTGTAGCATTTTATCTATCATTGCCGAGGCTTCTTCTTGTTTTGCCAGCGGAAGCCTCCTAGGCTGTTGTCGAATAGCGGGTGAGTCACCAGTATTTATCCGATGCTGGACTATATCTGTTTTTGTAAGGGCCTCCGTACTTTTGGCAAATACTGAACTTTCCTTTTTCAGGAACTTGATTGCTTCCCCTCGTTCATCCTTAGATAAATGCTCCAACTGGGAACTCAGCAAGGTCAAGACTTCCTGGTCTATATCCTTAGATGAATTTCTCTCCGTTTGTTCTTCGCACCTTGCTACCCATGTGACCGGTTCATAGGAGCCAATCGGTTTGCCTTCTTTAATTGTTACTGCATGGGAATTTAAATTCACGACTCTAATTGGGATTTTGTCTTTAGTCTGGGTTAAGGTTCTTGCCACAACAATATTGGTTAGGGACTTAATCGATTCGTCACCTTCCACCAGGCCAACACGGTAACCTCCAGAATTTCCTTCCAAGGCAGCATCGATGATCTGTTCCGAGTGAGCAGGAATCTTAATCGTCTGTGTTGTCAATAACCTTGCTTTATGGAATTGGTCATCTGCGGTTGCCAGTATAAATTCCTCATTTCCAATTTTCAAGACTCGCTCCCCTACGTCAACAATAAACCTCTTCTCTTCCATGATGTCCAGTCCCAAAATGAAATCATCTGTAATGTCAGCCACAATGACCTTGTAATTGAATCTCAACCGTCCAACCTGCAGTTCCAAATTGACCTCTCCATGGACTGCAGCCCTGTCTCCCGTGGCTGTCCGAATAGTTACTTCATTTTGCTTCTTCTTAATCTGCAAGCCTGATATAAACCCTGGCCGCACTATTGATGACGTAGCACCCGTGTCAACAGTAAACACGCACTTTCTTCCATTCACATATCCTTGCAACAGCAGACTACTTGGAATTCTTCGCAGCTGGGAAATCTTTATTTCTCTGGGGGCACCGTGTTCCCTAGCCAGCACAGCCCCCTTGGTGCTGGCTATCTTTAGTTTTCCTGCTGCTCTTCTACATTTACAGCATTTACTCATCTGTCCGAGTTCTGCTGTCGACAGTCTCGTTTCATATGTCCCATCCTGCCGCAGTTGTAGCATTTAATACCTCCACTTGGCCTTTCTCTGTTTTGTTGGTTTTCCTGTCTTCTTGGAGGGTTCGATGTAGCCAGAAATTGACTGATCATTTTATTCGTTTTGAGAATCGCGTTCAAGATAGGGTTTTGGTCTCTTTCTTCTGGCTGCGATTCTTCAAGTGTCATAGCCCGTACTCTTGACTTTGGAGTATCCCTATAGACAGCTTCTACCTCTAGTGCATGCACCAAGGCTTCACTACTACTTTTATGTCGGGATAGCCTGAGGACTCGCCTGATCTCCTCGTCCCTTATCCCGTCTAGGAATGCCCCCACTGCCAATTGCTCTTTAAATTCTTTTGGCGCGTTAGGATATGCTAAGTGTGCCAGTCTTTCCACCGCAGCTTCAAATTCTTGCAGACTCTCTCCAGCTTTCTGAACGCGCACTTTCAGCTGGGTCTGGTATACTTGAGCAAGGTGTTGATCTCCATATCGTAGATCTAAGGCAGCTTCTAAAGCTCTAAAATTCCGTTGTTGGTCCGCCGGAATTGTCTGGAGCAACTCCAACGCTTGGCCTCTTAAAGCCACGATTAATGTCTTAGCCTTCTCTTCGTCATTCCAGTTGTTTGCACTCGCTGCTGCCTCAAACTGTGTCTTGTAAGTCATCCAGGAACTTTGACCATCAAAGGAGGGAATTTTTAATCGCTGGCCTGACGATACCAGTTGCTGGTTTCCTCTATCCCTCAACTGTTGTTTAAGCTGGTCAATTTCTCCTTCTACCTGGTGCATTTTCTCTTCAACCTTGTCTACTTTTCCTTTCACATCGCTTACTTCTTGCTCGACTTTATTTTTAAGTTCTTCAGTGACGGCAAATATGGCACTCTGTTGGCCTTCTATAATTTTCCTTAGTTCGTCTCTTTCTTCTTGTTTTTCCTCTTGACGTCTTCGTTCTTGATCCTCAAAAATTTTCCTTAATTCTTCCTGACGTCGTTTCTCTTCTTCTTGACGTTTTTGTTCTTTTTCTTGTCGTTTTCTTTCCCGTTCTTCTTTCTCTTCCTGGCGCTGCCTTTCCTGATCCATCATCATCTTTTGCATTTGGGCCATAAAGTCCTGCATTTGTTTTTCGGATGCCATGCTTCTGGTTGTTATCGGCATATAATTATCAACAAAATTTAATAATCACGTCTAAATAAACTGTCCAAACAGCACGAAAAAGTCTTATCTAGAGTCTTCGTCACTTAGCCACTAATGTCCTAATGAAATGTTCCAAAAATGTCTCAAAAATGCACTTAACACTGTTTTTCCTGTTCGAAAGTAAACCTCGAACAATGTCCAGTAAATTAGTCCTTCCTGTATTAGCACTAACTCCGAGAATACTGTCCCAGTCTTCTCAATACTCTCGAAAAATTCTCTTGTCAAAATTCCGCTTCCGACACCAAAATGTTATGGATTTTCACCTTTTTGGGAAACACCCTGTGTGAATCCGTGGGTTCTAAATAATTTCAACAAGAGATAAACACTACTAACACTTTATTTAACAATTTACTGACTATACAATACTTCAAAATAAACTTTGTTTACTTTAACCTCACTTTTTCCCGAACGTGTCACTTCTCAAATAAACTTCCTCTTCCGCGCTGGTAATCGCGCCTTATGTACTCCGAATTTGACTCTCTAGATCCATCTAGAAACATTCAAGAATCTTTTCCAACAATATTCCAGAAAAGTCCATTTTATTCTGACAGCTCCCAGTCACAATTAGTAGGCATAGGCGTATCATCTCCAATTCCAAGGGGGTGTAATTCATAACAATAACTTTTCTCTATCACACACGTTTCACTTCACACTTTTGTACATTTACCTATCCTTTCCCCCTTCTGCCTGTTTGTCATTTGTTTGTTATTTTGTATTTTTTGTCATTTTGTCCGTTTTTGTTTTAAATTCATTTTAGACCGAAAAACTTTAAAAAAAATTCTAACTATTTAAAACCTTAATAATTCTTCGTCTTCCCTACCTTCCCCACGGTGCACAGTGGGGCAACAAAGCTAAAAACGTGGCGGAAGTTCAAAATATGTAAAAGAGTTTTTCTACACCTATTTAATTATATGACAATTATTAACATTTTTTGGTGAAATATCGTACCTATAATTGCCTGTAGTGAATTATCGATTCATAATTCTCTGCATCCGGCCAATCACAAATATAAATTCCATAATTCACTGTTCCCTGATCCAATTATATTTTAAATCGACCGCGATAACTCTTGCTGCGGCGACTGACGTGACAGCCAAGTGTACCGCCATATTGTTTGTTTACGTTCTCCAAGGCGCCAAGGCCCACTTCTTACAAATAGGTGCCGATTAATTTGATAAAATTTGTAGTGTAATTTATTTGTTTAATAGGTGTAGAAAAAGCATAGTACCTATTAAGGTGCGTATAAGCTTGGCGAACCGAACATGTAATGTAACATGCAATGCAATGCGCGTTGAAATTTGTCTCCCGCGATCACGCCACGAACATCTTACGAACCGTGGGATTTGACGAACACGCCGCGAGCAAGCGAGGTGAACTGTTTAGTCTATCCGATGGTAACAGACCAAAAACATGTCCGATGGTAAAGCTGAAGCTTTGCTTTTAGGCAGTAGTGCCTTATTAATTATCGCAAATATTAAAAAAAAAACGGAAGCTTCTACGATCTACTGGGAGTTTTGAAGTTCCAGCACAGTAACGGCCAATATAAAAATTTTATGATAATCAACTTATATAATAAAACTATAATAATGAACTTTTTTTTACATGCTTCCTCTGGTTGCTAGGTACATGGAAGCAGCAATTTCCATCCACGCATCTTTCTTTTTGTTTTTATTAAAATAATTCGGGTCCGTTTGGTCCCAAAGAACACTATGATACTTGTAAATTTCTATTAACAGCAAAGCCGCCTCCTCCGACTAGTCCATGTTCGTTAAAACATTAAAACATCACGAATGCCGTCCCACTACGCACTGCGAATCCCTTTGTGTTCGTCGCAAAAACCGACAAGCGGTGGATCGCAGCGCGCTCCGAAATAGCCATTCGTATCGTGTTCGCAAGACCGGACCGTCCCAATTTGACGAATCTGTTGCATTGCATGTTACGTTACATGTTCGGTTCGCCAAGCTTATACGCACCTTTATATTCGCGAATATGACTCAGAAGATTTGTACCACTCGCCTTCGGCTCGTGGGCTCAAACATCATCTTCGTGAATAATGGCTATCATAATCGCTTATATAATAATATACTAGAACACGATCGCTCTTTTGAGTTATGCATAGCCAACATATTTACACATAATGAAATGAATCGCACTTGGCCGTTATACGATTCATCTCAGCGCCCACATTAGTCAAAATCGAGTAGTGCGGATAGTACAAGTACGTTGTTAATTTTAAAGTTATATTAGGAAATCTTTGTGCTCGTTTATTTGTCTCTTATTATATTAAAATTCTACTTTCTTGCTATGGAGGCTTCAAGTTCAGGTGTATATTATATTATCTAGTACTTATAATTTTGTGGTAAACAGTAATACTCTTGTCAATGCCGATTTAAAGTCGCCATTGTAAAACGTTAATTGTTCTACTACATCCTTAGTAATAATGAAACGCGACCAAAGCAATTTTTTTAAATTGGTGTGTAATTTTTATATATTATATTACGTTTGAAATTTATACCCATGTCTTGCCCTTCACTTGAAACGGTTCTTAATAAGTATATAACAATTATTATATTCGAATGTTAATTTATTTTATCACGCTCATGGATGGGTTCTAGAAATTCGATTCTGTAAAATATTTTTTCCCATAACTATCATTACAGAATACATAGAAATACAATATTTCGTAATTTTCTATTGATATAATTATTCCACCCCCTATAACCCATCCCTTTTGACAAATGGTTTTATTAAATAATTTCTTTATAAATCTGAACCTATTCTTCAGATTTCTTCCAGATTTTCGGGTCTTCTGCCCCATTGTGTGGCGGGTAGACCGTTGGGTTCAATTGCTTCGAACGGGTTTTTTCGTTGAGTTTTCTCCCCCCGTGCCAGCAATCAAAATCAAGTTTTTTGTGCGCGAGTGCTTCGTTGTGTTTAATCTTACGTTTTTTAAATTTGTTAGATTGTAGATAATTTTAATGTTAATTTTAAGCCGCCGCACAGTGGGAACTTTAGCACTTTTTTTGGACAAAAGTTCAATTGACGCACAGTTTTTGAGCGATTTGAATATTTTTTTTTTAAATACTCGTGAATGATTCTAATTTAGCCTCCAATTACTACAATTTAAATATCTATTCTTCTGATGAACGTATCTGACCCAATGTCGGAACATACAGGTTTTCAGGATCTTTTCAACATAAAATTTATTACTCTAGATTGTTTAATTAATTGTACGTATGAATAAAATTAATTTTAAAAAGCCTAACAAATATAAAAATAAGAAGATTTACTCAAGGATGACGTTAAATTCAAGCTATATAAAATATAAAAGATGTATTTGTGTTTACAATTAAGGAGCAGATAAGCAACTTTGAGGTTGCATATCCATGGGCTTCTTATACTTCTAACTTCTTATGCTTTTTTAGCTCTAAAATTGAAATTTGGTTACTTTGTTACCTTACTTGCGTTTTAATTCAAATAATAGCTGTTTTTAATTACATTATATATATGATAACATCAGCGCGCTGATGTTCTGATATTGAGTCAGATACTTTCATTAGAAGAATAGATATTTAAATTTTAGCAATCGGAAGGTAAACTAGAATCATTCACGAGTATTTTAAAACAAAAATATTCAAATCGGTCAACAACTGTGCGTCAAATGGACTTTTGTCCAAAGAAAGCGCTAAATTTCCCACTGTGCGCCGTCGGTGGCGGAAGTATTAACTTTTTGTGTAAATCGGTCGTGATCCACCCGACCATACATACACCACGATCTAGAGAGGCAATGTATGTATTTTAAGAGTTAATAAATCTGTTATGAGGATGATGGGGTCGATCCCTGAGCCTTTCCAGCTTATTTTTAACAAATATAAACTTGGCATCTGTAACAAAATTTCTTTCGGTACTACAATATGTTGCTGAAGTCTGAATTCACGGCACTAGATGGCTATAGGCACTTAAACATTTAAAGTTTCCGGGCTGGTTGCCCGGGTGGAAGCCCTGACGAGAGTGCGATAGTCTTGAGAACACTAGATGGTGCCTGATAATCAATTCAGAGATTTCATAACAGTGATGTTATACTGTGCGGGAATTATAGAGGCCACAGAGCGAACAAAAATCCTTGGTATGGGCCCCAGAGATGAAGATGTCAAGTCCAACGAAGGCTCCATTGTGAAGTGTGAAATGGGGCCCAGCAGAGCCCTATGGGGGATGCGGCGAAGTTCTACGGGAGCCATGGCGAGATTCAACGGGCCACGGTGGAGTTCTACGGGGTCCCCATTATGGGGCGAAATGGGGTCCAGCAAAGCCCTATGAGGCCACAGCGGAGCTATCTGGGAGGGCAGAGGCATGTCCAAAGTGCCGCAGTATCTACTGTACTATTGGATCCAACCATCACCGACGAAAGCCGAAGTTAGTGGGACAATTGTATATATATATTTTTAACTAAGAAATAAAATCCTGTGTTTTAGACTGCAAGGGTTGTGGCTACGCGTTGCTATGCACGTACCTTCGTTAATATATAATTAATATCATTGATTCTGGTCTCAATCCATAAAGAATTGTCAATTTATAAGTGTAACTAAGCAAATTCTTAGTTCAATCCGTATATTTATTGAGAAATTTCAATTCCAAAAATTAGGCTGTGGTCGGGGTAGATATTATTTCTACAAAGATACACGGGTGCTTGCTTGTTATTTCTGTGAACGTGGAGGATGTTAGAGTAAACTTAGCGCGAAGCACTACCGTGTTTCTTGATGTCATTTAGTAGTCATTTGAAATAATTTTAATTATTTGGTAATTAAAAATTCGTAATTTGAAGAATAATAAGTATATGTTTTTGTTTTTAAATGTAATGCTATGTATTTTCTCAGGAAAAATTAAAAATATGAACTTTTTCACGAGATAGATACAAACCCATTTGAAGAGTTGCCGAATCCAGTAATGTCTTCAGATTTGAAATAAATAAATCGCTAATAAGTTATCATAATTTTCCGCTCTGAAAAGAAAAACATGCAAATCAACAAGTAAAGGTTCATTTGGCAATTGTTTTAGTCAAGACATTATTTTAAGTAAATACACCATTCCGTGCAATGGTGAATTTTCATCGGCAATTTCGGAATTTCTATTTTTCTCAAGAGAAATTCACACACAACACACAAAATTGGGTACAAACCTAAATAAATGGTTGCTGAATCCAATTGTGTACTCAGATTATAAATAAAAAAATTGCTAATAAAATTTCACCATTCTTCGCCCCGAACAAAACTCACGGCAGGTTTAGCTTTTACGTTTTATAAAATTTAACCTGCCACAAAAATATACTTGTGAAAGATCTGTATTAGAAAAAAAAATTTAATCGGACCTAAGATAAACTTTTTAAGGGGGTAGTTCCAAGCAAAATGGGTCACGCTGTATATACTATATACTGTGCATTTAACCGAGCTATGTTTCCATGACAGCCGCATATTATTCCATATTCGCAATTCAAAAAATGAGGTGTTCGTATATGATTATTCAGTATTTATATTCCATCTATGATAATACGCCCATTTAACATTTTTGTTTAATACATATTCTGAAAGCACTTGACGAGTGAGTATAGTAACTGTGCTCTTTCTGCTCTTTCATTTATAAAAAGTTATTAAAGCAGGCGCTGTCAAGAACGTTTGGAATATCAGATAGATGAATTGTGACGTCACTTCGTCCAACAGCATAGCGAACACCGTACGGAGGTAATGTCTATTGCATGGTGCGACTTCTTTATTGTTCATTCCTTAACACCGCTTTGTTAGAGTAGCATAATGAAGTCGTTTATTTTATTGCAATAAATATTAAGACTTCCATTATTAAGATCTTGTGCTAATATAAATAAAAAAGGCAAATATTTTGTAGTTCGTAGATGCATGCGTACAAACGTGACAGTGCCAACTAAAATATTTAATAGTTTACCTCGAGAAGCTAAAGAGGCAAGGATGGGATAACGTACTATGCGATAGCGAATAATTATAAACTAAAGTTCATTAGTCAATGTAGTTAGAGTACTAATTAAAAATACCTAATACAAGAAACCAAAAACAAACGGAAAAAAAATATTGACAAAACTAACAGTACAGAACTTGAAAATTGCTTTATCTAGTAAGCGCTGTGCGTATAACATTAGTTCATCGATCATTTTTTTTCACATGCGGCTTTCTCGAAAAATGCCTCTATCCTTTATCTTTATTTCCTCTCAATATGCTTAGACAGATTCTTGGTATATTTACTCTTGCAGTACATTTGTTCAACATTGCTTTAGAAAGAAATTCATACTTCTACACTTTCAAGATTTCTTCTTTAACCGAACACATTTTTTTAACCAATGCATAGAGATTTGAGATAATACGGCAAAAATTTAAGATCAAATCATTGTTACGTTTTTGAGTTAGAGGAAGTTAAGCAAAATATATTGCTGGCTTGTTATATATTTTCTCCTTAATATATATTTATCAAAAAGAGGTCCAGAAATGTGATCTCTGAAAATGGTGTTAAAGAATTAATTATTTATAATTTAGAATAATTGAACTAGATATATTATTAAAATTCAATTAGATTCAAGTCTGATAACAGACGAAGCCGTTAAAAAATTTCAAGTTTATCTCTTAAGGATTACTTCCTGAGATGCAAAATGCATTCGTACGTAGATCAACTGATGAAGACTTCGCAATTTTAAAACTTAATAAAAATTCAAGCAAATCTGAAAATAGTACCATATTTTAAAATAAAAGCTTCCACTTTCAAAGAACTGCAACTAGAATCGATTCCTTGGAGAATTAACCAATTAAAAATTACTTTGTCAGCGAACGTCAGTGCTAGCATGCAGATTTTAAGGACTGTATCACATCAGACCCACGAGATGATGTCGCTTTATTGGGCGTCGCCTCGGCGGGCGGGCGGAGCATATTTCTCTTCAAATGCGAATACCTCTGTTATTATCCATCCGTTTGAGCTGAAATTTTGTTGCGACGTTACTGGCATGTTATACTTAGAAATAAATATTGGGAAACTGCTATATCGCTAAATGGCCCAATTTCAATACGTAAATGAGTTTTAAAATGTTTGCTCCTTAAGAATTGAAACCAAAATTTTATTATAATCGCCAAGTTCACTCTAACACCCTCCATGTTCACAGAAATAATCAGCGAGCTCCCGTGTATCTTTCCAGGAATAATATCTACCTCACCACCGCCTAATTTTTGAATAGAAATTTCTGAATAAATATGCGTATATAATCAAGAATTTGCTTAATTACACTTACAAATTGATAATGGTCGGATCCAAACGATACACAGTGGGTATTGGGGCATTTTGGATAGGCTTCCACCCCCCCAGAATGGGCCCCCGCTTAGTCGTGGCTGTCATAGGGCTTCGCTGGGTCCGATTTCGTCCGCCATAATAGGGCCCCGCAGGGCTCCGTCTTGGAACTCTTAATGCTCCGATGACCCCATTTCGCCCCCGTAATGAGTCACCTATCATCACCCTTCGCAGTTGAGCCTCCGCAGGACTTCACATCATCTCTGGGGCCCGCACCGAGGATTCCTGTTCGCTCTGTGGCTTCTTCAAATCTCGCACAGTATAACACCACTTTCATGAAATCTCCAAATGGATCACTAGGTGCCACCTAGTGTTCTTTAGACTATCGCAGTCTCATCAGGACTTCCACCCATGCATCCAGCCCGACAATTTTTTAAATTTTAATTACTTATAACGATCAATTGCCCTGAGTCTAGACTTCAACATCAAATGGTAGTACCAAAAGAAATTTTGTTATCAATATTACGTTATGTTTGTTGAAAAAAGCTGAGAACGCTCGCTCAGGGATCGAACCATCATCATAATAAATATATTAAAATTTTAAACAATACAGACATTGCCTCCCCGGATCTCGATCCGGAACCAACCAAGCAACCACGTCGTATAGCGCTATGGTGTACGTAGGGTTTGATGGATCACGACTAGTTCAGCTCAAGAAAATGAATATAAAAATTAAAACTTCTGCCGCCGGTGGCGGCTTAAAATTAACATTAAAATTAATAATACCTGCATTACAGGTTTAAAATACTTAAAATTAACACCCTAAATACTACTTGGGCACAAAGCACTTTTTAAATTTTGGTTGCTGGCACGAAGAAAAAAACTCAACGAAGAAGCCCGTTCGAGCAATTGAACCCAACGATCTCCCGCCGTTAATAAGGTAAGGAAAGCGAAGAGTTAAGGTTTTTAAGGATTTTTTTCTGATTTGATTTGGAACAAAAAAAGGACAAAGAGACAAAAAAGACAAAAAGATAAACAATTTGCAAACAAACAGAAAGAGGGAAGGATAAATGGGATATATAAATATGTGAAGGGAAGAAGTGTGTGATAGAGAAATTGGTACGAAAGAGTGTGACGCATAAATGTATGTTCCAGAATCTGGAGTTTTTTCATTGTCGTGGACAGATGCTCCACCACACTGGCGTCGCGTATGTAATCGAACAGTGGACCTTAAAATTTGTAGACTGACGTTTACACCATGTCGTTAGCGTGCCACTTGAAAAGTGGTTGGTGAAATTCTGAGAGATTCTAAACGCGTAACAAGAGCGTGCTCTGGTATAGCTTTATTTATTTACTGAATTGTGACATAATCAAGAGACAAGGTATTGTCTCGCCCCAAGTTCACTCTAACAACCTCCACGCTCACAAAAATAATAAGCGATCATCCGTGTATCTACACAGAAATAATATCTACAAATGCTATTGAAATGCCCACAAAAACAGATTCTCTGTAAAGAAATAGCGCCAAGTACACCAAAAAAGTATCTTTCCGCTCTACAAAAACATAAAATGACAAAATGTGATCTCTCCAAAGATACCTGAAATCAATTAAAATCGTCAAGTCCGGTATCTATTTATAAAAAATTAATTATAAAATTTTTTTTCAAATACAAAAAAAACTTGGCGCATTTCACTAAGAGGAAAAAGGCTGTTTGCATTCACCAGTTAATCTTATAGAAATTTATTTTTTATAAATATGTACCGGACTGATAAATCTTGCAAGAAACACATTTAATTTGGTTCCTTCGTATAAATATGTAGCTGGTCATCCACGAACACTGCACAAACCTCAGAAAGTGAAGATGCTGCAATTCACGCAGTTGATATAGAGCTGACAAATTCTAAAGAAACGTAACGCGAACGTTTTTCAAAAAGCCCAACATCAAGAATTTTGTAGACGGCAGATATAATGCCTATCATAATATACGTGTACCAGACCTTATGCTGCAAGATTACGAGGTCCATCCAGATTTCTGCGATTGGATCTTAGAACAGACATAAATGGATTCAAATTTTTTGCTTAGAGTATTTTTAACGGATGAATCCTATTTCTGTCTATATTTAATTCTCACAATTGTCATATTTGGGCCAATGACAATCCAGATGCTTTCAGACCCAGAAGTTTTTAGAATAGGTTCAGTGTAATTTATGTACTGATATTTCTGGAAATTAAATGATTACAAGGAAAAGTAGGTAATGTTAAAATTGTTTCTGCAGTTTGGACCTTTTGAACTTGCTGCTCGCCTACACAGACAAACCTACGGAACATTATCTATAGAAGACCTATGGGAATTGTTGGAAGATGTACCATTATTGCAACGTCGAAACATGTGATTTCAACTCGGCAATGCTCCACCACATTGTGCATTACTCGTACGGGCAATTTTAAACAGAACGTATCCAATTAAGTGAATAGGACGTGGTGGCCCTAGAAACTGACCTGCTCGATGGCCCGACTTAAAATTTTCTTAACTTTCATTTAAGAGAATTTGTTTAGGCAATGGATGTTATTCACTCTCTAGATGAACTAAATGTCATAATAAGAGATGCATTAGCAACAGTTGCGCTGAAATTGCTGCAAACCGTTGTGCTGAATTTAAGTTCCTCCGCAGTTTACACTGCCTATCTACTAATTTAATAAATCTCTTTCCTCGCACAGAGGAACTTTCTTTGCGAAACTTTAATAGCGTCTCATTTGAAAACGGTTAAAGCCTCGACATAATGTTATTAAGGCTTTAGAACGTTGTAAATAATTTGTCATTATGATCTCCTGCAGTGATTTTGGGACACCCTGTGTTATTGGACTTTATTATTCTTGAAAACTATATTTTGTTAATGAGTTTTAGTATGTAAAAGATATTGTAAAGGAGTAAATCAAATTAATACATTTCAGGTAGGATCTTAAACAGGTTTTCTAATGATATGGGGGCCATTGATGAGTTGCTACCTCGAGCAACTTTGGACGCCATACAAGTGTTCCTGGTAATGTCAGGTATCCTAATGATTGTTTTTATTGTGAGTCCTTGGATGATTGCTCCAGCAGCATTACTTGCATTGCTCTTCTATTATTTAAGGTTGGTCTACTTGAAAAGTGCACAGGACATCAAAAGATTAGAGGGAGTCAGTAAGTATTATAAATACTTTCAACAACATTAAACAAGAAAATTATAAATTATTATCTTTCTATGCTGTGTGATCTTTATTAAGTTCTATAATGATGACATAACAATAATTGAGAAAATTTAATGTTATAATAAGTATTAAGGTATGAGAGCCATATTTTTGCATTTCTCAATTCTGTTGACGTATATATCTGGAATTAAATCCTTGACAGTTAAATATTGATAGCGATAAACCTAAGTTAATTCTTTTTTAGATAGAGCTCCAGTCTATTCACATATTTCTGCCTCATTGCGCGGTATGCCGACAATAAGGGCTTCAAATGCAGAGAAAATGGTTATAGGAGAATTCGATTGCCTTCAAAATCAACATACTGGAACTTGGTACATGTACATAGCCTGCAGCGAGATATTCGGTTTCTACTTAGATGTTATTAGTACTATTTTCCTTGCTTTAGTTACATACCAGTTTCTCGTGTTTAAGGGAGGTAAGAAATCATGATTTTAATTTAGGTGTACAATTTTTAGTTTTGCACAACATGATAAGACATTAATATTTAGAAAATTAAAGAAACGTTATCGAACCAATCTTCAGAGGATCTCTTTCTGTGTATGGCATGGAATACGCGTGGAATGGAACACTACCTTTTATGATCTTTCTGTAATTTTTGTCGGTACAAGATGTCCCTAAATTTAACCGATAAGCTATAGCTACGTCATTCTACCTAGCAGACATTGAGATTTTTCTGTATCATTTTTCAGAACCGTGTTCCTATAAAAAAGTTGAGAGTTGAAAATACAAAAATCCTCATTTTTCTCGGGAACCGCCAATTTTTCATATACAGGTACACAAAGCTGTGTTATACGAAAAGAATAGATTTTTCAAAGGGATATTTTAGTGTTATAGGTGTTGATGCAAACTCTTTACTTTTTATCAATTGTCCAAATGAAGCCATCGACGCATTTAATGAATAATTGGGAACTAAACCTTTCTAGCCCTCCTGATTTTTGTTTTGAATGTTTCCTAGAAAAACGTGTGAAAATATCATATGCATTTAGTGAATAAATTTCGATACATTTTGAAAACGGTATTTTTACTATTTTTTAAATTGTGTAGGTACGTAAATTGGTAATAAAGTATTAGCCATTTGCTTATCTTCATGTTGATATTTAGTTCTTTAATTGTCGCTGTTAATTTGCTTTTGCACATTTTACGTCGGTGTTGTTTTAAAAAACCAAGAGAAAAGATTTATTCCTCTGGAAACGTAGTTTCCTCAAAAATCAAAACTCTTGAACACGGCGTGATTAGAACTAAAGTACATGCCTGTATTTATACCTAAAAATTGACCTGATTGATCGGATTCAACCAGTCCTGTCATCCCTACCTAAAACTCTGTCACGGTTCATCGAATCGTGGTCTAATAAAGTGAAGCGGGCTAATATCTATTCTACAGTTATTGCCAAGAATCACACTAGACTTTTCAATTTTTCCACGTTTGAGATGGGCCATATGTTATTTTAATTTTATTATAATTGGACGTTTCGTTTGTCCAATATACTTCAAATTACAATCTTTACAACTACAATAAGTTTTATAAAATCGTATATTAGGTTTTCCCCTGAATGAACAAAAATTTGCAAAGGAGAAATCTTGAATTAAGGATAGAGCTAAGAGTAATCGTTACCATGTAAGTTTAGTTGATAAATTGACTAGGGAACGCCTCGACCATTGAAACGGAACAGGATACTAAATTTGTGTCAATTCCCCATGAACCACGATTTACGCGTGGTTTAAGTAAGATTTTTAAAAACTTAGATATGGTAGTTGCTCTTACATCGGAAAATAAATTGCAACAATTTTAGGTAACCCAAAAATTAAATTGAATCTAACTAATAATACTGGATTTAAGAAATTAGTTTGTTAAAGTATGTTGGGCATACGAGACGTTCAATGATAACAAGATTCAAAGAACATATAGCTCATCTCATAAATTGAAAATTTGAAAAATCTAGTGTAGCCCAATGTATTTTTGATAACCATTTAATAGATATAAGTAATTTAAAGATAAATATAAAAGTAACAAATGGATGCACATAAAAGCTTAGAAATAGAAACATGTAAAAACAGTACGAAGAAAGTAAGAATAGTACAAGGAACCTACTACAAATTGTTATCTGAGGCAGTTATCAGGTTACGGTTCAGTGAACCGTGACATAATCTATCTAGGGAAGATAGAATTGGATGAATTCGTTTAACCATGACAATTTTTTGTCATGAAGTTGTACTTTAGTTCCGATCATTTTCCGATTATGCTAACTTGGTTTCGCGCATCGAGTGTTGGTATTTGAATGTTGAGTTGAAGAGTTTTAGTTGAGGAAGCTACGTCTCCAGATGCAGCGTCACACCGAAGGTTCCTACCACTGCAGAAAAAAGATTTATGTTTTAATCTGTTTCTAATAAAACATTTAAGGTAAAGGTACACAAGTGTATGCTTGTTATCATAAATCAAAGAACTTGAGATAAGCTCTTACAGAACTAGAGAAACCAAGTAAAAGCTGAAGGTTAAACATAGGAATGAGCAAATACAATTGTTCACGGTAAATCAGTCCTAAGGGAGGGGGGGGCTGGAGCCTTCGGTGTGAATCTACCCTTGGATATGTAGTTTCTAAAAACACCAACACTCTTGAACACAACATTCGAATACCCACCCTCATTTCGTTAACCAACCTTCGGTGTGAATCTACCCTTGGATATGTAGTTTCTAAAAACGCCAACACTCTTGAACACAACATTCGAATACCCACCCTCATTTCGTTAACCACGTTAGCATCATCAGGAGATGATTCACACTGATTTAATAATCTCGCGATGATATGAACGTGGTAAGTGAAACCCGCGTCAACTGTTTTGGTGTTTGTGGAAACTATGTCTCCAGAGTAATAGATCAATAAATATTTAAGGTAGGCTCCATTCCCACGAACATACACTATTAGACGTACAATATCACTTAATTTGTAGATCATCAAAATCCAAACTCCACAACTCAATTGCTAACAGTAATTGTAACACAAATACAAACTAGAATACATTTTAACTTTCTGATATGCGGAGTAATATCGAGGAAGTCTTGAAATATTTTTTCCAACTTCCCTTAATGCAGGAAGTTGTTAAAGGAGGAAATTTTGTCTGTCTGTACGTTCGTCATCTGTGATTACATTTAGAGTCCAAACCAGGTTATCGAAGTTCTGTCGGACCGCTTGTTTATAAAATATTTATGTCAACTCAAATAGTTACCATAAACATTAAATTTATTAAATAAAATATATTCATTGTCTACTAAATATGACTTTTAACGTATTTTTTATTTTCGAATACAGAAAATTACCTGAGTGGAAATGTGGGTCTTGTGATATCCCAAAGTTTAGTTTTGACAGGAATGCTTCAAATTGGTGTACGACAAACCGCAGAAGTAGCTAGTAACATGACGAGCGTAGAACGAGTCTTGCAGTATACTAAATTGGAAAAAGAAAGTCAAGAACATCAACCAACAAAAAATATGGAAAAAGATTGGTCTCATTTTGCCAAGATTACTTATAAAAATCCTGAAAGAAATTGGCCACAATCTGGTAAAATTAGTTTTAAAAAGACTTACCTTAGATATTCTTCAGAAGGCTCCCCAGTTTTGAAAGACTTGAATATCGAAATAAATGCAGGAGAGAAGGTTTGTAGTTTACTTTACCCAAGTTGTTGAGGAAACAGAATATTAAAATTTTCAAGCTAAACATGACATTATATCATAACTGTATTACATTCTTTAGTTTGAGTTCTATATACTACATATAATAAATTGCACATATCCACGTTTTTAGTCTCCATCATACTGACCTATTACATGTTAAGTTATGAAAATCTAGTTTAGAACTTATTTAATCGTTTGTTGAGCTAGCAAAGTCTTAATAAGTGATCGACTGTATTTGACAGATCATATTCTTTCTTGAAAGTTACTTAAATTTATATTAAATATTAATTTTACTGATTTACTAATGTTTACTTTATATTTTGGAGTTACACTCAGGGTTTAACCCTTTGATTGGAATATATCATAGGTACTAAATTTCAACAAAATATTTCTGATATTTTCATACTTCCAGTTTATTAGACAAGTTACTGTTTTTACATGTATTTAAAATATTTACACATATTCGGTGTGGGATCTCATAAAATTGTACTAGGAGTCACCACGCATGAATACACAACACAATAAACAACTAGTGGTTAAACTGTAGATCATTTATTTTGTGGTAACTCCTAAATAAAAATTCGCACTTACTGCAATACTTATATATTTTTAGATTGGTATAGTAGGAAGAACTGGGGCCGGAAAATCAACCTTAATCGCTTCTTTATTCAGATTAGCACCTATTGAAGGTACCATTACCATTGATGACGTAGATACCTCCAAAGTGCGGTTAAACGACTTAAGATCGAATATTTCAATCATTCCCCAAGAACCAGTATTATTTTCTGCAACAGTTAGATACAATTTGGACCCTTTCGAAAAAGTCAATGACGAAGTATTATGGACAGCTTTGGAAAATGTAAGTAAAAGCTCTAACACAAATATGCATGGAATATGTACAAATATCCAGTATGTTATTAACACAAATATTAGTAAAACACATGAAAAAGTTCTACTGAGCCACAATGTATGTAAATATATTGTACACATTTTGTTTGCCAAAAATTCGTCTCTAATTGATTATTTCTGCATGATTAGTTCCTGAGTATTTTTTACTTTGCCAATCTCTAGAATAATTAAATATTCACATTGCATCTAAGATGTTAGATAGAAATCAAATTCCTTTTAACTCTGCGATTGCCAAATTGTACTATCTGTTGGGTTTGTATTTATAAAATAAGATGAATATTGTCTAATGAAGGCAGTTATGAAATAATAATAATGATCTTTATTGATTCACAATCAAAGGGCAATTGACCGAAGTCCTTATGATTTGACGAAGGCTGAATCTATATTCCAAAACTTTTTAGTACTATCGTTTAATGAAATTTTAATAATTAACTCTACGCATTTTAGGTTGAACTGAAGGGAGTTATTGAGAGTCTGAACCAGCAAGTGTGTGAGGGAGGTTCGAACTTCAGTGCAGGTCAAAGGCAGTTGATGTGTCTTGCAAGAGCCATTGTTCGAAACAATAAAATATTAGTGATGGATGAAGCTACTGCAAACGTAGATCCACAGTACGTACCCTATCAGTGTAAAATATGTACACGTACAAATTTTTAATGGTCGTAATAAATTAAGTCCCAGTGATTCTTGAGTTGTGTCAATGGTATTTACTTTAAAAGTCATTGATATTTCTATTTTACAAAAATTAAACAGGTTCTACACTATTTACAAATACTATACTTGTCTATTATTTTACAAAATATGTCGAATATTTACTACAGCACTTGAAATAAGCAGATTTTTCGTAAAATGCATAAAGCAAGTACCATTCATTGTCCGTGACAACGGCAACTTCAGCATATTGAAGATGTCGATGTCGAAATTAAAAATTTTAAAGACCTGAAGAATGAAATATAGTTTTGTTTTTCTTGAGAAGTAGAATGTTTTCGCTCGAAATTCGTTAGCCAAATAATTATATTTTAGTTTGAAATTGAACTTTCGTAATTGTAAAAATTTAGTTTTCTCAATATTTTACAATTGCCATCCCACGGAGCACGAAACGTATTTTGATGTTCCAACCATTATTTTCATTCAGGGTGTCCGGTGCGTACGTACAAATATTTTGCATGATTACACAAGCACAAAAAAAGGTTGACGATTCCACAGACCAGACGAATCATTTCCGGTGTAATTTGGCTTGCTGAATCCGCATCCGGTGTCAGTTTTGCCCCACGCCACAATTTTTTCTATCCTGAAAGGACTGTTAGAAAAATGCAAAATTTTCTAACAGTTCTTTGACGATAGAAAAAAATTGACGTAGTCTGGTAAAACTGATACCGGATTCGGATTCAGCAAGCCAAAATACATCGGAAATGATAGATCTGGTCCATGGAATCGACAACTTTTTTTGCGTGCCTGTGTTATGCTTTAACCCAAAAGAAGTAAGTAGGCTTAAACAATTTTTGTTTTACTCCAACGGCTTTTCCTAAAATTAAATATTTTATAAAAGTACCGTATTTTCATGCCAGATAGTAGTACTCATAATTTTCACTAAGTCAATAACGCTGGCCAAATTAAATCAAGTTCAAGGTCTTTTTAGGACCTACATCTCCGGTTTTATTATGTTCATTACATCTATATGAAGAATAAAAAATGTAAAAAACGCCAGTCAAGTGTCACCCGACTTATTGAATGTTTCTACCTTTCATAAAAAATGCCGCCGATGTCGACGTTTGGAGCTCAATGAGATATTTCATGTGTTTTCCGGCTCTGCGTTATTTAGTTGTAGGCTAGTCTGCCGCGTACCAATCGTACAATGTTGTCAATGTATTTAAGTTGTCTAGTTTTTAGGTAAATTTGCAATGCGAATTAATATCGCTGGGTGTGATGAATGATGTGGTGTTATTTAATTTAAATTAACCGCTATTAATTTAATTACTGAGAGTTGTTAAACAAATTTGCATTATAATAAAAATTTTTGTTTTATTCTCACCATTAAAATGCCTTATTTGCAGTTAAGAAAAAAATTGTTGGATGTCTTGCAATAGGATTATTTTGCGCCCTGACTAAAAGACTAACAGAACTATCATGTCGTAGTTTATAGTTCTTTGTTATGCAATTAAAAATGAAATTTAAAACTAATTAAGAAAAGTAAAAGTGCTTTATTATTTTTAAAGGACAGAATGGAAACACTGTAAAACCAATATCAATGACACGACGAGTGAGCACTATATTTTTCTCTTCCGTATTTTGTATATAAAGTTCTATATACACTACAAACATTACTAGTTTCTGATTAATTATAAATAAAAAAAAATAGATTTGAGTTAGAAAAAATATGCTTAAGAACTTCTTACTTCTTTGGGCCAACGTATCATCGTGCAAAATATTTATACGTATACATCAGACAGCCAATTGTCTAAGGCACTACTACGAATTAAGTCTGTTTAAACTTGGTGGGACACGTCTTTCAAAATTCCGTAAAAATCGACTCAAGATGAAAAAAACATTAGATTTTCCCATTTCTTAACTTCATCTAAGAAAAGTTTGATTCCAAATTCATTAGCACTTAAAGTTGATAGAGAGATTTATACCAATCACTATTTTGTACTCAGCGGAGTAAGCTCAAAATATAATCTATTTCCAAATCTCATTATAATACATACGTGTACCAAATTTCAAGTCAGTAGACACTTAAGGCAGCACATCTAAAACACACGTAAACGTATCTTATGACATCTGCACATGCGCAGTTTTTATTTTCTTAGCGTTACGAGATACGTTAGACGTAAAGATACGAATTCCCACGTACACCCAGAAACGCGGTATTATTGCACCGGTACAAGCCGATGACACCCGAGCACCTGCCAGATTTGACGAAAGCGCAAAAAATCATGAGAAACATAACCTACATTATTGTCATTCTTTGTTTAGGTTATGTTCCACGTCATATTTCGTTTGCTATGAATCTATGATTCTAGTTTTGTGTGTTGTGTGGGGTAAAATAATAAATATAAAATATGTGTAGGTCAGATTCAGGTTCTTGAAATTTTAATAAAGCATGGTAACGCCCTTGCAACGGGTAGAAAATCATCCAGCAGGACGGATATATTTTACCAATGAGGACGACTTGGTTGTTGGACAAAACCCTATGAAAATAACACTAGGTGGAACGTTATTCAAATGAACATAACTCAAATAGTTGGCAAATTCATTTCAGTTAGGACTTTAAAAGAAAAGAAAAGAAAATTAGGGTTAGGTGAACTATCAACTATTCAAAATGTAAACAAGTAGTACAAACAGGACATACTACGTGGTTGGAATTAATGGCTTTGCCTTAACTCCATTTTAGGGCGTAACAATATACCTAAACTTATTGGATTTACGTGAAGCTAATACGTTGACGTATAAGCTTTACCTAAGTGTCTAGTATCTTAAACCGTTTCAGAGACGTTCGCGTAAAAAAAGTTACATTCCGTCAGACAGATATTTTCTTTGGCTCAAATTTAATATCTCAACGTCTCATGACATTCTAAACTTATTTTAAGAAAAAAAAAATTGAATTTTGTTATCGATTACTATACCTACTTCCACTCCACAGCGTGGATGTGGAAGTAATAGTATCTATTGCAAGTTATGGAATGATCCAAATGCCATATGAGAGAAAAGTCTGTAGTCCGAAGGCGAACTACTGTTCGCGAGTGTGGAATATAACATTCCAAACGTGGTGTAGACTATACTTTCTCTAACAATATTTTAGAAATTATAGAAAAAAAATTCAAAGCGTCAAATGCGAAGCTATAAATAGAGTATATTAAAGTATAAGTGGATATTAAGGCCTTTAAAACACGCGCGATTTTTAGAGCACGACGGCGCAGCCGGAGTGCTCGAAATAGAGCAAGTGTTTTAAATACCAGTTATCCACGAATACTTTACGCTATTTTTTTTGTATTGGTACATTTTGAAATCATAAATACTGGTATTATTACTACAAAAAATGGAAATAAGAATTAGGAATGTAAAATGGTTGCATTCGTGATGTGACATCAGTATACCTGTCAGTGTCTAATGAGGAATACAAAAATTAATTTGCAATCTGTCACATAGGATTAACTATTGTCGTTACTGTTGTTACTGATTGTATATTGCTTTAAAATGAGTTCTAACATTTATTAGGTACTTAAATACAAACGCAGATTCGCGGTTAATACCGCAAAAATTCCTATCAGATCAATAATTAAAAAGTTGACATTTTGACTCGGGTTGTAGTTGTTGCCATGGTAACTTTAAAACACGCGCGTTTTTAAAACTTGGATTTAAACACTCTGAAATAAGCAAAATAGGGTACCAATAAAAAACATGTTTTGTTCGACGTAACTATGGTAACAGAATCATCAAATGTGACTTAATGGCTTCTGATTTGTCGAAAGCCGTGCGATGTTATACCATAACAGTGTGTTGGAATGTTAGACTTGTTCCGACACAATGTTTAGTTGTCGAATTTTGTAGTTTCTAAAATAATGCTAGAGAAAATATATACCTACCGATACCGATTACTAGCATCGAGCATCCTAGTAATATAATGATCGAGATTTATATAAAATACAAAATCTGTTTCTTTTCAGTACTGATTCCCTCATTCAAAAAACGATACGTGAAAACTTCAAAAACTGCACAGTGCTTACTATCGCTCACAGGTTAAACACAATTATGGATTCTGATAAAGTACTGGTTATGGATGCTGGAAGAGCTGTGGAATTTTCTCATCCTCATACACTTTTACAGAAACCTGAAGGGCACTTTAGTAAAATGGTTCAACAAACGGGAAGCACGATGGAAGCTATTTTACGGAAAGTTGCAAGAGATGACTATGAAAGAAAATTTGTAATGAAGAAATGAAATTTTAGATAATTAGATGGGTTTTATTTACAATTTATTTTGACTGCTTATTTTTATATTTATTAAATAGATAAAAGAGTCGAAGAACCGGAAAAATTCTTAATTCCGCTTAATTAAGAGTAGATTTTGTCTCACAGGTCTTGTTTCTGATGAGATTAAATTATCGCCTCGAAACATTTTTTAAACTGAAAATGTTAAAATAATTTTAAAATCTGTTTGTAGTTATTTTACTATGACATTAAAAAATATAATACGACATTTCAAATGCTTTGTTTTTGTGAGTTAGAGGACTAAAAGTATGATTCCTATTTGTAAATTTTAATGCCAAATTCGTTCTGTAGGTTGATATGTCACAATGAATGACATCTGAAAACGAATACTTTGATATGATGTATTAAATAAAATGAAAAAGTGTTTTTGCTTAATGAATAATATCCTGGAAGTACGGCTGAAGAGTGCGCTTTGCACGTCATAATAAATTCGTATAACAGAAAATGAACTAATGGTTATGCCGATATAACAGGAACCATACAATTGGCTAGTTATATACTTTTTATGATAATGTAATAATTCAATTGGTAAGTAAATTAAAATTATTTTAAACCCTATTTGAAGCGCTAGATAAAAGAAAAAAATAACTTCGAACCTGCTTTTTAGTGATCTGCAGCAAAATTAACAAAATTTAATACATTTTTCTAATGTAGTAATCTCTTATAGGAGCAACTATTATGCCGATTTTTAACTTTCCCTCACATTTAATATATTTTTTCTAGTATGTATCATATTTTATTTGAATATTTGAGTCCCATTAAATATAATAAAATTGCTGCCTAAGGAATCACTACTCCTACATCCAGATTTTTCATCCTAGTCACTTTAAAGGAAACATCTTGACTAGATTTCCACTCTAGTATGCGGAAATTAATGGTAATAGAATTTTAATAATATTTGGGGCAGACGTCATAGAAAAGTTTGAGGCGTTGTTTTCTATCATATACGGTAAAAATTAAGTTTCTAGTTTACCCTACTTATTTTCCCCTATTCACAACCTACCACCTCCCACCGCTTCAATGGAATCATCTCAATCAGATGTCATTACAATACATACGTGTACTAACTTTCAAGTAAATATCTCAACTTTATGTTATCAATCCCATTAATATTGGAGCGGAGGTGGTGAGGTTTGAAATATATTAGAAAGGGATCTGAAGCCTTGGCTTCCGAAATCCCAAACTTTTGTACTCTTACCGGCTTGATTTACTTATTTTTCCCTATTTCCTCCTATTTAACCCCCAACCCTTCCACGGAATCATCTCAAAATATAATCTGGCTCCAGATTTCGTTATAATACATAGGTCTACTAAATTTCAAGTTAATATCTAATATCTATTTTATCAACCCCTTTAATAATGGAGTAAGGGTGGTGTGGGGTCGAAAATTATTATTAAAAAATCTGATGCCTATTTACCTCTACTTACCCCCCACTTCTTCAACGCAATCATCTCAAAATATAATCTAGTTTCAGATATCATTATAATACATACGTGTACCAAATTTCAAGTGAAAATCTAAATTTAATTTTATGAAGTCTCTTAAAGAGGGAGTGGGGGTGGTGGGGGTTGAAAAATATTATAAGTAATCTAAAACCTTGGCTTTTGGTACATACACCGAATTTAAAGTTTCTGTACTTTTACCAGCTTGCTTTACTTATTTTCTCCTATTTACTCCTATTTAACCCTCAACCCTTCATCAGAATAATCTCAGAATATAATCTAGTTCTTTATGTCATTATGATATATACGTGTACCAAATTTCAAGTGAATATCTCAATTTTATTTTATCAACCCCTTTAATAATGGAGTGGGGGGCGGTGGGGGATAAAAAATATTACATACATCAAATTTCAAGTTTCTGTATTCTTACCAGCTTGCTTTACATATTTCCCCCTATTTACCCTCCCCCCCAATCCTTCACCGGATGTCTTCAAAAAACAATCCAGTTCCAAATCTCGTTATAATATATACGTGTACAAAGTTTCTAGTCAATATCTTAAACCGCTCCGGAAAAAACGTGCGGACAAAAAAAGTTACAGACAGACAAAAATTTTGTTTTTGTTCAAATTTAAAATCTCGACGTTTCATGACATTCTGGAAAATTTTTGAAATTTTTTTACGATTACTATACCTACTTTCAATCCACTACGTGGATGTGAAAGTAATTAATGACGAATTACAGACGATTGAGTGGTACGTTCGCGTATAATAATGAGAAAACTTTGGAAACTTAATATCATTTAGTATTCAAATGTGAAATATGGTACAGACTAGATTTATGTTAACTAGTTAATAATTAAACCAAATCTGAATTCTGTGGACAGCCTTACCCATTAATGCCCACCGGGTCAATAACGACCCATTGTACTGTTTAATCCAAAATGATTATGCAATTCTAGTTTCGCAAGTATATATTGGTATAACAAACTCAATGCTTTTCCATTTTACCGATGCTATTGGTAATACACCGTAAACATGTGCGAAGATTGGTGCTTGCTCTTGACAAATCTTTTCATCCACATCTAATTGTTGGAGATATCTTAAAACATCTACCCAGAAAGGATGCTGTCTTACTAACAACTATCTTCAACAGTATGCTCAGACTGTGTTATTATCCCATACAGTGGAAGTATGCACAAATAGTAATGATTGCCAAGCCTGGAAAGCTGCCAACAGAACCCTCATCGTACAGATCCATCAGTTTACTACCCCTAATGTCTAAAATATTCGAAAGACTCCTACTAACACGAATAAATGAGTTAGTTGCTATAGATGACTTAATTCCAGAACATCAGTTTGGGTTCAGGCAATGTTACTCAACAACACAACAATGTCACCGGATCGTGAATAAAATTAGAAACTGCTTGGGACAGAAAGAAATGTGCGCTTCCGTATTTCTAGACGTACGGCAAGCATTCGATAAGGTCTGGCACGAAGGTCTTCTGTATAAAGTAAAAGTGCATATGCCCAGCCAAATATATCTAATTCTGAAATCTTACCTGAGCGACCGATTTTTTCAAGTCAAAGTCAAATCCTCACTATCCGAATATCATCCTGTCAAATCCGGTGTCCCCCAGAGTAGCGTTCTGGGACCCTTCCTTTACCTACCTTATACATTCGACATTCCCATTGCTGAAGACATCACAATGGCCACATTTGCCGACGACACCGCTATCCTGGTATCGGATCCAGATGCCGACAGTGCCTCACAAAAGCTTCAAGATCACTTAAATGAGCTACAAAATTGGTTTGATCACTGGAAAATAAAAGTAAATAGTGACAAGTCAACGCAAGTCACCTTCACTACTAGGCGAACTACTTGTCCTCAAGTCCAAATAAATAATTCGCCAATTCCGGTCAAAACCGAAGTCAAATATCTTGGACTCCATCTGGACCAAAAGCTAACCTGGAGAAGCCATATACAAACCAAGAGAAATCAGCTACAACTAAAAGTTAAACAGATGAATTGGATGATCAACAGAAAATCTCAGCTATCACCAGAAAATAAATTGTTAATTTATAAAATCATTCTAAAACCCATTTGGACGTATGGAATTAAACTGTGGGGATGCACCAAGCCTTCAAACACAAAAATTTTACAGACATTCCAGTCAAAATATCTGCGCATGATTACAAACGCTCCCTCCACAATGACCTCAGAGTTCCATTTATAAAAGATGCCGTAACTGCATGTGCTAATAAAGCAAAACAAAGAAATTATGGACACAAAAGTCAAACTGTGAGTCAACTCTACCAGCACCCTCTACAAAATAGAAGACTCAAGAGATCTTGGCCCGAAGACCTTGTTGAATAGGTAGATATGGAGAACCATTGATGGATGGTACCCAACACAAGACAACAATCTATCATATTATTTACTAATTACTCTATTGAGCAGTTTGTTGAGTAGATTGTAAATTTCTTTAATAAAATTTAAAAAAAAAACTTTACCCTACGGGGAAAGTCACCTGGGTGTAATTTTTGCAGTCTTATGAATGAAAAAGGATGTAGCTCATGACGATGTAAAATAGTTTGAATTGCAGAGTATGAAAATCCCAATTCCAAAGACGCCGTTCATATTGAGGATTGAGAATATGCTTGAAAATATCCCAGCAAGATAATTTAATTATTTTCCTTGTAATTTACTGATTTGACTCTCGTAATGGATCTTGCCGCTTTCCCAAAATTTGGAAAATTATTTCTCAATCGTCAGAACCCTCCCCTTATCATAATTCGTAAGTTTGGATATTTTAAATTAAACTCACTGAGAGTTCGCTGAATATTTTTTTATACATGCCATAGATACAAACAATTCCAACACTACTTTCTATGGATAATTTTCCATTTTCGAATCAATTTTATTTAAGAATTTGCAATACTCGATAGAATATCACTTTCTTAATTACAATCGTCTTTTGTTTCCATGCGTACTTGAAAAAGCAAGCAATATCTCTTGATTTTTTAATTCAATAACTCGGTAGAGGTTGAAGTTAGGAATAAGTAGGGAGTCTAGAGCCCGTTACAATGCATTATAAAGAAGGAGGGGCTGACTAAAGGATATACAAAAACGAAAGAGAGATTCTTGTGTAAAATTTTCTGCTGGATTCGAATTTCGACTTCGCCAGTTAATTTGAAATTGCGAAATTGGAGAAAAAAACATGTTTTTGTCAAAACTCGGAAAAGCATGAAATTGTGTATTTTCTTATTTCTCACTCAGTATTTCGAGCCTTGTGAGAGATATTGATGTATGAGGCAAAATTGTTTCACCGTAATGTCTTTCTTATAACAAATATATTATAGGAAATGAGCTTTTAGTTTCGCTGTACTTAAGACAAGGATTGAACCCAGCAAACATCGTTATATATTTAAAATATTTTTGTTATATAGCCTTTTCAATTTCAAATATAACAAGTTATGCAACATTTATATACTTAATAACGTTATAGCTCTTATGTTGCTATTTACCACTCAGACTAACCGAGGTATGTTATAACAATAACATAACTAGTTATAATAACACATATGTTACAGCAGTATAACATTTGCAGTTTTGTAATATAATTATTATATAATAAATATTATAATTTTTAAAGAATGTTATAAAAATATATATAACAATTATGTTGTTAGTATAACAACATTATAGGTTTTATAATATAATTATTATACAACAAATATATCGATATTCTCAGAATGTTATATAACAGTACTATACTTCAGTTGCTTCTGCCGTTTCCACAAACACCAAAACCCTTGAATACCACACTCCAATAATCTACTCGACGCGCGTTTTGCCAACCATATTGAAATCATCTGGGGATGATTAAAGTTTTAATCATCTCCAGAAGATGCCAACATGGTTGGAGAAAGGTGCGTCGAGTAGATTATTTGAGCGTGGTATTCAAGGGTTTTAGTTTGTGTAAACTACGTCAGAAGCAGTATTACATCAAAGGTTCCAACTCCATCCAGGGCTCCAGGACAAAGATCTTCAGAACTTCAGAACCAATTAAGGATTTCAGGAATAAGGACTTCAAGACTACACTTCAGTTACCAAACGTACTCAGTTTATTAAGGGCGGGTTAGTACCGATATAATTCAAAGGTGGTTCAATTGAACAAAATTTAGTTGCCAGGGTGAGAACTATATTCGATTAGTACTGCGCGCCTACTAACTAAACTTGGTTCAACTGAACCACCTTTGAACTAGATTGATATGCACCCGCCATAACCATTTTCCTTTATTTTTAACTTATCGAAATTAAATTTGGGGAACATAAATAACTGCCGTTAAAAATGTATTTTTAGACATGTTACGCCATATATGTACCACACTACCTAACTAAAAATCATCCCCCATTTTCAGGAGTTCACTTTGGTAACTTTTAGGGAAGCAGTTTATTAAGTAAAAAATAGAAACCAGTAATGGTATAATAAATCTATATTTCAGGGATATGAACACAATATATAAAATAACAATCATAAGGTCAATCACATATAAAAGTGAAATGCATTTTGTACCTAGTTCACTTCAATAAGTGAATTATAAAATGCTATATAAAATATATAAAATTTATATAATATAAAATAAACTAAAATCTGCAGTAGTAAGTACCTATACTACACTATAATTTCTCAACTAGGATAAAATTAAAAACATTAAATTAGATATTTTCATATAAAACACTCAGTGTACTTAATAACAAATTTCCAATCAAATTAGGGGCAAGTGCTGAATGCTTTTCTAACTAGCTAGCAGAATTTAGACGCTTCTAATTAACAAACCAAGCCATGAGATTGTTTTACATACCTACACTTTTAATTTAACGGAAATTCATTCAGTCCCTTAACACTCACTTTGCGTTTTTCAATCTTTCAGCAATTATTTGATTTTTGTGCCTCTTTGTTAATGAATTAATGTCTTTTCGTTCCATATTTTTATTATGAGGTTAGAATTAAAAAGTTCTTGTTTATACTTATCTGTTTTAGGTATAAAAATTATATATAGGTATTATACTTATCTAAGACAGGTACTATACACACTGACAATATTAGTTAAATTTAAATCAAATTAAAAGAACACAAAACTCTAACCACATATGACACAAAACCTACTGTGTTCAACAGATGGCGGAGTCTCGCGCTTTTAAATGTAAATTTACGAAACTGTAATATTACTATGATGTAATTTATATTATTTAAGTTATATATTTTGAATGAGAGCTTCTATGTAATTACTATATTATTAAACTATCAATTGTTATATAAGTTTGCTATATTGGCAAAGTTTTACTTGTTACAATATTATTATATTACCAAAACATAACAACAGGTTGTAATATGATTATATAATTATTTTATAAGAAATATTATAACATTAACATAACGTCAACGAATAATATTATTATAACCCGTTACTTCCAGGTTATATAACAGGAATATTTTATGTTTGCTGGGAAGGAATAATAGGCGGGTTCGGTCATAAAAGAAAAAAACATTTTTCTTGGCAGATGTGAAGTTAAATAGTAAACAAAACACGTTATGTGCAAAAAAAAATGAGAAAAAAAAATTGCAGCGCCTGCAATTGCCAAATTAAAGTTCGGTGATAATGGTGGACCCCACAACGGAATTGACGTCAGTGGCCTCTGATATAAGCTCCGGCTCCACCCTACGCGCACGTATTCCGCATAGTGCAAGCAGCGAATCACTGTAATATTTAAGTTTTGTGACATTTATCGGTGGTGTTTTTTAAAGTCCTAGTCGTACAATGCAACCGGGGTACCAGAAAGCCGATTTCCGAAACACACCACATTGAAATGTGCAGATGGTATTTGATTTTTTGACAAGCAATGCGAACCTAACTCAAGCTCAAAGCAATGGCGCTAAATACTGTAAGTACCAAACTTGTGGCATATTTTTTATTTGTATTGTATTTGTATTTATTATTTAGTGAAGTTTCGGTAAAGTTTAAACAAACTAACATTTGAATACGTATATAAAATAGGCAATCTGCTAGACAAGTAACTTTTCACCGTTTGTCTGTAAACTATTTTGTTTCCTGGCAATAAATGATTATTTTATATTTGTTTATTTATTTATATCTATTAGAATGGAAATAGGCAGAGGTATAAGCAACTGACAAATATACGTCGACGCTTTCATGCTCCGACGCGACGTTTAAGAATTATAATTAATATGTATTTATATAAGTTTACCGTGTATTTACTAGATATAAAAATAAAAAATGCCGCATGTACAAAGCAGATTTAATAGAACCGCCGGCGTCGCATGGACATCAATGGGAGTTTTTTATGTGACAAGTAAATATGAGGTAAACTGTACCGATTTGTGTATATTAAAAACTACTTAATAAAATTTTGAAGATAAACTTATATGAAAAGCATTAATTGCTAACAGTAGGTATATTATATATTACATAGTGTGAGCTTCCAAAGACCTTTGAATAATTGCAAATAAATTTACACTACGTATCTACCCACTTTTTACAGATCAGGAAGAGAAGATTTTGGAGACCGCTCAGCGCTGTCGGGTCACTGACGTCACCGCAGTAGCCTCACGCATAGGTACGTTTCTAGCCTCGCGGCGACGGGAAGATTTTCAAGTATCAACAAAACCTTCATTTTTGGACATTTAATTTTTAAATTTTATATGGTTATTTTTTTCCATGGGTTCTATCGATTTAAGCAAAAATTGAAAATTACCGAACCCGCCTATTGGTTAAATTTTAAGTTCGATATCTCCAATAGCTAGCGTTATATTGATTGAGAAATAATAAAATACATATCTTCATGTTCTTTGTAGTATTTTCAAATAAATGCCTTTTTCAACAATATCGCAATGTCAAATGAATTGGCGAACTCAATATTCGAATCCAGCAGAAAATTTTACATATTATTATGTTATATAGTTTTCGTTTTTGTATACCCTTTAGTCGATCCCCCTTGTGGATTTCGAGACCGTAGATCCCCTACTATACCAGCTGTAACAGGATGATGGTGTACCCCCCTTTTCGGGAGTTTGGAAGATAATTGATTGAAATTTAGGACATACTACATACATAATAAGCGGCACTTTTTGACATACAATTGATTTTTTTTCACTTCCGGAAGTGACACTAACTTTAGATTTTTAAATGGAACACAACATATTATTGCATTTTTGAATTCTGCATAATTTTCTGAATACAACGGTGCCAAATAAGTGATATTTCAAAAATCATTTTTTTTTACAATATAATTTTTAGTTTTCCATTTAAGTGTGCCATGACGGTTCTGATTTATTCTAAATGACCCGTGTAATGCCGAAATTCCGTTAAAAACACCAAATTGCGTGATTTATGAGCAAATAAAATTCAACAAAATTGTTTTTGGGGCAAAATTCAATTTTTTTCAAATGGAACCATATCGATACCGTAGTACCATTTATTAGTACTATTAATAAGGAATTTATTCATATGTGGTCTTAAAATGTGCGATAAATACAAACAAAATTACAGCTAAAAGAAAATAAGAAAATACAATTTTATTCTAATTACCCTGTTACACGTAAGGTGGTTTTGGAATACAAAAAATTAACACTAAGCATTACAACAGTTGTTCAAAACGCTGCCCATTAACGTCAGTGCACTTCTGAACTCGCATAGCTGTTTCTCGAAGAGTTCGCCAATTGCTGGGCCGTTATGCTATTAATTGCACGTCTTGTAGCTACAGGTCCTCACGGGTTGTAACGGTGGCTGTATAAACAATATTTTTGTAACGACACCAAACAAAGAAATCAAGGGGCGTTAAATCAGGTGACCTTGGAGGCCACGTCATAGGACCATTCGTCGAAATTACGTTTTCTTCGAATCTCCGTTGGAGGTAATCAATTACTATCCTTGAATTATGGGGAGGAGCGCCATCTTATTGGAAATACATACTGTCCTAAATCTAAAGGTAACTCATCTAAAATGTCCTCAATCTCATTTTCCAGGAATCTCAAGTACCTGAACTAGTCAGAGATCTTTCAAATATTATTAGACCAATGATTCTACTACCGATTATTCCAATCCAAACATTGAAACCGAACGGCACTTGAAAGTTACCATCCCGTAATAAATTTTGATTTTCTTGTGACCAATATTTTGTATGTTGTCGGTTAAATAATCCCTAACCTGTAAACCTTGACTCGTCTGAAAATAAAATCAGTCCCAAAAAATCATTGTTTGGCTGCACGTTATTATACAAAATCCAATTGCAATATTCCTTCCTACGTTCGTAACCACTTTCGTACAAATGCTGGTGCTATTGGTGCTTAAAAGATTTACAGTGGTATTTGTGCAAAATTCGGCTTACTATTTAGTGATTCATGTTCAATTTAAACCCAACTTGCCTTAAAGAAACAATCTTATCAACTTCTGTTCGAGCCAAAACATTAATTTCCGTTCCTTCGTCAATAATGAAGTTTCTTCGGGGTCATTGTTGGGCTTTCTTCGGAATTGGTTTTCAACACGTTTAAAATAATTTTTCGCTGGACATTGTCTATCAGGATATCGTCGGCCATAAAGATCCATAGCTGCAATTGCATTTTTTTTACTTTCCCCATAAATAATTAACATGTCCACTTTATCATCTCTTGTATAAATTTGCGGCATTTTGAACACAATTAACAGGAATTTTAAACAATTTTTTTAAAGACACGATAAAAACACTGTTAAACCAACAAATGTTTGACAAGCTAAATATTTCATTGTTTTCAAAGCCACCTTAGTTACTTCTTAACATTTAATTAGAAAAAAAATGTATTTTCCTATTTTCTTTTAACTGTAATTTTGTTTGTATTTATCGCATATTTTAATACGACATACCAGGTGAGTCACGAATTGCGCTCGCCCCGATATTTCCTAAAATATTTGGAATAGAGAATTGAAATTCGGAGGCCTTATTACACGACTAAAATGCCATCTTTTCAATAAAAAATCAAGTTTGGGGTGCACATCCGGTTTGACCGGAAATGCCCACAACTTTCGATTTTTAAATGGAACACCCTATATATTTTTACATTTTTGGAATCTAGAGGAAATTTTGAATACAATACATCCATTTTGGTCACTTTTTGATAAACATTAAAAATTTTATTAAAAAATCTATTTCTGAATCCAGAGTGCTGTGGTGCCCAAAATATATTTTAGTTTGTGTGCTACGTTACTATAAAAATAAAAAGAGCAATATGATTGCATTACTTAATTCTCTAGAGGCGTTTAAAATTTTTAAATGCGATTTTTACCCACTAACTCGGTTTTTTAAAATGGGAATTTAATCATTCAGCAACATTTTTAAATACTTCATTTTCATACGAATCTAATGATACCAAAATTTTGAAAATCCGCTCAGAAATATTTGAGGTTTCAGCCAAAATACAATGCAACCAAGCTTTTAGAAACATGCGGCTAATAGATAATAGATTAGTGGGCTTTGGAAACTAAAATGGCACATTTCTGTGTAAATCTGGTAACCTGATAACATTGTAAAAATCATAGTAGCCATTGAATGTAATAAAACAATATCAGCTGTCAGACAGACTCGTGTAGTTATAGGCAATCTTGAGCTATCAAACATTTAATAATTGTGAGAGCAAAGAACGTTACAATTATGTTTAGCATAGGTATGTGGAGGTAAACACAATTACATCCACAAGGACATTTGCAATAGAATGCGACATCAGTTCGGTTTTCAGAGTTTTATTTAAATGATCATAAATATCGGGCCTATAAATAAATAGAAGTCAATTCCGTTTGAACAATTAAACTTAAACTAGGTAACAGTAGGTATCTTTAAAATAATTAATATGATTAAACCATAAATTGGCATTTGTAGATATTGTTCAAAATGTCCACCACTTTTTTCTATACACAATTCGGCTCTGCGTACAGTTGCTTGAATGGCTCTACGCAATTCAGCCGGCGTTATTTCATTAAGAGCCCGTACAACTTTATTTTGCAGCTCTTCACGGGTATTTGAAGAAGTTTTATAAACTTTATTTTTGAGAGTGCCCTATACATAATAGTCGAGGGGTGTTAAGTCAGGTGACCTAGGAGGCCACCTGATATGACCTTGATTTGCGATAAGGCGTTCACCATGCAAGTTGTTTAAATATTCCATCACTCTTCTGGAATCATATGGGGGAGCACCATCTTGTTGGAAAAACAGATTTTGTAAATAGGCAAGAGGAAGTAAGTCAAGAAATTCTGCTGTCTGGTTTTGTAAAAAGAATAAATATCGTTCGCCAGTAAGTGTTCCATAAAAAAATATGGGTCCAATTATTCGATCTCCAAGTACTCCAAGCCAACAGTTAAACCCAAATATTTCCTGAATATTCCCCCGCCCTACCAACCTCGGATTTTCTTGAGTCCAGTAACTAGTATTATTTCTGTTAAACATACCTTGGTTCGTAAATCTACTTTCATCTGAATATAAAATATGAAAAGGAAAACCTGGGTTTTGTTGTACTGCATTTAAGAACCAGTTGCAATGTACTAGCCTCCTGTCGTTATCATCTCCATAAAGATGTTGGTGTATTTGGTATTTATAAGACCGAAACTTAAGTTTCTTTAAAATTCTGCAAACCGAAGACTGACTAATGTCGCATTCCATTGACAATTCCCTTGTTGATGCTGTTGGGTGTACCATCACAAATCCTAATACATCAATTTCTTTGTCCTCGCTTACAATAAATGTTTGATGGTCATCTTGTTGATTGGGTTCGTTTCTTAATTCTTGTTCCACTCTGGCAAACAAGTGTCTGCTTGGATGACGTCTGTTGGGATATCGTTGCTGATACAGTTCTGCAGCTGCAGTTGAATTTTTGAGACGCTCTCCATATATCAGTAACATATCGACCTTTTCATTTCTACTAAAATTATTAATTTTCTTTAATTTTTACTCAAAGAGATTTCCGCAACGCTTTATTTTGTATCTGCCTGACAGCTGATATTGTTTTATTACATTCAATGGCTACTATGATTTTTCCAATTACCAGGTTACCAGATTTATACAGAAATGTGCCATTTTAGTTTCCAAAGCCCACTAATCTATTATCTATTAGCCGCATGTTTCTAAAAGCTTGGTTGCATTGTATTTTGGCTGAAATCTCAAATATTTCTGAGCGGATTTTCAAAATTTTGGTATCATTAGATTCGTATGAAAATGAGGTATTTAAAAATGTTGGTGAACGATTAAATTCCCATTTAAAAAAACCGAGTTAGTGGGTAAAAATCACATTTAAAAATTTTAAACGCCTCTAGAGAATTAAGTAATGCAATCATATTGCTCTTTTTATTTTTATAGTAACGTAGCACACAAACTAAGATATATTTTGGGCACCACAGCACACTGGATTCGGAAATAGATTTTTTAATAAAATTTTTAATGTTTATCAAAAAGTGACCAAAATGGATGTATTATATTCGAAATTTCCTCTAGATTCCAAAAATGTAAAAACATATAGGGTGTTCCATTTAAAAATCGAAAGTTGTGGGCATTTCCGGTCAAACCGGATGTGCGCCAAACTTGATTTTTTATTGAAAATATGGCATTTTAGTCGTGTAATAAGGCCTCCAAATTTCAATTTTCTATTCCAAATATTTTAGGAAATATCGGGGCGAGCGCAATTCGTGACTCACCCGGTATGAATAAATTCCTTATTAATAGTACTAATAAATGGTACCACGATACCGATATGGTTCCATTTGAAAAAATTGAACTCTGCCCCAAAAACAATTTTGGTGAATTTTATTTGCAACTACGCCATACAGATATACAGACGTCAGGTTGCCAATAGCAATGGCGGTAAGACGTAGCATTATTACTTGTTATATACCTACTTATTTAACAATTAAATATCATAGTGGCAAATAACTTAAATTTTCTTGCATAACAATTACCAAGGTCAAATGTATTGAATATCAATTTTGAAATTGAACACTTAGATACTTATTATTTAAAGTCTACAAGACTATAATGTGATGCTCACTCTTAATTTTCACTTAAATGAAGATGGTTTTATACACAATCGTACAACTGATGATTATTGTATAAGCAAATACAAAATGCCCTCAAATAGTCTTTTTAACTTCAAAGGTAAGCATGTTGTTTGCGAATAGTATGAGAATTTGAAAAGTAGAAGCACCGTTAATCTTTACAATAATCACTGAGTTGTGTAACAGTCAATCTCGTATTAACGTGTCATCGCGAAAAAATGGCAGTATAATATAATGACTTTACGGATAGTAATAATAATCCTTGCTGATTTAGTAATAAACCTAATTAACAAAACTGCAGAGTAGGAAGATTCCTAAATGTGGATGTGTGGTCGCTCTGTGTTGAAAACAAAAATGTTAACAATAGAGGAACATATAACATTGTACCAAAATATGTTTTCTCTAGGAATGAAAGTAAACTGCTTTGAATAACAATGCAAGCGTGTTTTTTTTTCAGACACAATAATGAAATCTGCGATACTAGAGGCAATGAAACATTATCTATGGGTTCTTTGTATGGGGAATTCAAGATTGCCCTGGAAATTCGTCGGAACTACTTTGTATTTCATAAGTAACGTCTGGGTCAAATTCTGGTTTTGGTTCAAATTCGAACTGTTCTGTGGAAGTACTTGGTAGATTTTGATCGATTTTGCTGAAATCTCCTGAATTTTTTCCCTTATACATTTTTATGCCGCATTATTCGGATAAATGGTTTCAGGTGTCTGTAACACATTTTGGCACAATGTCTTCTGTCGTCAATTTTTTTTGTGCTGCCACTTTCAACTCAAACCGACCACACATTAAGGATTATTTTCACTCTCCATTTTCGTTAATTCAGGTTATTACTGAATCACCAAAGAACATTACTTCTATCTGTTAAGTCACTATATTATTCTGCTACTTCTTCGCACATTAATATTTACACGAGAACAATAATCATTGAAAGCTGCAACAGTCAATAACATCGTAATAACAAGACGTCGTACAAGTACAGTAAAGAAAAACATGTATATACATGAATTTGAGATTTAACATATATTAATATTAAAAAAAAATTATAGCTGAATTAATTGTTTAGTAGTCTTCTATTAGGAAGGCTATAAATATTAATTTATAGATGACCAGTTATTATATATTTTTTTAAATTTTTAATTCGAGTATTTTTGTATATTACTTACTGCAAATACTTAATAATTTTTCGTTTAATACCTCTATGGTATATTTACCGCATATATAAAAATCATAAGAATTGGTTACTTTGTTAGAGAGGAAAAAATTATTCTTCAAAATTCGATTAATTAATTTATTTTAAAAACCGGACCGGGTAGGGGTGTAATATCTTTCAAAATAGTTCCTCTTAATAATGTGATGACAAGGTAAAAATATCAGCCTAATTCCCCGAGGGGCATCTGGCCAATGCTTACCCTGCTACACTCTTTAATATTTAGAAGGTCATAATTTACTGAAACATTTTTTATAGGATTTTGCAAACAGCAGAAAAAATAACTATCTATAACTAAAAGAAAAACTTTGTGTAGAAATATTAATGAATATTAATATTTCTACACAAAGTTTTTCTTTTAGTTATAGATAGTTATTTTTTCTGCTGTTTGCAAAATCCTATAAAAAATGTTTCAATACAATTATAAGCAAACAAATAATAATTCATTTTTAAACAGTCATAATTTACTATCTCATAATTTTTGCGATTTTAAAAACCATGTTGTTTTTTAATTACGTTGTTATTAAATAAATGCATGTTTATGTAGTTGTAACTGATAACAACAATCAACCGTAAAATCAAACAATTGCGAAAAAATGTAGGTCAATATCAAAATTATATTTATAAATAACTGGATGTGTGAATAAATAAGTTTCCTAGAATATCAGTGTCATTAAAGAATAAAATATTAGATATGAAATAAATAGTAACAAAGTATTATAAATAATTTAATTTACACTCGTATTGTGTACTTTTAAATATCTACACTACATACACCTGAATTATAAACAATCAACAATCTTAACTATTATAAATTTGTCCTACATTTAATATAACTTACCTGTTATGGAAGAATGTAAAGCTATATCACTCTTTGATAAGATTACCTATAAAAGTATAATTACTTAGTATCGATTAATTTGACTAGTAAGAAAAGTGATCAACTTTGTTGATACCTGGTTTAATAAAGAAGAAAATAAAATGTTTCTTGTCAAATGGGATATTGTCTTTGCTGCCGTATTGACCGGTAAATTATTTTAAAATAATTTTTGTATATAAATATTTGTATCTGAAATTGTAATTTGCTATACCAGCGAATTATGAAGTGATTCATTTACTAGGAAAAGAGTTAGAAAATAAAATATGTTTGCTGTTCTATATTTTTCTTGTATTCATTGAGCCATCGATGCCTATCTAGATAATTAAAATTAGTGTAAATTGAAATGAATTAAGTTGCAGTGTTCTCTACATTTTATTTGTTTTATACCAAGTCTGCTTCTTATAGCTTTGTAGATAAAAAAAAGTAATATGGTTTTTTTTTTACCGGTGGAAAGTTCACTAGATGACTATTGAAATTCAAAGTGTTTTTCGTATTTGGTGCAAGTATTTGTAAAAAGCTGATTTTTTTTTTTTGATTACTTATCACATAGTGAGTACAAAAATAGGATTGGCATACATACTGGTTGGTGGGTTTCTAGATGCAGAAACTGTTCACCTACAAGATATTTTACTAGGCGTGACACATTTTTGTAACAAGCTGATATTTTTCTTATTACGAAAACACGACTGGCATACAGATCCGTTGGTGCCTTTCCAGGGGCAGAAACTGTTAACCTGCAAGATATTATATAACACATAACACATTTTTTAACAAGTTGATTTTTTTAAATAATTCATTTATGTTAATTGACGATCTGGCCGTTGATATCACATATCAACTTCTTTTTGTAATATTTAAAATAAAGTTAGAAACCCCTTTTATGGGTTGAAATTGGTCCGTCATCGAAAAGTGTTTTTTAGTAGGTTTAACTTAAATTTTTAAGCGCCGCACCCACGTTTTCTATTAATTTAGTAAGATCAGATCACTTGCATGACATAACAAATTGCTAATGTTTAAAAACAAGTTTTAGATCCCCTTTCTGCATTAAAATTGGTTTTCTTATCATTGTCATATGTTTAATTTTTGTTGTTTTATAAGGTATAAAGTGTTGTAGGAGCTCGGACTATAACATTTGTTTTTTACATTGAATAAGACATGTAATTTTTTTTCTACTCTATTAAATTATCTATATCTTGAAAAATACTCATTAATGTAATAGGTCTTGTTGGTTTTGGGATCTCCATGTCACATTTCGTTAACATGGTGTAAATTGTTCGCATGTTCTGGACATGAAATGAGAGAATTTTAATTTTTTTTGTAATTAACCTTTATTTTATAATTATATTTATATTATAATTTTGATTTCAAATGACGAGAAATTAACTTTGACACATGAGAAAAATTTCAAAATAAAGCAAAGGACATCTAGTATTAATTAGCGATATTCATTTTTTTATAATATTTAAATTCAACAAGAGTGCACGTACCTTAAAATTGTTAATTTTGTATATATTTATTTTCATTACTAAATACTCACATTTTATTTCCATATCCACGTAGTGGAGGGTAAAAAAAATTTCAAAAATTTTTCTTTTTAAAATAGGTTTACAATGTCAGGACCCGTCGAGATTTTAAATTTGAGTGAAAAAAATAATCTGTCTCTCTGTAACTTTTTTTGTGCGTACGTTTTCTCTGAAACCGTTTAAGATTTTTTTTAATAATGTTTCCCATCCCCTCCCACCACCCTCCACTCCACTATTAAATGGGTTGATAAAATGCAAATTGAGATATTCACTGGATATTTGGTACACGTATGTATTGTAATGACATCTGATTGGGACAATTCCGTTGAAGGGGTGGGGGGATGCAGATAGGGAAGAGTAAGTAGATCAAGCTAATAAGAGTCTGATAGTGCAAATATAGTCAAGATGTTTTCCTTTAAAAATACTTGAATGTAAAATCTGGATGTGGAAATAGTGATTCCTTAAGCAGCGGTTTTGTTTTGTTTTATTAACATCATTGGTACGTCAATAACTGAAAAATTGGGAAGAATATCTCAACGAAATATAGCGTAAGCAACGTAAAATTTTGTACCGATACCGTAGATATAGGTTACTATGTCTTGAAAAGGAAATAATGCACAGGATATAAAAACTGTGTAGAGAACGCTACTCGTGACCTGGAGGTCTATCATCAAATCTCTATTTCCAAAAGTAGTATATTACCTTGGGAAAATGTCTGCCAAAATTTGTACGACCCTAAAAATATGCATTCTCGAATGTCCATTCTACAATTTTCAGTAGAATGTTCAACGAGTGGATACATACCACACGACATTGTATCTTGCATGCGAATTAATGCCTGTTGCTTTGTAAAAATTGTTAACTTGAATGAGGCAAATATGCTTGCTACAGTTGATAAGAATAGATAGATAGAAGATAGAGAACAAGGTAGAAGAAAATATTACAATTAAACGATTGGCAATTTATAACTGTTTAGGTTGAGTAAAGACTTGATTATAAATAGGGTTGTTTATACCGTTTATACAACGGCAAACACGAGCTTCCGTGCTAATTATTGTTAAGTGTAAAAATGAATGTAAGATTACACTAAGTTTCTGCACCGAGGATGAAAGAGGACGTTTTTGAACCGAGTGTTAAAGTTATTATTATGTCAAATTGAGATAAAATAACTATTATTTAGCAAATAATTTACGAGACAAAACATCTGGGCTTTTTGCTAACTTTACCAACATTAACACAATTATTGTAACTACTAACATGAAAGAAGCATTATTTGTGTTCTATATCGGTTCCACTGACATGTAAACTAAATTTAACTCTGTCAAATAAATTTTTGTACCGGTGAAGTGGAATTATTAATATTATCCAGTGTTGACATTTGTCGTGGTCGATAATTTTAGTAGAGATTCGAGAATAGACCCCCTGAATATTATTCTTGTGAAATAGTGCTATTTGCTTCTATTTCTAATTAATTTATTGAAGAATAACTCTTTTGACTATAAAAATTCACATTAAACACGCGAACACGATGTAATTCATACTTGTTAAAATATATAAACGAAAATATTTTGAGTGAGAAAAGTTGAACTTTAAAGAAAATCTGACAATGTCGAATATATTTTTAATTACAATAATTAATAATATATTTAGAAATCATTTTTGAAACAAATGTGTAACAGTACTTTCATTTTAGATTAAGATAAAATGTCATAAAATAGAATTGTACAAAGTTTATTACCTGGAGACTTCAAATGGTGAAATTAAAACAGATCTAATAATAGTCTTTTTAAGAATTGCTTCTTTTTCTGCTATCGTTTAGGCACCATTTTATTTGTCAACCAACATTACTAATACAATTGTGGCACATATTTTTAAGCAAATGGCATAAAATTACAAATTTGTCATGCCTAGTGTAATATTTTGCACGTTAACAGTTTCGGCCTCTGGAAAGGCACCAACTGATATGTATTCCAATCGTGTTTTCATAATTACCTAGTGCGAATTATTCGATAAAAGAAAATCAGCTTGTTACAAATATGAACAGTCAAATATCTTGCACATTAATAGTTTTTGCCTCTGGATACCCACCAACCGATATGTATGCCAATCGTATTTCTATACTCACAATGTGATAAGTAATCAACAAGAAATATATCAGCTTTATACAACTAGTTGCACCAACCATGAAAAACATATCGAGTTTCAAGGGTGATCTAGTGAAGTTTCCATCAGCAAATGTCTCAATTTAAATTTTATTAGCCCCTTTAATAATGGAGTGGGGGTGGCGGAGGGGTTGCAAAATGTTATGTAAAATACGGGGCTTTGGCTTCTAGCATTTGCACCAAATCCAAGTTTCTGTACTCTTACCAGCTTGCTTTACTTATTTTCCCCTATTTACCCCTACTTACCCCCGAACTCTTCACCGGAATCATCACAAAATATATTCTAATTACAGATGTGATTATAATATATACATGTACCAAATTTCAAGTGGATATCTCAATTTCATTTTATCAACCCCTTTAATAATGGAGTGAGGGTGGTGGGGGTGTTGAAAAATATTACAATGTCTGACGCCTTGACTTCTGGTATATACACCAAATCCCAAGTTTATGTACTGTTGCCAGCTTGCTTTACTTATTTTCCCTTATTTACCCCTATTTAACCTTCAACACTTCAACGGAATAATTTCAAAATATATTCTAATTTTAGTTGTCGATATAATATATACATGTACCACATTTCAAGTGAATATCTCAATTTCATGGTATCAACCCCTTTAATCATGAAGAGGGGGTGGTGGGAGATGTAAAATATTACAAAAAAATTTGAGGCCTTGGTTTTTGGTATATACACCAAATCTGATATTTCTGTACTCTTACCAGCTTGCTTTACTCATTTCCCTTATTTACCCCTATGGGGTAAATGGAATAAAATTACAAATTTATCATACCTAGTGTAATATTTTGAACGTTAACAGTTTCTGCCTCTGGAAAGGCACCAACCGATATGTATGCCAATCATATTTTTGTACTCACTATGTGATAAATAATCAAAAAGAAATATATCAGCTTTATACAAACAGTGACACTAACCATGGAAAACATGTCGAGTTGCAAAAGTGATCTAGTGAAGTTTCCATTAGCAAAAAAAAATACTCATGTCACTTTTTTTGTCTGCCAAGCTCTAAGGAACATGATTAATACTGTCTCTAACAGTTACAAATCTGTCAGGTGATTGCATGCTGGCTCCTGTACTAGGGGTTATACCAAAAAAAATTGGTACCATATGTATATCAAAAAGTCCACAAAGATACAATTTCAGATATTTCTGTTTCATTATGATATCTGTCTAATTGAATAATGAAATCTCGAATGAAATTCCATAAAACAATCCTATTATTCACGAATATCTGGAAAAAAATGTTCTTGTGTCTAGTTTTGCTGTGATCAATTTTAAACAAATTAGTTCCATTAAAAACTACATTGATACAAAGTGCCTCGGGCATGAAGCCCTAAGCACTGAAAGAACGTGCTTGTAATTACCGAGCACTTAGCACACAAATAACGAAGTGCTTGCGATTGCTAAGTACAAAATATTCCGTATCCTGCAAACATTGTTAGTTATTATACTGTGTTTTTGAAATACATACATGAGATGTTTATTTTTGTCTTTTCTAGAAATGACTGCTAATTATTTCCTTTATTTTTTCATCAACATCATTAAATATCGATGGCTGTACCCCATCCACCACCTGTTGAAAATAAATTCTATTGACTTTGGGAATATTCTTGTTTAGAATTTTTCTTTACATTTTTGTAACTATTGTTCAGTCATTTGCTGCTTCTGAATACACTATAGACAGTATTAAATTTAATATCACTTTTCTTCCATGTTTCCTTTTCAACTTACTACATTAGTTGTTTTGCATTCTATAATGTTTTTTTTAATAAAGCTACTAGTAGCATTAGCAGCTGGTCTTCATCAGAAAAAAATGGGGAAACGTTTCGTAGCTCAATCATAAATATTAGAAATAACAAATTATTGTGTTTTGTTTATTTTATTTAAATGGTTCCAAATACACAAATATTGTAAAAGTTACGTTATAGTGGATGCGGTATGAGTTTTTTTACGGCATCTCAACTCCACAGGATGCCACTTGGCACGGTTATTCCTTACCCTAAAGAGATTTATTTCAACATTTTCCCTTAGGAAGCAAGCTATTAAAAAAAAGCACACGTTCAATTTCTTTACGTGGGGTATGATTTTTAGTTCATTTTAACGTCCTGAACACGAGAATAAGGTTTATTATTATTTGTTAAGGACCAATATGGCCGACATGTTTTTTATTATATTGCTGAAAATACAAAATAATCAAATATTGTGCATTTAAACATGTTGGACATGGTTCTCGACTATTTATTGCTACCTGATCACTAATTTTGAATCCTCATTTACTATTAGACCAAGTTGATGAGTTTATTCTATATATGTGCTATTTTATAAAATAGTAGTAATACTCGGAAATAAAACTGAAATGGTAGTAAATCAAGATGATTTAATACCATAATTTGAATATAAGATCATGTCAGGATATTTTCATAGGGTTTACTCAATCTTCCTCCACTAGGTCACTAGAAATAAAAGAATTGGATAAGTAAACGCTATCATTCATTTTATGAGTACCCAATTACCTGAAATTTTTGCTTAAATACAGTTCCTGTAAATTAGGGCGCAGTGAATATCATTGACAACATAACCACGTGTTTTGGTTGCACAAACGTTCTGCAGCCAATATATCTCAAGGAACATTCACATAAGAGGTAATGTTATCCAACAGGGCCACTACAATTTAGCACCATTGTCCTGTTGAAAGACAGCATAGTTAGTGTGTAAAATTTCCTTAAGAGCAGACCTGTAAACTCTAGTGCTTGTCCACATTTATGTCCTTGGCAGACAGCCCGCATTGTGGGTTGGAACCGCAGATCTGATGTTGGCGATAGATTCTCCAACGACTTTCCATAGTACTTGCTGGAAGCACTTTACTCGCCTTACTTGTATCCCTACTTTAAGGTCGCCGTCGCCAATATCTGTTACCTGTTGCCCTTTTATATGATTTCACTATTTTGCAGGACCCCTTTTCTTTTTGTGTCAAACGAAGATTATACAGTCGCAACCAATGAAGGCGTGGAGTCTACTTATTGTTGCTACTTTCTCAAAACACAAAGCCTCAGTGATTTCATGCACTGTCAACTACCGTTGATTTCTAGATACAGTGAAGTATAACCATAATACTTCAAACCCCAATTCCTTGAAAGCATCCACATATGAAACAGCAAAACAACCTCTGTGTCATACTTTTGTATAAACATTTAATATATAATTTAATATAAATCGAAAAAAAAATTGTGGAGGTTACTAAAATTGTTCCAAAATTGAAAATGGAGGTAACATCGAATCTTTACGTTTTGAGGACCCTGGAACCCAAAAAAGTGGTTTTTAAAAAATGTATGTGTGTGTGTGTGTGCATGTACGATAGCGGTAAAATTACTATACGGACTTGCATGAAACTTTGCATAAGGATTTCTTTAGTGATCCAGAAGATCTGAAAAGGTTTTGGTTGAGATAGGATTACGTTTTGTGCTATTTTGTAACAACATAGCAAATGTGAAGCATAATAAGATCCATTCATTATCGTGCAGATGAAAACGACTACGAAAAAATGTGATGCGCCGTGCGCACATAGTCTTTTTTCTGCTCTGAGATACGGAGAGAGGTCTTCGCCTTTTTCTATATGTCAGGTTCGGTCCGGCAACATATCGCGGCTCCGGGACCGAATTCCGCCCGTGTTAGGCTATATTTCGTTATCATATTCGTTCGAGTCGATTTTTTATTAATATGTTAAATTCGACTATCTGTTTTTATTCGAAGTTTACACGATTACACGTTTGTAGCGGCCTCGCTATAGAATGCGCGCCTAACGTCGCTTTCATTCCGTGCAAAAATCGATAGACGTCGAAAAATGTCATTCCTTGTTCGCTCCTATCGGGCCGAATTTTCGATTTGAGCCGTGCAATTTACGATACGGATCAACCAGAACTTTTGCTTTTTCCGTCGCGACGCCGTACGGTCCCTCGGAAGGTGTATTTCGGAGCTAGGAGCGGTCAAAGCGGAGGCCTATTTCCCATCCCGGCAGCGATGATGGCAAGTAAATAATAGAAAATCGACAATTTCGTCATATACAGGGTGTGTGAATAATTTACTGGAAGTTGATTTAAATTGGTCGTCCGATTGTAATGAAGCATTTTTATATTGTAGAAATTGCACCCGACACCGCCGTCTATTTCTCTATTTAGGATATAAGTATTTTCTAATACAGGTATTGGGCGTAATTTTTAGTGTGGAAATTACACCCAAAGCCACCGTCTATTTTCGTATTTTAAATATTAATATTTTATACTGTCCACACAGAGCATAAATAAGTACTATACTTTCATTTATCAAGTAGACATACACGCCGCCAGATGGAGCACTGTCTCCATCACTGACACTATTGGCTTCACCGTTAACGAATGCTTGGCCCAGCCAGCCAAATGATTGTCTATTAGCCTGGGTCCATTAATTTGGACCATTACCGGCTGACTGGAAACCGCCGTCTCATAGGAGAGAGAGAGTATGTAACACCGACCGTAAATAAGCAGCTTGGCTGGGACTAAGTGCCATCCGTGTACTAATCCCGGTTTGCTCCGCCGTGTGTCTGGGAAGATACATTGGTTGGCAACAAGTCTCGTGTTTGCCCTCTGGCCTAGTTGCGTCGTCTGGAGGACAAGCGAGCACTTGGGAAGCTTGGGGCTTTCTGGTCTGGGTGCGTCGACTGGAAAGTCACAAAGCCTTCTAGCACACCGAGATATCATCCCCGACCAAATACCGCCTACCGGAGTGAGCCAGTGTGCAAGGTGGGAGAGTGTGTGGCTGGGAAACTTTCCGCTGGTAACAGGTCTCGTGTTTGCCCTCTGGCCTAGTTGCGTCGTCTGGAGGACAAGCGAGCACTTGGGAAGCTTGGGGCTTTCTGGTCTGGGTGCGTCGACCGGAAAGCTACAAGGACATCCACCAGCGCAAAGTAACGCCCGTGAACCTCGTTGGTTTAATCTCTCCTTTGGGGGATTACACCAACAAGGAACCGTGACCGGAAGTGCGTACTAGCCTTAGGCTCTGCGCCTTAGCCAAGTTGCCCGAGTATTTGTTTATTATTGTTTATTGTGCTTTTGCTTTCCTCCGCCTGGTATCTGCTCTGTCCGCTTTTATACCGATAGTAGTTACTCCGACTTACCGTTCCGTTTCTCTAAGTTCGTATCCTGCTTATAACCGCCCTCTTGCTTCGCCACCGTCACCGTTAACCGTAGTAGTTATAGGTTAGGTATAATTATATGTATTAGGAGTAATAAATATCTATATATAGGATCTGAACTGTGTCTTTTATTTTGGTGTGTGTGAAGTCTACTACCCCTAGACCCCTGGACGTACCGTGTGTCCTCTGACGCTATCCCAGCCCTACTGCAACAGGCTGTGTCAAGAGGCTAGTGTGGGTCCTTTACACCACGAGAAAAACTGTAAAGGTGGCGCCCGAGCTTACCGTAACCGCACCGAGCTCGAGTGCCAAAGTGACGCCCCTTCACTCAACCGAAGAGTGAACGAAACGTCACACGATTACTCTGAAAATGGATAAAATCTAACTAAATCGTTATCTGATATATTTCTTAATATTTTAAATTTGTTAATTTGGTAGACATCTTTTAGGTGTTTGTAATTAAAAGATAATACATAATCAATTTTAGTTAGTTATTTTATATTTAAATTTTAAGTCATTTTATTTTAATGTGACATTTACACTTCCGACAGGAAGTGTTTAATTTTATAGGTTACTAAATATTTGACATTACAGGTCAGTCAGTTTAATTTTGTAGGTTTACCAACGTTTAAGAAAAATCAATAATTTCATCATGTACGAACAATTTACCGGAAATTTCCTTGTTTGTCGTCCGATTGAGCTGAAATTCGGTACTCGGGGGTTATCGATGACGCTGATCACGAACATGACGCAGAATCGCAAACGTTGTCATTTATGGGCCCATCTCGCTCAAAATCGTTACGTGGGGTTTTTCGAGGTAGCTAATGACGAATCTGAAATCGAAATTGAAAAATTCAAAATGGCGGCATGAGTTGGACACAGTTTGTATTTATGGACCGATTCATCTGAAACTAGGTATTTGAGGTCCGATTCCACTGAAGTTCGGTAATTGGTTTTTTATTTTGGTCCTGCTCCGAAAATAAATAGCCCATTTTCCATCGAATATTTTAAGTTCAAGTCATTTTATTTTAATGTGACATTTACAGTTTGTCAGTTCTGACAGGGAGTTTATTTTTATAGGTTTTTAAATATGGACATTACAAGTGAGTCAGCTTAATTTCATAGTTTATATTATTATGTAGTGTTGACATTTAGTAGACCATTTCCGATTGACGTCATGCTGGTGGCGTGGAGGGCACACAACTCATTGTTTTGTTTTCTAGAGATGGGGTAAAAGCTGCTAGCAACTCATCTTAATTGTTCTCTCATTTTAATGTTGACATTATGTGGTGCAAGTGAGAAAAAAGTGCAGAAGTTTGCATGAGGGTTTCTTTAGTGCTCCAAAAGATCTGAAAATTTCAATATGTTAATATTATGTGGTGCAAGTGAAAAAAGAGTACAGAGGTTTGCATACGGGTTTCTTTAGTGCTTCAAAAGTTCTGAAAAGGTTACGGTTGAGATCGGATTACGTTTAATGTCACACAATTTAGCGCTCTTGTCGACTTCAAATATCCACCGTTGGGAAGTTCCAACCGCTTCCAGTAGCTGCCGATTTTTTCTTTAGTAAATGGACCGTGTATTATCTTTTTCTTTCTAACTGCCTATAATGTTTTTGTTTTTCTTACTTTTACTTCCACATCCACGTAGTATAGTAATCGCAAAAAAATTTTTATTCTTGAAATAGGTTTAGATTGTCATGAAACGTCAAGATTTTAAATTTGAGCGAAAAAAAATTTTCTGTCTGTCTGTCGGTCTGTCGGTCTGTCTGTCTGTAACTTTTTTTTGTCCGCACGCTTTCTCCGGAACGGTTTAAGATATTGACCTGAAACGAGATCTGGAACTGGATTGTTTTTTGAGGAAATCCGGTGAAGGGTTGGGGGTTAAATAGGGGTAAATAGGGGGAAATAAGTAAAGCAAGCTTGTAAGAGTACAGAAACTTGAAATTCGGTGTATGTACTAGAAGTTAAGGCCTCAGATTTTTTTATAATATTTTTCAACCCCCCACCACCCCTACCCCATTAAAGGGGTTGATAAAATAAAGTTGAGATATTCATTTGAAATTTCGTAAACGTATGTATTATAACGATGTCTAGAATTAGATTATATTTTGGGATGATTCCGTTGAAGGGTTGGGGGTTAATTTGGGGTAAATAGAGGAATATAAGTAAAACAAGTTGGTAAGAGTACAGAAACTTGAAATTCGGTGTATGTACTAGAAGCCATAGCGTCAGATTTTTTAATAATATTTTTCAACCCCCACCACCCCTACTCCAATTTGAAAAGGGTTGATAAAATAAAATTGAGATATTCATTTGAAATTTTCTACACGTATGTATTATAACGACATCTTTTTTTTTTTTTTTTTGGGTGAGGAGGGGAAATCCTAATGGACACCCGACGCCCTGGTCTGCCGCGTCGGGTAGTGCCGGACTTTTACCGGCTAAAACCCCTCCCCTCTTCGACCCTGCCCTCTGGTACCGCTCTCGCATCATCTTCAGAGGGGGGCCTTTGGTCTTTACGTTCATTTGTCACCAGCTCTCGTCTCTTTCTTCCTCTTCTTTGGCCTTCAGCGTGTCCCTTATCATGGCCTCTATTTTCTCCCAGTTTCCCTCTCCTTCCAGCATCAGAGGGACCAAGTTTTCCACTTGGATAGTCGTTTGTAGCCTTTCTTCACAGGCGTTTCTAAAGGTAGCCCATCTTGGACACCAGAAAAAGGTGTGTTCGGGAGAGTCCTTTTCTCCGCAGTAGACACACTCGTCGTCGTCTATTTTTTCTATACTTCTGACGTATGTGCGGAAGCTGCCATGACCGGATAATGCTTGGGTGAGGTAATATCCGACCTCGCCGTGAGTCCTTTCGACCCATCTTCTGATGTCGGGTATTAGGATTCTAGTCCAACGACCCTTTGTGCTGGCCTCCCATCTTTCCTGCCAGCGCTCGTATAGCAGGCTTTTGGTGAGTCTACTGTCTGTTCCTTCGAAGGTTTCCTTTCTCTGCAGAGCTAAAAGGTCGATGGGGGCCACGCCGGCTATCACGTGGACCGCCTCTGCAGAGATGGTTCTGTAGGCACTGGCTATTCTAATGGCTGCCTTTCTGTGTACGCTTTCGAGCTTTTTTCTTGATCTGGGAATGTTCACGGCCCTTTCCCATACTGGTGCAGCATAAAGCATGATGCTTTGCGCCACTGAGCCCAGAATTTTTCTCTTGCTGGCGCTGGGTCCGCCGACGTTAGGCATTAGCCTGCCTAGTTGGGCGACCTTTTCGCCCGCCCTGATTGCAGTCTCGGAGATATGCGTCGCGAAGTTCAGGTACTTATCCAACCAGACTTCGAGGTATTTGATACTACTTTTCGGGGTTACTGTAGTGTCCTGTATGGTGAAGGATACGTGTCCTAGCTTCTTGCGTCCCGTTACTAAAAGAGCCTCTGTCTTCGATGGAGCCAGTTCCAGGAATCTCCGCTCCATCCATCTCCGTATTTCTTCCAGGGCCCTATTTGCATTTGCCATTAGTTGAACCTCACTACCAGCTACGACTACCATGGCAAGGTCGTCCGCGAATCCTACAAGTGTGACACCTGTCGGTAAGGGAAGTCTTAGGACTTTGTCATATGCGACGTTCCACAGCGTCGGTCCTAGTACAGAGCCTTGTGGAACGCCACTACTTATATCCATAGTAGTGTTTTGCTCGTCTCCCAGGAGGATTTTTCTATCTTGGAGGTAGCTCCTTATCATTCGTTGGGTATGGCCATTTACGCCTATCTCCCTCAAGTCGTCTAGGATTGTCTGCCACCCGGCGGAATTGAAAGCGTTCTTGACGTCTAATGTTATTATTGCGCTGATCTTACGTCCAGTACGTGCCTGTGGGACCTCCGTTGCTAGGAATATTACTTCGTTAACGGCGTGGACCGTCGATTTGCCCTCTCGGAAGCCGAACTGTCATTCCGAGAGTCCACCTCCTCTCTCAAGGTCTGCTTTAAGTCTGGCAAGGATTAGGTGCTCCAGTAGTTTTCCCAGAGCATCGAGAAGGCAAAGTGGTCTGTACGACGAGGCCTCGTCCAGGGGTTTCCCAGCCTTCTTCATAAGTACGAGCCTCGCTATTTTCCAACGACTGACTGAAGAGCGTTGTTCATGGTTCTGAGTACTTGATCTGACTGATTCTTGACCGCAAGTTTGATGATTTCTGGGTAGATTCCGTCTATGCCCGGGGCCTTTTTATTCTTTAGCTTGTCTGTTGCCGCCTCGAGCTCGCTTTTTGTGAAGGGCTCTATTTCTCCGAGTTCGGGAGGTTCCCAGACGACTTCTGCGTGGTCTGGGAACAGGGCCTGTGCGATCTCCACCACTCTGTCCGATGGGATGCGCGGCGTAGGTATGGTCCGTAGTCTCTTGGTCGCGATCCTGTAGCCCTGTCCCCAGATATCATTGTCGATCTCTTGGATAATATCATTCCAATGCTTTCGCTTGGACATGGCTATGGCGTCCCGCAGAGCCTTCCTGAGCTGGGAGTACTCTTCATTCCTAATGGCCGTCTGGTCATGGGAGTCTGATCCACGTTTAGACTTGAGGAGTCGTCTCCTGGATGCTATGCATTTCCTACGGGCAGCCGCAATGTCTTCCGACCACCAGTAGCACTGCCTCTTCCCGTTAGGCTGCCTTCTTTTGGGCATTGAAGCGTCACCGGCTGCGGTCATGGCTTCTACTAGACTCTCCGCGGTCCCCTCCGGTCTCCTTTCCAGTTCCCTGTTGAGGGTACGGGTGAATCTTTCGGCGTCTAATTTCCTGAGTGACCAGCCCGTGGTGGTCCCTCTCTTAACGTCGGCTTTTCCTCCCACACCGAAGGAGATGTATCGGTGGTCGCTGAGGGTTTCGTCATCTAGGACCGTCCAGTCACTGACAGCTTTGGCCACTCTCTGCGTGGCGAAGGAGAGGTCGACCACCGAGGATCTGTTTCCACTTACAAAAGTGCGGGCATCGCCCTCGTTCAGTAATGCCAAGTCCAGCTGTGCTGCCCACTCCGTTACCGCCACTCCCCTTGCGTTTGCTTTCTCTCGTGCCCATTCCGGAGCTTTGGCGTTGAAGTCGCCGGCGATAATTGCCTCCTTAGTACGGCTCCTTATAGACGTCGACAGCTCGTTTAGAGCTGCATTTAGTACATCAAGCGCTGCATTTGGTGAGAAATAGCAGCTGTAAAATACAATGTCCTCGAGCTCGACCCACACAAAACCCGGGCCAGAGCCGGTTCGGTGTACGGTGGTCCTCTTTCCTGGCAAGATAATAGCGGAGTCCTTGTTTCTGTCCGTGAACCATCCGGCTCCTTCCGCGATCTTATGGTTCGGTTCGCTCACGATGACGACATCTAGATGTCCTTGCGATGTCGTCGCGTAAAGGAGGTCGTGGGCATCCCGGCACCTGTTCAGGTTTATCTGCAGGACTTTTAGGTTGGTTGGTGGTATTACCGCCTTGCTATGTGTGTGTGGTGGTCTGGGAACTTTTCCAAGTCGTCTCTCTTCCTTGTCCGTACGTAGTCATATGTGGCTACTAGGACCTGCGGTGTTCGTCCTCTTCGGGTCCTCGGCTTCTTGATTGCTGGGCCCGGCCGTGTCCATCTGTTGCGGGGCCTCAGTGTCGCTCCGCACGGCATCCTTCCTGTCTGTCGTACCCACAACTTGCGTTCTAGGCGTTGTGTCCCTGCTTGTTCTTGAGTTGGGTTTGACGGTTCGGGGTTTGCCGTAAACATGTTGCCTGTACAGTGGGCATTTTGTCGAGTCCGATCTGTGATCCTCTTTGCAGTTTCTGCAGTGTGGTTTACCCTTGCAGACTTTGGCTATATGTCCCGGTTCGCCGCAGTTCCAACATTCGCCCGATCTATCGGTCTCTGACCTGCACGCATTGGTCGCGTGCCCAAAGTCTTGACATTTGAAGCATCTGTGTACAACTGTCCTTTCCCTTACTCGGCAGCTGGTCCAGCCAATTCTTAGTCTTCCTCTCTTGAGTAGCGCGGTGGCCTGGTTGCTAGGAACGCGGGCTGTCACAATGTTGTTGCCATCCCGGGACGGTCTGAATGGGCTGATGGTGATGTCCTCAGCATCTGTGACGCCGATGTCTGCTTTTATGGCTTCTAGGACTTCTCTATCGGTAGCAGTCGGATCGATGTCCATAATATGTATGATGGTCTCCTTGGTTGTAGCCTTTGCATTTACGTCTTTAATTTTGTCCGTAATTTCGTTTCTAAGTTGTATAGCCTGGGTGTGTTCCCCCTGAATCCGGAGTGATAGGTTGCCGCCTCCTGTCTTCCTTACTGAGTTGACCCTAATGCCAAGGTCGTCTATCTTGACATTTTCTTTAATAGATTTGAGAAGCTCGGCGTATGACCTGCCTTCGCTTCTCACTATAACCTCTTCGTCCCTCTTCCTGGTTCCTCTGGCTTTACTGCTATCTTGCCTTGGTTTATCGTCCACGTTGGCCTGTTTCGCGCTCGACGCCGGGAGGCAGAATTTTGCTTCGATGTTGGTGCCCGCGAGGGCGCATTCAGTCACTTTTCGTATGATCCTAGTCCAACTCCTTTCCAGAAGATGGGCAAGGGTAATCTTATTTCTGCCATTGCGCATGGCCATGTTCCTGAGTTTGCATAGTACGGCAAACAGACCCCTGATGCTATCTTCCTTATCGTCAAGCTTTTCTACCCGTCCTAGGAAGGTGAAGTTTTTGTCTTCAGAAGGTGTTTCCTCATCATCCAAGGTGATGCTATTTGTACTCGATAGGCATGCGACGCTACCTGGCTTTATATTTTGGCCCTTAAGGACGTGGCCAACCTGTGGGTTTCGTTGAATCAGTTTCCTGGCTATAAAGGTCTTCTCTCCATCGTCTTCCGAGAATAGGAGTACGATGTCGTACCCCTGTGCGGTGGCGAGGGTACTACCTATTTCAGCGTGCGTTCGTAGGAATGATTGTTCTGGCCATTCCCTAGCCACAAGCTCGCAGACATTCTCATGATCAACACCCTTCTCGATTGCGGCCAGGATTTCCTCGGCCTTTTCCTTTTCCCCGTAGTCCTTTATTGGGGCTTCCTGCCCCTGGCTTATTGCGTCCGTCTGAGTGCCCATCTCTCTCAGAAGGGGTTTCGCTAGTGAGTGTATGTCCTGTTTATGGGTCTCTGCAGCGATCGCTCTTTGCTTCCCTAGCCACTCCTTGATGATGGGACCGCCCAATGTAGCGGCTCCCTTTCTCAACTTAACCGCTACTTCTTTGATTTCTTTCTTAGTGTTGGGATTTTCAGCAATCCTCTGATCCAGGTAATGGCTACCTTCGATAACCATTTTAATGGCCTCCTCCAAAATGGTTGCTGCAGGGTCTTGCTCGCTGGCTTGAGTCTCCAACGACGTATCCAGGATTTTTCTTTTCTTACTACCGAGGGAGTTACACCTCTGCAGTTGGCTGACAACGTTTAGTCTGCTATGCTTGGGGGTCTGTCTGGCCGGGCTGGAATCGTGCGTAGTGACATTGATGGTCAGAGATTCCGCAGGAGTGTATTATAACGACATCTGGAACTAGATTATATTTTGAGATAATTCCGTTGAAGGGTTGGGGGTTAAATAGGGGTAAATAGGGGAAAATAAATAAAGCAAGCTGGTAAGACTACAGAAACTTGAAATTCGGAGTATGTACTAGAAGCCAAGGTCTCAGATTATTTATAATATTTTTCAATCCCCACCACCCCTACTTCATTATTAAAATAGTTGATAAAATAAAATCGAGATATTCATTTGAAATTTGGTACACGTATGAATTATAACGACATCTGGAACTAGATTATACTTTGAGATGATTCCGTTGAAGGGTTGGGGGTTAAATAGGGGGAAATAAGTAAAGCAAGCTGGTATGAGTACAGAAACTTGAAATTCGGTGTATGTACAAGAAGTTAAGGCCTCAGATTTTTTTATAATATTTTTCAATCCCCCCACCACCCCTACCCCATTAATGGGGTCGACAAAATAAAGTTGAGATATTCATTTGAAATTTCGTACACATATGTATTATAACGACGTCTGGAATTAGTTTATATTTTGAGATGATTCCGTTGAAGGGTTGGGGGTTAATTTGGGGTAAATAGAGGAATATAAGTAAAACGTTGGTAAGACTACAGAAACTTGAAATTCGGTGTATGTACTAGAAGCCACAGCGTCAGATTTTCTTATAATATTTTTCAACCCAACCACCCCTACTCCAATATGAAAAGGGTTAATAAAATAAAATTGAGATATTCATTTGAAATTTGGTACACGTATGTATTATAACGACGTCTGAAACTAGATCATAATTTGAGATGATGCCGTTGAATGGTTGGGCGTTAAATAGGGGCAAATAGGGGAAAATAAGTAAAGCAAGCTGGTAAGACTACAGAAATTTGGGAATCGGTGTATATACTAGAAACCAAGGCCTCAGATTTCTTTCTAATATTTTTCAAACTCTACCACCTCTGCTTCATTATTAATGGGATTGATAACATCAAATTGAGATATTCACTTGAAAGTTAGTACACGTATGTATTGTAGTGACATCTGATTGAGATGACTCCATTGAGGTGGTAGGTTGTAAATAGTGGAAAATAAGTACGGTAAACTAGAAACTTCATTTTTAACGTATATGGTAGAAACCAACTCCTCAAACTTTTCTATGACATCTACTCCAAATACTATTAAAATTCTGTGACCAATAATTTCCACATACTAGAGTGCAAATATAGTCAAGATGTTTCCTTTAAAGTGACTTGGACGAATAATCTGGATGTGGAAGTAGTGATTCCTTAGGCAGCGGTTTTTATTGGGTATTTTGCCACTGAAAAGTATTTAAAAATTTTAATGAAAAAACCTCTGCGCCAAACGGATCAGACAGAGGTTGGTTCTTGAGTACTTGACTGTTTCAAAAAGTCTTACACCTAAAAATATATAAACTAGAACAATGTTATAAACTAAAAACTGAAAATCAAAGCTATAGGTAGTTAACGTTTCGGAAGAGAATCTACTTCCGTTCTCAAAACTTTTTTTTCTTGGAATAAAGTTAAATAATTAGTAACATGTTCATGAGTAAAATAGGAAGAACGTTTCTGAACCATATTAACTAAATCATAAATGTTAGAAACTTACAAAACTACAAAACTATGAAGGATTTACCTATTTTATACAAATGTTTCCAGCATACGTCCAAAATTTTTGAAGTCAAGTTAATTTATATTTCGTCACCACAAAATTATAAGAATAGACGTAGATTAGTCGTGTAAAATCCTGAAAATGTAAAGTAAATCCATAACAACTTAATGAAATATTTAACATACCTCCAGTTAGCTAATTTAAACAAAAAATGAGTTTAACTAGATATTGAAAAACTGGCCGTAAAAATCTGTTTAAAGTTTTTGTCGTTTCAACTGGTGAAGTTAAAATGGTACAATTGTTCAAATATTTACATTAATCAGTTGTATAAATATGGATCGACCAGAGTTCAGTTCAACCTGATTTAAAATCCAAGGATACCACTATTATAACAAGTGTAACCTTAGATTTTAAACCAAGTTCAGTTGAATTTTCGTTGAACTACTTTTAAACAACTGGCCCTAAATAATTCAAATTAGTATTTTCGAAAAATAATTGCATTTCTGCTATTGCGCTACTGGTATAATTGGAAGATCTAAGCTTGTTTTTTACAAAAAGCATTATTTCCCATGTAGATTTTTCCACCAAATTCGAATATGTAGATTTTTAATTGTAATACGTAGGCGGGGACACTTGCATGCATTTTAAAAATATACTTGAATACCTGAGTGTCCCAAATCTTTACAAGTTTAATCTGAATATATTTTTAAAACATCCTGAAATACTTTTTAAATATATTGCTACTATGCTAACTGCTAAGTTAAAAATGTAGGGCTATTTTCTAAAAAAGAAAGGCTGCCTAACTTCTACATCCAGATTGCCCATCCAACTCTATTTAAATGAAGACATCTTGATACTATATATGCACTTCAGTATGTGGAAATAATTATTCATGGAATTTTACTATTATAGTATTTGAAATCCTCTGCTCCAGAGTGCTAATATTACCCTTATATAAACAAATTTTTTGGGAACTTTCGCTCTCATACAGACACTAAATCACAATTCTATTTTGTTAAATCCTCCAATGATGGAGTGGGAGCGAGATAATAGCGACTGGACACTTTGTGCCACTCAACAGCGGTCTAGCCCACTGCTACCGTCTCGGTAACACCATTAAACATCCATACCCCGGCTAAGATTCGAAATCAGGACTCCGTGGTCGCAAGCCAAACATCTTAGCACTGGCCTACTGAGCCGATGAATCAATCTCAATTGTGTTTTGTTAACCCCTTTAATAATGTGGTGGAAGTTGTAGTGGAGGGGAGGCAGATGTCATATAAAGATTTGAGACCTTGGCTTCTAATATATACACCATATCCCTAATTTCTGGACTCTTACTAGCTTGCTTTACTTATTCTCCCCTATTTACCCCCCAAGCCTTAAATGAAATCAGCTCTAAATATAATCTAGTTCCAGATGTCCTTATAATACATACGTATCCAATTTTATTTTGCTAGCTCGTCTAATAATGAAGTTTATGTGAAGACGGCGGTGACAGATGTCATTAAAAAAGTTGAGCTTCTAGAACATATACCAAATTCCAAGTTTCTGGACTCCTACTAGGTAGCTTTACTTATTTTCCCCAATTTACCCCTATTTCCGCCTCAACCATTCAATATAGTCTGGTTCCATATCTCGTTATGACACATGCGTGTACCAAATTTCAAGTCGATATATTATACCGTTCCAGAGAAAGCATGTACACGAAAAAGTTATAGACAGACAGGACCGATCGACAGACAGGCCAGCAATAGAAATTTTTCTATTGCTCAAATTTAAAATCCCGGTGTTTTTATGACATTCTAAACATATTTCAACAAAAAAAAATAGAATTTTTATTGCAGTTACTATACTTCTACTCCACTACGTGGATGTGGAAGTCATATAGTATAATTCAAAATAAGTGTTAAGGCTTTGAAAAAGTCTAAAAGCCTGCGTGTTTGAACTAATATAGACCCTATATCTTAATTTGTTATACTTACCTGGCTATTTTTTTATCAACTTTTCTTTGTCCAATAATCACTAAAGCACTGGAACAAGGCTCTCCAGAACCCTGAAGACCTAAAGCTAATACTAATAGCAAACACCTAGTTCTGTGCCTTGACATTTTTTTCTTTTTAACCAAAAATGGTACTTCCCTATAGGCATCGTTTGAAAGTACATCAGGTGCTCGTGAGTGCTTTAAAATGCTTACAAGCATTTTTGAGGTTATTAGGCACAAAGCCTTTTATCGAAGTGCTCGAAGCACTAAGCATCTATTTTATAAAATTATCGTAAGCACAGTGCTCCCGAGTGTTTGTACGAGCACTAAACACTGTCTTGGGATAGCTACGAGATCTATATTAATTCGTAAAATTTTATGTTACGTTACGTGTTGAATTGATTCATTGTTGTACTTAATTAGACACTCGATATATTTTTTTTCTAGCATGATGAAATTGCATAATAAAAGATGTATCCTAACTCTTTATTAGTTTTTTGTTCAAATAGCTAGATTACGCGAGTAGATTTAAATTAAATCGGCCAGTAGAATCGGTTATTTGCTTATCATTTGGACAACTAGTAATGGCGTTGACAAAAGAACCATAAAATCCTCATAAATAAATTACCTAAATAATTTCTGTAGAAAATAAACAACAGTGGTCCCAAAACATTATCTCGTGGTATGCTATCGACAGGCATCTCGTCAGGTTTGACAACAAGAAATTTTACGAATTGTATTCTGCTCTGTTCTAAGAGATCTAGGCGTTCCAATAAAATTCGACTTTTGTATTACATATAAGGTAACACATGGAGTGATCCACAATTTGATTCGTAAATGAAATCTCTATTAAAACAGAATATTAGACATCACATCAACATTAGATAAATAATTTCATGGGGATATATTTTGTAACGATAACATGCTTAATGTGTCCACCATTCTGAAAACATTAAACTGGATACATTTCGATAGCACAACTGATATTATTATCTTGCTATATGCTTAAACGATTACCACTAAGTAATCCACAATGTTACAGTTCATATGGAAAAAAATTATCAGAGAGAATAAGAGTCCCATTAAACATGTGATTCATACAGAATGAATTCCCATTTTAATATGTTAATTTCTAATGTTATCCTACAATAAGTATTTGTTCCACGAAACAAATAGTGAATCACTTCGAGCATCAGCCTGTTAATGGGTTCAATTTAGGAAAATATTGTAAATCATTCATGTCCTTCATCTATTCAAAATACTAAAAAAATCTCTTTTATTTAGGAGACTTACTTATGTTCATAAGTGGTACAGCTTTAACATGGTCATCACCGGAAATAACCAAACTGACCAACCATACTTCCAGCCCATTTGATAGGGATTTATCATCTGAAGAATCTACCTGGATCTCATCCCTAGTAACACTTGGTGCGGCTATTGGACCATATATATACGGCTATCTCTCAAACAAATTCGGACGTAAATACGTATTGTTATCTATGGGACTACCTTTTCTCGCATCTTACATAACAATGGCATGGGCAAAAACAGTATTTTTATTTTATTTGGCCAGACTATTAGCTGGATTAGCTGTAGGCGGAGTATTTTCCGTCTTACCAATGTATGTGAGTGAAATAACACCAAAATCCACCAGGGGGACTATGAGTGCTACTATGAGTTGTGCTGTATGCCTTGGCTTTCTCTTTTCCTACGCTATTGGACCTTATACTAGTGTTAAGATGTTTAATTTGGTATTGGCGCTATTTCCAACCCTATTTTTAGTGGTCTTTTTCTATGTCGGAGTAGAATGTCCACACTTTTATTTACATAAGCAACAGAATGAAATAGCTAAAACAGCATTACAGAAAATCAGGGCATATGCAAAAAATGAACTCGTGGAAAAAGAATTGTTGGAAATTCAAGCAAAAATAAATGAAGAAGGACATGGGAATATTTGCGATATATTTAAATCGAAAGGAGCAACTAAAGCTTTTATTATTGCTGTCGGCCTACTAATATTTCAGCAATTTTCTGGAATCAACGCAGTTTTATTTTACAGTCAAATCATTTTTAAGCAAACCGGAGCTAGTTTGCAACCAGAAATATGCTCTATAATAGTAGGATCAGTTCAATTTGCTAGCAGCCTTATAACTCCTTTAATAGCTGATAAATACGGAAGGAAAACTATTCTATTATATTCTGCTATGGGAATGGTACTCTCTGAGATACCTTTAGGTGCGTACAGCTATCTCAAATATCACGAAATTAACCTAGAAACTTTGTCCTTTCTCCCAATTTTGCTGCTCACAATCTTTATATTCTCTTATAATAGTGGATTTGGACCAGTCCCTTGGATTATTTTGGGAGAAATATTTCCAATCAAAATCAAAACTATTGCGATATCTGTAGTTTCTTGCATAAATTGGCTCTTAGCGTTCCTTATAACGAAATATTTCCACACTATGATAGATGTTTTTGGAATGGGTCAGTCCTTTTGGATATTTGGTATATTCTCTGTAGCTGCAGGTATATTTACGCAATTTTACGTTGTAGAAACGAAAGGTAAGAGTTTAGAGGAGATACAAGATATTCTAAATGAATAATTTTAGTTATTATTTTGTGATTTAAATTATTAACGTAGACATTTGTATACTTGTTTAAAAGTGAATTATTTATTATTTGTTTGTTTATAGTAATGAAACATATTCTTTATAGGATTTTACAAACGGCGAAAAAACAACTATTTATGAGAACTGAAAGAAAAACTACATGTAAAAAATATTAATGAAATCTTTGCATACTTTCTACAACCTGACTTCTGGTTATGCTAGCAAATCAAAATCCTAAAATAAATTTGTCCAATTTGACATTCTCATTATAACACTAGCACCCAACATAGTCCCCTACGGCTAAGCAGATTAAACTAGCATAAGTACCACTACTAGTGTTGTAATGAGAATGTCAAATAAGAAATTGGAAAAATTTATTTTAGGATTTTGATTTGCTAGCATAACCAGAAGTCATGTTGTCGAAAGAATGCTAGGATTTCATTAATATTTGTTACATATAGTTTTTCTTTTAGTTCTCATAGATAGTTTTTTTTCCGCTGTTTGCAAAATCCTATAAAGAATATGTTTCATTTGTATATATAATATAAAAATATATTACATTTTTTAATTTTATAGATTAGTATTTTAAGTTACTTTGTAAAATAAATTATTTCGTATCTAGCGGTACTCGTTTTATTATTTTATTTATTGTGTTGCGTGTTTATGTGGATGAGCAGCACCACGTCTGAACGATACCACAAAAATTTATTATTATCTGGCGCCAGGAGTGCATTCGCAAAGGTCTATGGCTACATCTACTCTCAGGGGATTCCTACAACTCTTAAGACTTCCTAAGGATGAAAATGTAAAAGTTATATTTACCTTACGTCGTATCTTGTTGTCTAGAACCACACTTATGACCAAATGGGTTTTTCGGTTTTTTTCTATTTCATAAATCGAAAGTGAAAGTATTAAATAATGGATCTGCAAAAAATCAGAATCTTATTCGCACGTTTAGTATCTTAAAAACTATTACAAATCTCCACCTCGCGAAAATGGGGCGTGGCCAGGCGCTACGTCACTATACGCATAGACTCGGCGATCTCACTAGACTTGATGCTCCTTAGTTGTTATAATTATAAGTGTTTTTGAAGTATTGTTTATTTTACTTACTTATACGTACTCCCCTACTGACAGTAGGGGAGTACAAGTTGGTGAAATGTCAAAAATTACAATTTTCTGTCGCTCCTGCCGAGACGAATTTTCGACTTTGACCCTGAAAATTACGATTAGGATTGACCGCCGACCTTCTCCTTTCCATAGAGATATATAACGAACTTTCACTGGACGTATTTATTCAGTTACCAGCGTTTGAAAATTCCATGTTTTTCAACTTTTCAGGTTAAATTTGAAAGGTCCCAGAAAGACACTTTTCTTACGTCACTTGCGTATAGTGACGTCACAAATGAACGCTTGGTTTTTGCAACTATTACCAATTTCAACTCCTTATATCTCGAGAACGGAAAAAGTTAATAATACGAAATTTTAAGTGCACAATGAGAATATCAAGTACTATATGAAAAAGCAAAAAACCTCATAAAAAGAATATCATGGAACAAGCCCATTGTTGACTTATAAATTAGCATTTAAGAAACACTTCTTAGACTATAATAACCATTAGTAGACTCTGTGAGTAATCGAATCACTGGCACTGTACAAATGTGGCGGATTCAAAGTCGACGTTGTAAGAACAGTTATCCGATTCACACAACCGAATCGCACGCAGGTCGTCAATGTTAGATCTGGTGGATCAAAAAAAGTCGAATTCAAAATGTATTTTCATTACTTATAATAGAATTCAATAAGTATAAGAACTAGAAATATGCAAGTCTGTAAGCTAATCGTATGCAATACGACTTAGATCAGAGATCACCACTTATGGCAAGACGTTACGATGACAATAACCTCGACTGAAACAAAAAGATTCAGATTCCCAGTTAAATATGTTTATGAAAATGTTGAACTTTTGAGAATTATTGAATGTTTAATAATAGACATCACGTTGGTTTGCTAATATTTATTACAGATGATTGTATCGTTCGTCAGGATGAATTTACTTCAAGAAATTATACAGGGTGTAATTAATTTCATATCATTAAAAAACTGGTAATAGGGACCGACTGGACAAACAAAAAACCTACTTTTTTCTCTAGGGGCACTTTGAAAAAAGCTGACCTAGGTTTACAATTCTAATGTTAAGGTAGGAAACATTTGAGAACCACTGTATTTCAGGGTCAATGGATATTATAGTTCCGAATATTAGAAATAATAAAAAACTGTGATACCCGACTTGTGTTCCCGCCGAAAGATGTGCGGCACTTTGATTGGATTACTTGTACCGAACTTTGTATACCACTAAATATGAAAATGTAAATTTTTCCTTCTCTTTCGGCACAACGCGAGCATAGCATGGCCGCAGGGGTTTAAATAGGATTTGTTTACATGCGTTTTCTAATTTGGAACAAAGTTATTGTAGCTTTTATCGTCGTTTCTAAGAATTTATAAAATTTAAAAGTGGTCTATTAACATTTGTAACATTGTGTTAAAAGCATAAAAAATTAGTAATTATTTTATGAAATTGTAAAACGAACAGTTAGACGTTCGTGATACGATAACAGAAAATAATTGTATATTTTAAGTTGGGAAACAATCTGATTTATTTAACGAATTGAGCGCATAATTTTTCCCAATCAGGTATCGAAAACTAAAAATCGAGTTTTTGGTCCCTATGAAAATCAATGTAAACAATAATAAACAGATCAAAACAAGACAGTGAATACTAATAATAATAATAAAAATAATCATACCTTTTATGCCCAATAGGTGACACCCAATAACTGAACAATTATTTTTCACAAAACTTGTTCGAAATGACCTCCATCTCCACGTATACACATTTCGGCACGTCGAGCTAAGGACATATACGCACTCCGTTCAACACATTTGGTAAATTTGCATCATTTTTTATGGTTTCTATTCACATTAAAATACGTTGTTGCAATTGCTCTAAAGTATCAATTGGATCACAGTAAACCAGATATTTAAAATGCCCCAAAAATAAAAGTCCATAGAATTTAACTCGGACGATCTAGCAGGCATTGGTACTGGTTCGCCACGTCCAATCCATCGTAGAGGAAACTTTCTGTTCAACAAATTTCGAACAGCCAGACTAAAATGGACTGGCACGCCATCGTGCAAATACCACATAGCCAATGGTACATCTTCCAGCAAATTTGGCAATGTTTGTTGCAAAAAACTTTAAGTATATAATAATATTTGATCTAGCGGGTAATTGCATAGGTCCAATTATTTCATTACCGCGAATTTCTGCCCACAAATTAATGCTGAACCGTCGTTGAAAATGCGCAATACTTATTGCACGTGGATTTTCATCTGCCCAATAGTGCATAATTTTAAAATTATACACTCCATTTCTGGTAAAACACAGAACTTTAAACTTAAAATCCACCTACAAAATTGCATTCGCTCTGCAAAATATTGAGGTTCTAGTGCTTGGACACGTTGATAGTGATAGGGATGTAAGTTCATATCTCTCGTTGTCCTCCATACCACAAAATAAGCGTTGGATACTCCCACACGGTTCGTGAATTCGCGGGTGCTTAAAGTTGAATCCTCTTCTACAAGTTCCAAAATTTGAACCTATGCGTCAGTTACCCTTTCTTCACGTTGTGGACCTCGTTCTCCTCCATGTCCATCGAGACAACCTGTTTCTCTAACCTAACCTAACCTAACCTGTTTCTTGAAGACGCTGGTCAATACTAACAAATGTACTAGCACAAGGATGACTTCGATTGGTGAACCTTAACTCTTCCGCACCAGCTGCATTTCCACCACTTCACCACCAAGTGCATATCCGCGAGCTCTGTATAAGTGTAAAATCCCATACTGTCCAAAATCTGCGTTTTAAAACACCACACTAAACTGTGAATTAACATTATCAATAAAGAAAACAAAAAGAAAAACTTAGTCGAAAATCCAAAAAGTAACACAAAAAGCACGAACGAGAAGTAATGTCTTACGTAACCAAGTACTAACAACTTGAACGAGAAATCAATAAAATAAATCTTAACATAAATGGCACAAAATTCAAAAAGAACAAAACCAAGGAACCGGTGGGTCACGTCGTGTGTACGTTGTTTACCAAGGAAGGACACAAACTGAAATTATTACTTGAGAATATTACAAGGGAGAGTATAGCACGCGTAATAAGATAATTTGGCAGCGAAGAAGCAAAAAACATGGCGGTGTCCTCTGTCGGTCGCTTTTAACTGCTTTGTCGGCATGCTTTTCGATGACCCCCGTCGCGGCCTAATTATCTCTTAGGCGCAAGTTAAGTCATATAGCAACCCAGATAAGACAAACAATAAAGCCATGTCAGCGGTTTCATCCCAGCTGCTTCCCTGTGACCAGCGATGAGATAACTCACTTCGCGTCGAGCTCTCATGTAGTAAACATCATTTTATAACATTTTAATATTGTGAATTCAATTAAATAAACTTTTGTAACTTTTTAAACTTTGTAATATTTTTTAAAAAGATATTAAGTCGGCCACACGGCTTAATTGGCGCAGTCTGAAACGGATTAGTGCCCAAAAGCTTTCAAAAATTAAAACTTTTGTTCGTACCTACGATTAAGGCACTATTTCGAACAATTCGCTAAGTCCATCGAGGACCTGTACCAGTCAACCATCAATCCATTGAGGATAGTGAGCCATCAGTCTATCGAAGACAACTTAATAGTCCAAGACGAGAGAGAAAAATCATCAATGAAGTCAACTTTAATCACAACTCTAATTTTGTAAGTAATATTGATCATTCCGCTTTTTCCTTTTTACCTTTCCTCTCCAAAATTCAATAAACATACACCCCTCATTGCTTTCGAATTTTCATTTTAGCACTGAAAATTCACCTTCTCATTTATTTTATTCCTATGATTTTAAAAGTATTACCTGGATCGAGTAGGGTAAGAAATTAAAATCCAACATAACTGCTTTTTACTAACCATCTAGAATAAGTTAAATAAAATTTAAAACCAAAAGCCCCGTAAGCAAAATATTCACAGTCTTCGTACTAGAGCACGGCCGTACTCTGTACGTCAACCCTCCCTCGGTCTGAAGTAACCGTGAATACAGAGCTTACAATAAAACGGCGAGTTAAAATAAAGTGAAATAAAAACTAACACTTATTTAATGAGTTTTATCGACGACCTCGTTAATCAACTCGCCAATTTTCCAACCGAGAGGCAGATACTTCTGACATCCCCTATACAAGAAGAAACCACTATATCAGAAGAAAGCACTATGGCTTTACCACAAATCTCTGTTCGGGACTACTTGGAATTAATACCTGCCTTTGATGGAGAACCAACAAAATTATCAAAATTTATTACCGCATGTGAAGAAGTTCTTCCACTTATGGCACCGAACAATGAAGCCTCGAGAATAACATTTACGATGCTACACATAAGAAACAAACTAGTTGGAAAAGCAGCATTGCTCCTGGCGTCAAGAAATTTCTCGACATTTCCTGAATTAAAAACCTTACTAATAAATTTATTTGGTGATCAGCGAAATGAAGAATCTCTGTTGTCTGACCTGAACACATTAAGACAACAACCCAGAGAAACAGCTTTACAATTTGCAGAAAGATGTATAGACATAAGATGCTTATTACTATTAAAATTAACATGCCAAAGGGTAACACAGAATTATATCACAGAATTCAATTTAATAATGTCTATACCCAAGTAAATATAATGGCACAAAGTATCCTACAAATATTAGAGACACTCGAGGAAGCTGTCACATTTGCAAAAATTAGTGTTATGCATCCTTCAATTATTGAACCGGAAGATCTACTAGACAGCCTCTTACAAATAAGTAATTATGTCAACTTACCTTTTCCTGCTGTTAAGGACCAAATCTTAAATTTCGAAGCCCTAATCAAAATTAAAGCCTACTGGAAGAAAACGAAGCTCAATTTTATCTTAGAAGTGCCAATAACCGACACCATTCAATATAATCTTTATCACTTATACTCATGTCCTGTATTAAATCAAAATAATACCTTCCAACTAATCATCCCCAACAAAAAATACCTTATTTTATCCGATCAATATTACAGCTCATCGAACGAACTTTGTAAACTTATAGATAACCACTTTTATTGTAATAACTTAGATTTGATAAATTTAGAGACTAATCAACCATGTGAAGTACAACTGCTACTAGCAAAAAGACCATATTCTAATTGCCACATCAAACTAATACAATTAACAAGTCAAAAAGTGCAAACATTAGAATTTAATCAACTACTAGTAATAAACCCATCAGACAAATCAATTAATTTCAATTGCAAAGATTTGTCGGAAACAAAATTATTAACAGCCGGAACCTATATTGTAACCAATCAAAAAGGTTGTATAATTCAAATTTCAAATCAAAAGTTTGCACATGTACAGACAGATATATCAAACCAAAGAGATATTTATATTCCCGAATTAGATTATAAAGTGAATGTTACATATAATTACGAAATAAAAAATATTAGTTTGTCACAAACAAATCTAGACGACTTGCATATTATAAAATACAAATTAGAACAAAACAAGCAAAATTTAAATTCAATAACAGGTTCTACTTCTCATTGGTATCAACCCAGTGTTTGGACAATATTACTATATGTTACCATAATATGTTTTAGTGTTTATATCTTTCAAAAATTACGAAAACGATTTCAAGAAACCAGGACCAACCCTAAAGAAGAATCGCCTCGAACTTCAGCTTAACCCTAAAGTTCTGTCTAAGGGCTATAGCCCTTCTTGTATACAAGAAGAAACCACTATATCAGAAGAAAGCACTATGGCTTTACCACAAATCTCTGTTCGGGACTACTTGGAATTAATACCTGCCTTTGATGGAGAACCAACAAAATTATCAAAATTTATTACCGCATGTGAACAAGTTCTTCCACTTATGGCACCGAACAATGAAGCCTCGAGAATAACATTTACGATACTACACATAAGAAACAAACTAGTTGGAAAAGCAGCATTGCTCCTGGCGTCAAGAAATTTCTCGACATTTCCTGAATTAAAAACCTTACTAATAAACTTATTTGGTGATCAGCGAAATGAAGAATCTCTGTTGTCTGACCTGAACACATTAAGACAACAACCCAGAGAAACAGCTTTACAATTTGCAGACAGATGTATAGACATAAGATGCTTATTACTATCAAAATTAACATGCCAAAGGGTAACACAGGAAATTCTAAAAATGAAGGTCGATTTATACAACAATTTTACAGTAAGGGCTTTCTTAACTGGAGTAAATCCACAGCTAAGCCACCTATTACGCTGTAGGAAACCTGAAACCATCGAAGATGCAATCCAGATCGTGACAGAGGAGGAAAATATGAACTATCACCGCTCAAAAATAAATCACACACCTCAAAATCACGAAACAAACAATCACAGAACGAATAATAGCCATCAACTAAGAATAAATCCACCACAAACATGGCAGATACCGAATTTCTACCAGCAACAAACAAGGCATTTTCCACAATTTAATAATACGCACAAACCTATAGGACAACAACAACACCAACCACAACAACAGCAACAGCACTACCAACAACAACAATATCCGAGATGTTTTCAAAATCAACCGAAACAATTTCAAAACCAACCAAATCACAATCAACCTAGAAGCCAAGAAAACGTCTTTCTACCGAGAAATAAACCTTTGACAAACACACCTACATCCATGGAACTAGACTCTCAAAGAACTCGTCTTACAAACCAAGTGCCACAATATTCAAGATTCGCACCCCAACAGAACTGGAGGAACGAACAACTCCACGTACAACAGTCAGAAGAGCTAGAACAATTTACGACACCTGGAAATAACTACAACGAAAACCTTTCATATACGGAATATGATGAATTCAATTACGAAGAATATCAAGAATGTGAGACCAACGGACAAGAAAATGCAAATTTTCCGATAGGAGCCTCGGAAATTACAGACAAACGGAACTAATAGAAGTTCACACATCGACAAATAATCGATTACCATATATTAAAGTACCCGAAATAAACGCAAGATTTATGATCGACACTGGATCAACAAAATCATTCATAAACGAACAAATCGCTCAAAAACATTTTCAAAATTATATACAGGAGGACCCATTTTGTATTACAACACCACATAATACAACAACTCATCATTATAGTGCCGAAATTCCGATCACAACTATATTTAACAGACCGGACTTAACCCATAAACATTACATTTTTAATTGCAACCCAAATTACGAAGGATTATTAATAGGGACAGATCTGTTGATGAATTTAGAAGCAAAAGTCGATTTCGAACAAGGGCTTTTGATCACCCCAAGTACAAAAATTCCCTTGTACATCTGTGGAAATTTATTAGTTTCTCAAAATACAAAATCTCAACAAAACACAACGAACAATCGAGTTACGGAAACTACTGAAACTATACCACCAAGATCCGAGTCGATTATTTCCATCCCTGTGCATACCACTCTACAACAAGGACTCTTAGAATACAAAAAATTTCAAAATAACCTGGAAATACCCGCATCTCTTGTCACAATAAAAAATAACCAAGCACTTACCACAGTGATTAATAACACAGAGGAAACACAAGTTTTGAAAATTATAAAACCACTATTTCTGAAGTATTACCTCTTGAAGAACTACATCAAACAGAAATGGATGTCAACGAATTGGAAATGGACTATAACGACATAGACAAACTGCAAAAGGAAAATTTAAAAAACTAAATCACCTAAATAAAGAAGAATACCTCGCTATTAGAAACTTATGTACTGAATATAGAGATATATTTTATAATGAAAAATTACCACTTACATTTAACAATCAGGTTAAACATCACATCAGACTAAAAGACGAAACGCCCATGTTCACGAAATCCTACGGATACCCTCAAGTCCACAAGGAGGAAGTCCAGAAACAGATTTATTCCATGCTACAACAAAACACAATAAGGCCATCTACATCGCCTTGGTCGAGCCCCATCTGGGTTGTGCCCAAGAAATTGGACAATTCAGGAAAGAGGACATGGAGAGTCGTGATCGACTACAGGAAACTGAACGAACACACAGTAGACGATAAATATCCTTTGCCAAATATTACGGATATTTTGGACAAATTGGGTAGAGCACAATACTTCACCTTACTTGACCTCGCCTCTGGTTTTCACCAGCTACAAATGAACCCAGAAGACATCGAGAAAACGGCGTTTTCTCCGGAACAAGGTCATTACGAGTACACCAGGATGCCTTTTGGATTAAAAGGAGCACCATCCACATTCCAGAGGGTGATGGACAATGTTTTAAGGGGTATACAAAACGAAATTTGCTCAGTTTATCTCGACGACATAATAATTTATTCCGCTAGTTTACAAGAACACATTGAACATCTAAGAAAAGTTTTTCAACGTTTGCGAGATACACAATTTAAGGTACAATTAGACAAATGCGAATTTTTGAAAAACGAAGTAGCGTATCTGGGTCATATCATAACACCAGAAGGAGTCATGCCAAATCCTAAAAAAATTATAGCTGTGCAAAATTACCCACTTGTTACGATCTAAAAGTGAAGATCGTACACACTTAAAAAAAATAAAAGGTCCTAGGCCTTACAAATCCTATTTTTGGTGAGTGTGAGAGGATAAATAAGTAGAAAAAGAATGCTGTAAGGTAAAAAAATATTTATTACAACGATTTAATTTTACATGGACAAATTTTAGGAACATTTGAGAATTAACAAAAAAATATATGTACAATAGCACACTAGTAAGATGATTATTTATAATAGAGGGAAAAAAATTTTAAACTGTACAATAGGTTTTAACGACTGGGGTGAATTATGCCCCGGGTGGGTGCATTCACCAGTCCCTACAAACAAACAAAATATAATAGCTCTAGGCCACAAATGTAATCTACACCCTACAGTATCTCTCTGAAGGAGTCACTATAACAAAATAAAGGAACGATAAGCCAAAATGTTAACTACTAAAGGATTAATTATAAAATATAAAAAAAAGGTTACTAAAAACTACAGGATGAGCCCACTAATTTAAAATTGTACAAGAATAACTTATCTTTTGTTAACCCACGTGAAGAATCGTAGATCTCAGGTGCTCCGGATCTGGGGTCTGGTGTTATGCCAGAACATCCTCCAAGAAAACACAGCTCGGTATACTTCGCTTCAGAAAACTTGTACGAGTTAAAATTATGTGGGGTTGCCCACGTGGCTATCAAACCATACCAAAAATCTAGGGAACTACTACTTTTGTTGCCCAAAAATAAATCCTCTCCAAAACCGTCTACGATAAAAACATGTAAATTAGTGTAAAGCTAACCTCAAAATGTACACATGGTTGTGAACTAAAAAGAAGTGAAAATACAACTTACCCAGATTATCTGGACGTTAATTACTTGTTGAAATATCTCCGATTTAAGAATCGATAAATTGAGAATATAAAATTATCAAATAACTGGTGAAATTATAGTCTTAAACTCCGATACCAAGATCGATTTGCCTCAACGTGGCCTTTGACTTAATTACACTGGAAACAAGTGTCTAATGAATTTTCGAAATAGAAAGAGGAAGATTCACTCCGTCCTGCGTTATTTATAACTTCAGTTAATATAAAAAAAACTAAGTCATGTGCGCACTTTACACTTAATTCAACATTTTTGGTAGGAGGTTTGATTCACGTTGTCAACCTTGAAGTTTTCTTACTGAGATCTTTATTATCGGCATTCGGACTTTGCGAAAACTGACATATGGAGTAAACATTTGTACTTTTCGAATTAATGCTGAAATCAATGCATTTTAATGTGTTTAGCACTATAAAAGAGAATCACTCATTTATTACAATGATTTATGAAATTCTATTTTGTTACCAGGTTCGCCATCTATTGCCTGATAGGTTAACCACAAGCTTATTAGTACCGACTTGTTTAACCCATGGTCGCTCTTGTCGATTTTATCCTGAATAATGACGGATGTTTTCTCTTTTAATCACATATACCGGGTGTCCACATATACCGGGTTCCCCGAAAATTAACTCCCTGCTTACCCCAGATGTTAATGCCAAATAGGGCGTGACAACTCCATCCTATCAAGGAATAAAAAAAAATTCAGAAGGAATTTTTTTTTTTCAAAAATCTCAAATTAATAACTAGTGTGATAAAATGACTAGCATTGCTTAAAATTTCAATCCAACAGCAGGTTATCAAAATATGCAGAAACTAGTAACAACAAAATGTGTCAGAAAAAAAAATGTAAATTTATATGGGCCCCAAAAGGATTGTATCACGGTACGATTAAATTACTAATCCACGTACATTTAAATAATTACACAAAACAATGTACAGTAAACTTGTTAACTAAATTCCGATCAGAGATCGATAAAATTGCAATAACGAGAATTAAAAAAAATCTCAAAGATATATTTGCAATCGAAACGGGTGAAATAACAGTCTAAATCCGATATGAATCGACTTAGCTAAAACAGCTAGATGACGTTATTCACCAAAACAAGGTACTTGTAACCAAAATTAATTGTACACGAAAATTAAAACAATGTAACGTGATTACACAGGTTACGTGGAAGCAACGCTTCTTCTGACCCCTTTAATATTCTACCCTGGACCATTATCTAAATTTACAGTTTTCTCACAAGTTTTATGCTGGTTGGGAATAATTGCATCGTTTACCTGCTCGAAGGAGATATGAGTAAAAGGAATTAGAGAAAAAATTAATTTAATAGAAAATTTTTCTAAACTTGTATAGTAGTTACACATACAAGAAACCACATGAAAAGCTCGTTTTATCACTGGGGAAAGTTATGAACATCACCAATTCCGAGACCATTCATCAAGAGCTCACATATAGTCAAAAAGGATATAACAAAGATGGAAGGTAATTCAACTCACACCCATTCTGCGCTAAGTCAAGTTGCATGAAAAGCCTCGATAATGAGTGTTGCTATACAGCATATGAAAAGTCATGAAAAATCCACTCGGAAAAGATAATGCTTCCCCCAGTGTAAAATGAAAGAAAAAAAGAAAAGAACAAGAGAAAAGAAAAAGATGAAATGTTTTAGGAGAGGACCTCTAAGGATCAGTCTCCACAGACATTGTGGTGAAATGCCTGAGCAGCGTTATAGCGGCTGCCAGTGCTAAAATTAGTTTAGACATAAGCACACCTAAACCACGACACAGAACCAAGTTACCTGCCTATACTCAACAGTGGAAGAAAATGTCCAGACTGTTGAAAGAAGAACAAATGGATATAGCTCCATGGGGCTTAAACTAGAAGTACGTAACATCAAAATACTTTGGATTTAGCTCCAAGAGGCTCAGTAGAAGTACGTAGCGACTAGGTGACAAAAAAAAAGACCATTATTTGGGAATACTCCTGCTTCCGGCGCGATGAACAGTGCCTCGATCGGGCGATAGATCAAGGGCTGAGGTGAAGCGGGGAGGAAGACCTGTCTCTCGAGGAACGTCAGACGACCTAGGCCACTCCTGACTGACAAGCCCCCTTGCCTACGTGTCCGCTCGACCCTCCTTGACCATCTGTCATTGAAGACAGCCCGATCGAAACTAGTTCACCCCCATCTCGAAGCAAGTTCCCTAATGGCAAGTAAAATATCCTACTAAATAGGATAACGTTAAAAAAAAATTTACCTACCTACTAGAGAGTAAACATAAAGCGATATAATAATTGATGCCTTAATTACCCATCAAGACAACAATAGTGATATACAAAAATTTCTCAGAACACTATATAAACAAGATAAAGATAAAAGATAATAAACAAGATAAAGATAGAAGATAAAGTATTTTAGCAATTTACCTAGCCGAAGAAACAATAAGCAGTAAAAACACCCAAAGATTCTGACTTAAATTTAGCTATGACTCAACTTAATGCAAGACAAAGGAAAACTACCCAAACCACTGCTAAGTATCTTGTACTATAGAACAGCGACCACCTGTATAATAAAAGGCACATGCCATACAGGAAAAAAAATATGTTCCCATGAACAATTTTCCTGCAAAGTAATTTGTTCCCATGAACAATTTACTGCAAAAATACATGAAGTCAATCCACAAACAAATTCAAAATATGTGGACTTGACCCTCAAACCAATATACGTGGACTTTATCCACAACGAAAACAATATGTTTACCAGACTACAAATTCTGCCTTTTGGCACACTGGTAATTAACATATCATAAACCAAAATCACAGGTAGGGAGTTTCCTTATAACAAAAGACCAAGGCCTTTCACAAAATTCTAAACATTATTTGAAGAGACTATAGCAAAATTATCAAAAAGCTACTTATAATACAAACGGTTAAAGTAGTCAACTAGGCAAAATTAGAAAAACAAGAGGTAGTGATCATAGAGAAATATAGAAAAATAGAGAATTGCGAAAGAAAAGAAAAAGACGATCACAAAAAGAACGACGTTGTTATGTCATATTATTGATATCAACCATGCGTAAGAGAAAAACGAACAGGTATTTCGACAGCAGACTCCAAAAACTACGAACATCTCGATAAAATACGAGAGTGAGTCGTTTGTCTAACACCCTGTATGTATTCTCCTATGGTGAGATAAAACTTGGTGAGTTTTACCCCGCATAATTGAAATCCCTCGCTTGACTACCGACACCCAGAACGTAGGCAACCAACAAAACGTGATATGCAAACGCTCGAGACGCAAGCCATCAGCGGAAACGTGGCCCTTTATTAAGAACCTCCACCCTACCGCCCTATACTCAAAAAAGATAAAATTTAAATCTACGAGAGAAAAATCCAAATATTTATGCTAAAATGCGTGTCCAAAAGAAATGTTCCGAAAATAATTTGCCTATTAGTCTGGCTCCAAAGTGTAATCTGGCTTTAGGTCTTTTACGTGCCACTGACCTACGGACTCTTTGGCATCATTCTCCAGCTCATACACATTCAACCCAATTTTCCGTCTCACACGATAGGGACCACTAAATTTAGGAGCCAACTTAGCAGAGAAATGCTTAGAAGCGTCGGATAATGGAAAGTCTCGTTTCCATACAAAATCATTTTCCTTAAAACTAACCGGACGTCTTCTAAGGTTATATCTCGCTTTAGTTTTCTCATAAGCCTTCTCTAAATTTAACTTGATGGTTTTGTGTAATTGAGCTATTCCCTTACTTTTCCATTCTCCGTTGTCAGGTGGGTCAGCAGTTCCAAATTTACTTTTGTCCCGGCGAATTTTGTAGTCCTCGCCATTAACTACCATTTCCCGTCCGAAATTCGCGAAATATGGAGTGTACCTGGTCGCTTCGTGTTTCGCCGTTCTAATTGCGCACGCTAGATGGGGAAGATTCTCACTCCAGTTTCTCTGTTGTTCATCCACATATGTTGCCAAGAGGGTTTTTAACACCCTATTAACCCGTTCAGTAGGGTTATTCTGTGGATGATACAGAGCATTATAAAGTGGTTTCACCCCATACTTGTCCAAAAACTTGGAGAACTCAGTACTTCTGCCATATTGGGTCCCATTGTCTACAATGATAAACTCAGGTACACCGAATAGCAAGAAGACATACTGCTCAATGGCTTTTATGATGTTTTTCGCGGTAGCCGTGCGAAGTGGTACGAAAGTGACAAACTTGCTGAAATAATCAGTGACCACCAACACATATTTGTGGCCGGCACTACTACTGGGTAATGGGCCAAAAAGGTCGCTACTAATGAGCTGCCAACAACGCGTAATCTCTGGCCTTTTGCCCATTTCTCCAGCAGTTGCCTTCTGTATTGGTTTCTGTTTTGAACAAATATGACACTTTTTGATGTATCGATACACGTCAGCTTTCATCCGGGGCCAGTAGTACCTTTGTATCAGACGATTGTACGTCTTGTACACACCCATGTGGGCACCATGAATCATATCGTCATGATACTTCTCTAAAAGCTTTTGCCTTTCTGGCTTTGGAATTACTTCCTTCCATGCATCGATATCAGTCAAAAGATCCTTGAAACCACATTCGACTCGCTTGTATAGCTTACCACCTGCCTCTCGCCATCTATCAAACCGGATGGGATTATGCTTTAGTCGGAGGAGCATCTTATCGTACCACTGGTCGCCTGAAGGTACATTGGGTTCCTCATCCGGAACCACAGTATCGATGGTAGGTGGGACAGCCCTTGACAGACAATCAGGGACCACGTTATATCGACCCTTGCGGTGTATCACCTCAAAGTCGTAACTTTGCAGTCGCAAGCACCACCTACCCAGTCGACCTTTAGGATCCTTCAAATTATTTAACCATTTCAAAGCGTAACAGTCTGTCACAACAATGAATTTGGTCATTTCAATATACCCCCGAAGCTTTTCGATTGCGTATATCACGGCCAGTATTTCTAACTGGGTTGCCCCATACTTGGCTTCCGTTTTTGTGAGGCCCCGTGACAGATAGCATATGACATGTTCCCTGTCCTCGTAATACTGTGTAAGTACACAACTTACTCCGACTTGGGATGCATCCGTCTGAAGGATGAAAGTATACTCCCAATTTGGACGTGACAAAATTGGAGCACTAATCAAAACGCTTTTGACTCTTAAGAATGCTTCTTCACACTCCTTCGACCATTCCCACTTAACAGATTTTCGGGTGGGCCGCGTGAGAGGTGCGACGATCGTGGAGAAGTCAGGGATAAATCGGCGGTACCAGGAGAGCATTCCGACAACTCGCCTTATTTGCTGAGGATTTTTGGGCCTCGGCATGTCAACGATGGCGCTGACCTTTTTCGGATTTACTCCTAGACCGTCCCGATTTACCTTATACCCCAGATATTCTAGCTCCTCTCGACAAAATTTGCACTTCTCCCGTTTTAACGTGAGGCCGGCAGATCTCAGTCGGTTAAACACCTCATTCAAAACATGAACATGGGTCTCAAAATCACTGGTAGCTATTATTAGATCGTCTAAGTACGCGAAGACATAGGGTTTCAGCTCAGGGCCAAATAACTTATCCACCAAGGACTGGAAAGTGCCTGGTGCCCCATGCAAACCAAATGGCAGCCTTTTAAACTGGAAGTGGCCTCTGCCAGGTACCGTGAAAGCCGTATATTGCTTACTAGCTTCCTCCAGTTTTACTTGCCAATAAGCTGACCTGATGTCTAAAGTAGACAAGTAACGAGCTTGACCTAGTTGATCCAGTATCTCATGTATGAATGGTAATGGATATGCAGGTCTCTTAGAGACACTGTTAACCTTCCGAAAATCTACTACAAACCGATATGTCCCATCGTCCTTGTTTACCATCAGAATAGGTGAACTCCATTCACTGTTGCTACGTTCGACAACACCAAGTCTTAACATCTCGTCGAGCTCTTCGTCGATTTTCCGTTGCATGGGTGGACTAACACGATAATATTTCTGCTTAATGGGCAGAATCCCTGTATCAACTTCAATTTTGTGTTCCACCACATCTGTGCAACCTAACTCGATGTCTTTGATGTTGTCGAAGTAAGCATTCACGACGTCTTCTAGACGTTCTTTCTGCTTCCCGGTCAAATCAATCGCGCTCTCAAGAGAAGGATTTTTCTCTGAGACGACATCGTTTAACACAGGTTCGCTTGAGAAATACCATTCGCCTTTACGTAAGTTCGGAACGATACCCATTTTGACCCAAAAATTTGTACCTAAGACTAAGGTATGGCGCAACTCTGGCACTATCATGATCTCAAAAAGATGTGTTCGATCTCTAAGTTTAATTGGAACAATGGTTTGACCTATACACTGGATGTTATCATTGTTAGCAACCTTGCAAGAGGTTACAGAGCACTTTTCTAACTGGAATCCCAAGGTTTCCAGAATTTTCCATCCTTTTTCGTTCATGAAAATGCCATTTGCTCCACTATCTAGTAATGCTAAAATTTGTTTATCATAAATATTTACACGAATATATGGACATTCATTTCCCTGAACGTGGGATAAAATAAAATCTAAAACGTATTTGACCTTCTCAGTTTCGACTAACTCTTTTGATATACGGGGTGTTTTTATTCGATTTGTTGGCTGTCTGTGAAATTGACTTAGCCCCCGACGAGGGACTAAGTCCTCTGTCCGTTTCCCTGTTTGTTACAGGTGGGACAAGTGCGTGTCGTGTACCCTAACAGGCCACAACGGTAACATTTCACAACCTTTGAGGGACAGTCACTTGTCAGATGTTGTGTACTATCACACTTAAAGCAGCGCAAACTGTTTACCTGTCTGGGATTTCGGTCTTGACTCGTTGAACGAGTACTATACCTCTCCCGACTATCTGATCTTCCACCGTTGTTAGGTGTGTGTCGATTAAGTGCAGGGCGCTGGTCCCTGTCACCTCCTCGATCACGACTGTCTGAACGGGTTCTTTCTAAACTACCATTAGGTCTATTAGTACGGTCTTGACTATTTGAGCGCGCTACACCCCTACTATATCTCCTAGTACTATTACTACCCTGATACCCACTACTGAAATTATTAGCAGAATTATTAAAATTATTAGAATTACCACTAGAATTGCCAAGATAACTACTACGGGGATTCTCGGGTCCACAAAAAGAAACTTGTGGGCGAGTCTGATGATTGTTAGAGTTGGATCTTTCAAGTCGTTTCGTTATTCTACGTTCCTCGATCCTCATTACCAGCTCCACCAATCTCTCTTCAGAGGGTATGTCTTCAAGGATAAGTCGTTCCTGATATTCAGGTAACATATTTTCCCGAATAATCCTTAGGCGCTTTTCCTTAGAGAGAGGGACTGGTAGGTAGCTTGATAAATCAGAGATATGCGCTATAAAAGTACCTATACTCTCACCACTCTGTTGGTATCTAGCTTTTATTAACTCTTTTACATGTTTCACAAAATTAATTGGTAAAAATTCTCGTTTTAAACGAGAACAGAGGTCTGCCCACGAGTCAACTTCTGTTTCTATTGATCTAAACCAGACATCAGCCCTATTTGCAAATAAACACCCTATGCTACTCATTAATTTAGATTCAGACACCTTCCTCGTCTTACAAAATTGCTCCACTTTCCGTATAAAATCTAACACATCAAGGTTATTTTTACTCTCCCCATTGAAAACAAAATTCCACTTGGTAACAGGAACATAATCAGGGTCAGCTAATACTAAGGTTTGTAAATTTGCCAGCCCCATCGATGGATCGACTGGAGGTTGTACGTTTGTTGCCCCCACTAAATATTTTTTTCGATCAATGAAGTCATCAAATATTTTTTTATAACCCTCTAATAAATCGGAAACTTGTTTCTCCTGGTCCTCATTTTCTGCGGAGATACGCCCAATGCGTCCCTTCAAATGCCAAAACAAAACATCTAGCCTCTCAATGAGTGTTACTGTCATTATACTTTTGGATGTTTTTGTGACTATCGTTAGGATCGTGGCACAACTTTGCAATTCGGTGATGGTATCTAAATCTCTAAGAACTCTAAAGGTTTTACCCTGTGTCTCTAGTTTCAAAAGCGCGGTTAAATTAGACGAAAGGTCTCTAGTTCTATCCCCTGCTTTTACTTCTACACCTCGGATATTAAGTTCATAAATAAGAAATTCTCTTTCTAAAAGTGCTACATTGATGTCAGCCATCTTGTTCTAGGATTGGCTTGGCTTTTTATTGTGATACTTTTTTTTTCCAAAGGGGAAAAAAACTTATCTACCAAATATATAAAAAAAACTATAGAATTTGCAAGCAAAAAAAAAAATGACTAAAAACTAAGTATACCAAACTGGTTCCTGAAACATGTCCTCCTGTACGTCCTAAATTACCAGCATCAAGTACAATATACAATCCCTGGATCCTTTGCTGCCTGTTAATCCAACGTCTCCACAGGATATTCTCACTAAAAGATTCCAAATACAATTAGCAACAATCTTATTAGGTAATATGATTCTAAATATTTCTCCTCTCTCACTCACTTTACAGATCCCGGACGAGCCCCCAAAATAAAATGTTACGATCTAAAAGTGAAGATCGTACACACTTAAAAAAAATAAAAGGTCCTAGGCCTTACAAATCCTATTTTTGGTGAGTGTGAGAGGATAAATAAGTAGAAAAAGAATGCTGTAAGGTAAAAAAATATTTATTACAACGATTTAATTTTTCATGGACAAATTTTAGGAACATTTGAGAATTAACAAAAAAATATATGTACAATAGCACACTAGTAAGATGATTATTTATAATAGAGGGAAAAAAATTTTAAACTGTACAATAGGTTTTAACGACATATACTTTCTCTATGGTTTATGAGGAAATGCAAATGAAAATCTATTTTGTCGTTACAGATTACGCAGAATTTAAATCGAAAGTTGTGTTATATGATAAAAGTGAAGGTTATTCGGTAATTGCAACTATCTTACCTGAAAACTTTCTAATTTTGATAAATCTTCGGATATAAAATGTGCTAAACACATTTTAGTGTCCGAAAGTGTTTGCAACGTGTTGCCGCTTCCCATAGTTTTCGAACGTTTACTTCTTTTGGAAATGAGTGGCACCCTTTATTCTTACATCCAAATACGCAGCATTGATGCATTATTGTTGCTTTTCCCAATTTTATAGTCAGTAAAATTTAATAATTTTTACCAAGCTTTGATCGACTTGTCAAAAAATTCTGTTTACTGTATGTGCTAGTGCTGCACTCCCACACAACAAAATTACATGCAATGTACATGCACTGCATGTCTAATTTGTGGATATGTATATCCACGTGATGGAACAAATATATCTAATGCACATCTAATGGATATGGAATTAACATTCCCAGCATATACGTTTGTCGCCGACTTCCGCATTCATTTGATAACCATTAGATATGCATGAACATATGCAATGTATATTCATTAGATATAAAACGTACATCATATACATAAACATATATTTTATGGATATACATTGCATATTCTGCATATCCATTGGATATAACATTGATCTACACTTTTGTCACGTTAATGAATTCATCTACCTATATGAATATTAATTAGACACACACGTACAGGGTGTTTCACTTAAATGTGGAAGAAGCTTGAACCTTTTTTATTTTTTAGTTGATGAGAATAAATACATTACCTCTTCAATGCAAATTACCAAAAACCTCTCTAAATCATTTCAGCAGTTTATTTCTAAAAACATTATTTTTTAACATCACTTAAAATGTCTTAGTGCAGAGTTCAATGAAATTCGAAAAGTGCATGCACCGTTAATCGGGACATTCTGGAGTATCCAGTTTAAATGCGGCACAAACGTGTCACAACATTTAAGTTAGATATTCGAAGGTGTTCTGCTAAACGGAGTTTCCAATTTTGAATTTTGATGAAATTTAGCATTAACTCGTTTTAAGTAATGCCAAAAGAGTATGTAATCGGTTTTTAGAAAAAAGTTGCTAACATGATTTGGTGGTTGCATTTCAATGTAAAAATAAAATTAATATTGCCTTCAAATAGAATTTTTACTGCTCTATATTTCAAAAAAAAAATATTCTAATCGTCCAAAAGATAAAAAAAGTTACCAGCTTGTTCCACATAATAAAACATATTTTAGAACAGAAACTTTATTTCATATTTATTAAAAATTTATAAACTTAACATTGTAACTTATTAAAAATCAAATTAGTTTCTTTTAAATAAAATCTACTTGAAATGACATCACACTGATTTATAAGGAGAGTAAAAGTTGAACACAAAAAAGACAGGTATCATAATTTGAGTGGTGTGCTGATATTACAAAAAACGATGTGGAGGTATTTACAGAAATAGGTAACACCATTAACTAAACTATATATTATGTTAAAAATCTAAAGAACTAAATAAGTATACACTTTACACACCTTTCGTAAATGAACTAATGTATATAGTTTTCCTCTAAATGTCAGGGCCTTACAAGTATTTAAAAAATCACATCATTTTTAAGATTTTCCATATTGTTTTTATAAATCAAGCTAAAATTTAGAATATAAAAATAACCTAAAACCCTAAGTATCGATACCGTATGCCGATAAACCAGGTATACCCCCACTTTCTTTTATTCAAAATAAAATTTGAAATTAGGAATATTTGGTGCAAAAACATATTTTTTGATCTAATCGAACCCAAAAATACGGATCTACTAATAATCTACTGGAAGTACTACTTACTTTAATATTTTAAATAATAAATATTTTTAATCATGTAATAAAGGTTTGAGTTATCTTTACGGTAGTTTTTCCTAAATCAAAATCGAGTCACAAATGATCTTGAAAAATTGAATTTTAAGTAATTACTCATTGAGTGTGGACATCATATTTAAGTTTATAGTACCTAGTAAATATCCACAGTATTTAGTCGAAAGATATTTTGACATTTTTCACCCAAAACAATTAATTGTTTTGGCAATTTAATTAATTTATGGCGTTTTCTTGAAATAAATATTTTACAGAAAATAAACTGTTCAAAACTCTTTTTTTTTAAATGACACCCTGTACAGTCGGTAAAACCTAAAATTAGCTTATCAACGTGGTTTTAAAATTTTAAATCAATTTATAAATGGACGTGAAAGTATAGTTTGAAGTTGGAGATGATAACGAAGTTTTAAAATTTTTAACACTAATTGATTAACAAATAACATCTGATGATTAATTGAGAAATTGAGCTTTTTTTATGTTAGGATGTACTTTTAATGTAACTGTACCCCAACAATTCGATAAGTCTATTCAGTTACGAGATTTTAGTTTTTTTTTCCTATTTCCCTACGACCAATAGAGTTGGAGATATTTAAAAAATAGTGTAGCGATGTACTCGAAATGATAAAAATGCACTTTTTTTGCAAAGCCGCATCCTGATTTTGCTAATTTTTCGGTTTTTGACTTATTTGCATCTATAAAAAAAATGACTAAAAACTAAGTATACCAAACTGGTTCCTGAAACATGTCCTCCTGTACGTCCTAAATTACCAGCATCAAGTACAATATACAATCCCTGGATCCTTTGCTGCCTGTTAATCCAACGTCTCCACAGGATATTCTCACTAAAAGATTCCAAATACAATTAGCAACAATCTTATTAGGTAATATGATTCTAAATATTTCTCCTCTCTCACTCACTTTACAGATCCCGGTTGAGCCCCCAAAATAAAATGTTACGATCTAAAAGTGAAGATCGTACACACTTAAAAAAAATAAAAGGTCCTAGGCCTTACAAATCCTATTTTTGGTGAGTGTGAGAGGATAAATAAGTAGAAAAAGAATGCTGTAAGGTAAAAAAATATTTATTACAACGATTTAATTTTACATGGACAAATTTTAGGAACATTTGAGAATTAACAAAAAAATATATGTACAATAGCACACTAGTAAGATGATTATTTATAATAGAGGGAAAAAAATTTTAAACTGTACAATAGGTTTTAATGACTGGGGTGAATTATGCCCCGGGTGGGTGCATTCACCAGTCCCTACAAACAAACAAAATATAATAGCTCTAGGCCACAAATGTAATCTACACCCTACAGTATCTCTCTGAAGGAGTCACTATAACAAAATAAAGGAACGATAAGCCAAAATGTTAACTACTAAAGGATTAATTATAAAATATAAAAAAAAGGTTACTAAAAACTACAGGATGAGCCCACTAATTTAAAATTGTACAAGAATAACTTATCTTTTGTTAACCCACGTGAAGAATCGTAGATCTCAGGTGCTCCGGATCTGGGGTCTGGTGTTATGCCAGAACATCCTCCAAGAAAACACAGCTCGGTATACTTCGCTTCAGAAAACTTGTACGAGTTAAAATTATGTGGGGTTGCCCACGTGGCTATCAAACCATACCAAAAATCTAGGGAACTACTACTTTTGTTGCCCAAAAATAAATCCTCTCCAAAACCGTCTACGATAAAAACATGTAAATTAGTGTAAAGCTAACCTCAAAATGTACACATGGTTGTGAACTAAAAAGAAGTGAAAATACAACTTACCCAGATTATCTGGACGTTAATTACTTGTTGAAATATCTCCGATTTAAGAATCGATAAATTGAGAATATAAAATTATCAAATAACTGGTGAAATTATAGTCTTAAACTCCGATACCAAGATCGATTTGCCTCAACGTGGCCTTTGACTTAATTACACTGGAAACAAGTGTCTAATGAATTTTCGAAATAGAAAGAGGAAGATTCACTCCGTCCTGCGTTATTTATAACTTCAGTTAATATAAAAAAAACTAAGTCATGTGCGCACTTTACACTTAATTCAACATTTTTGGTAGGAGGTTTGATTCACGTTGTCAACCTTGAAGTTTTCTTACTGAGATCTTTATTATCGGCATTCGGACTTTGCGAAAACTGACATATGGAGTAAACATTTGTACTTTTCGAATTAATGCTGAAATCAATGCATTTTAATGTGTTTAGCACTATAAAAGAGAATCACTCATTTATTACAATGATTTATGAAATTCTATTTTGTTACCAGGTTCGCCATCTATTGCCTGATAGGTTAACCACAAGCTTATTAGTACCGACTTGTTTAACCCATGGTCGCTCTTGTCGATTTTATCCTGAATAATGACGGATGTTTTCTCTTTTAATCACATATACCGGGTGTCCACATATACCGGGTTCCCCGAAAATTAACTCCCTGCTTACCCCAGATGTTAATGCCAAATAGGGCGTGACACACTGCCTAAGACAACCAAGGAAATAAAAGGATTTTTAGGACTCGTAGGTTACTACCGCCTATTTATTCCCAATATGGCACAAATAGTTAAACCAATGACATCAATGCTAAAAAAGAATACCAAATTAGTTCACTCGCAAGAATTCATTCAAGCTTTCGAAACATGTAAGAAACTTTTAACTGAGGCACCAATTTTGCAATATCCTGATTTTACGAAACCTTTTATTGTAACTACGGATGCGTCGAACGAAGCCATAGCCAGTATACTTTCGCAAGGCACCATAGGTCAAGATCACCCCATTGCTTACGCCTCAAGGACGTTAAACGACGCCGAACGTAAATATTCAACCACAGAAAGGGAACTACTCGCAATTGTATGGTCCGTAACGAAAATTTTCAGGCCCTATTTTTACGGTCACAAGTTTACGATATACACAGACCACCGTCCTCTAAAATGGCTATTTAATTTAAAGGAACCAGCCAATATGAAGTTAACCAGGTGGAAATTAAAGCTAGAAGAGTTCGATTATCGAGTTGAATATAAAAAGGGAAAATCAAACACAAACGCCGACGCATTATCTAGGATCCAAATTCATCCCCTAGACTCACAATCTCTAATAGTCAATGCCAACACAGAATTAGATGCTCTTTTAGGCGAACTAGAAAGAGCAACGGAAGAACCACGAAGCTTAAATACACCTACATAACACCAGGTACAACAAAATCTAAACCCAGCTGATAGACCTATAACACCGATTTCTACGGCACATTCGATAAATGACGAAGATCCTACTATTAACATACCTATATTGGATGAACCCATAAATACGAAAAGAAACCAAATTCACATCAAAACTGTTCTCCTAAATCCGAGAAAACCGAAAGTTACGAAACGAGGAGAGAAAACGATCCTCGAAGCCGAAGTACAAATTGAAACCATAATGGAAGACCTATTTAAATTTCTCCGAGGCTTTACGACAACAGATCGACAATATCATGTGTTCACCGACAAAGAAGACACATATAAAAGTCTATGTGAAACATACACTAGCAAATTCACAGATAACGGGCCCACATTGATTAGATATACCAAAAAGTTAATCGATGTGTTAGAGCAAGAAGAACAGCTACAAGTAATACAAAACTATCACGAAGGAAAAACCACTCACCGCGGGACACGGGAAACCGTCGCTCATCTTAAACTAAAATACTATTGGCCAAACCTTCAGCGCGACGTGGAGGAATTTATAAGAAACTGCGAAATTTGTAAAAGAAGCAAATACGAGAGAATACCCGAAATTATGCCTATGATGCTGACTGAGACCCCAACCAAACCCTTCCAAATTTTACACATGGATGTATTTAATATGGAACAAAAATTATTTTTAACGATTATCGATGCCTTTAGCAAACTCGCTCAGGCATTTGAAATCTCTGCGAAAACAGCAGTTCACATTTCAGAAAAACTTATCACCTATTTTACGTTCTACGGAACACCTGAAAAAATAGTAAGCGACAATGGTAAGGAATTCAACAACAGCGTAGTGAAAGAACTCTTAAAACTACATAAAATCTATATTCACTTTACAACTGTCAGAAATCCGCAGAGCAACGGTATTATGGAAAGATTCCATTCAACAATACTCGAACATGTACGAATATTGAAAAACATTAATAATGACCCTATAACAGATCAGATGAAATATGCCCTATTAGCTTATAATAGTTCGATACATTCCGCTACAGGTTTTACACCATTTGAACTAATTATAGGACACACCGACAGTAGAAACCCTTTCGAAATTTATTACAATCAAGACATTTTCAGCAACTACTTAAATGATCACAAAACGAAAATGAAAAGAATATACGGAACCATCAACCAAAAAATAATACAAACTAAACAAACCGTCCACCAACGGAAAAACGAAGACGTTCATGACCCACAAACCACTTTTAAGAAAGGACAAACTGTATATGTTAAAAGTAGGAAAGCGACCAGACATAAAACTAAAAATCGATATGAGGGACCCTTCACTATCACTAAGATAAATAGCGATAATATTTGCGAAATTTCTAATACACGAAATAAATCTGTAAAAAGAGTACATTTAAGAAACTTAGGAAGACCTCTTGTTCCAGATGCACCCCCGTCATCCACGGAGGAGAGCGAGTCAGAAGATTAAACAATAACCCAGGACTACTACCCCTACCTCTAGGGAAATGTAGAAACATCATCGACAAATGGACATTAGTACGATCTATCGATTTGCAACCAATCATGGACGAATATAGCAGATTAAAGTCGAATATTGACGATCTAGAGAAGGCATTAATATTAGATGAAAGAGAAAAAATGGAAGTTAAGAATTTCGCAATAATCACAGAATTCTAATTTGCCGAAATTAATCGGAAATTTAACCAACTAACGCCGCAATCTCGATCTAAACGAGGACTAATCAATGGATTAGGATCAATCTGGAAATCAATCACTGGTAACTTAGATAATGAAGACGGTGAAAGAATAGAACGACACCTAGAGCACCTAGACAAAAATCAACTCACTTTAAAACAAGTATTGGAATCCCAAATAACACTAACCACCAAGGCAATAGACAAATTTGAGTCATCTATAAATAACCTGACCACGAACCATCTCGTGCTACGTTCAAGAATTTTACAAATCGAACAAGCACTGAAAGACCAAAAGGTCGAATTATATCACAGAATTCAATTTAATAATGTCTATACCCAAGTAAATATAATGGCACAAAGTATCCTACAAATATTAGAGACACTCGAGGAAGCTGTCACATTTGCAAAAATTAATGTTATGCATCCTTCAATTATTGAACCGGAAGATCTACTAGACAGCCTCTTACAAATAAGTAATTATGTTAACTTACCTTTTCCTGCTGTTAAGGACCAAATCTTAAATTTCGAAGCCCTAATCAAAATTAAAGCCTATAGGAAGAAAACGAAGCTCAATTTTATCTTAGAAGTGCCAATAACCGACACCATTCAATATAATCTTTATCACTTATACTCATGTCCTGTATTAAATCAAAATAATACCTTCCAACTAATCATCCCCAACAAAAAATACCTTATTTTATCCGATCAATAATCATCGAACGAACTTTGTAAACTTATAGATAACCACTTTTATTGTAATAACTTAGATTTGATAAATTTAGAGACTAATCAACCATGTGAAGTACAACTGCTACTAGCAAAAAGACCATATTCTAATTGCCACATCAAACTAATACAATTAACAAGTCAAAAAGTGCAAACATTAGAATTTAATCAGCTACTAGTAATGAACCCATCAGACAAATCAATTAATTTCAATTGCAAAGATTTGTAGGAAACAAAATTATTAACAGCCGGAACCTATATTGCAACCAATCAAAAAGGTTGTATAATTCAAATTTCAAATCAAAAGTTTGCACATGTACAGACAGATATACCAAACCAAAGAGATATTTATATTCCCGAATTAGATTATAAAGTAAATGTTACATATAATTACGAAATAAAAAATATTAGTTTGTCACAAACAAATCTAGACGACTTGCATATTATAAAATACAAATTAGAACAAAACAAGCAAAATTTAAATTCAATAACAGGTTCTACTTCTCATTGGTATCAACCCAGTGTTTGGACAATATTACTATATGTTACCATAATATGTTTTAGTGTTTATATCTTTCAAAAATTACGAAAACGATTTCAAGAAACCAGGACCAACCCTAAAGAAGAATCGCCTCGAACTTCAGCCTAACCCTAAAGTTCTGTCTAAGGGTGGAGGAGTTAAGTCATATAGCAACCCAGATAAGACAAACAATAAAACCATGTCAGCGGTTTCATCCCAGCTGTTTCCCTGTGACCAGCGATGAGATAACACTTCGCGTCGAGCTCTCATGTAGTAAACATCATTTTATAACATTTTAATAGTGTGAATTCAATTAAATAAACTTTTTAAACTTTGTAATATTTTTTTAAAAGATATTAAGTCGGCCACACGGCTTAATTCGCACCATACTTATTTCCACGAATGTCAGAGTATCATGTGCGACAAGACGCGAGGCAATAAAGTCTACCCCAATATGCTAGTAGTTCTCAAACTATGTTATTAATTATGAGCTTTAGACTATGAGCTTTAGACCCTATGTTATATAAGGTTTTTTTGCTTGTATTGTCGTTCCCTACCACCCGTTTTCTTAATGATATGAAGCTAATTACACCCTGTATATGAGTTCTGAGGCTTTCCAGCTTTGTTAAAACGTACTAACGACACAGAACCCAAAGAAACTTTTTTGGCATCCAGCCATATTCAAGCGATCCTTATGACCTGTTACTGTGAATTTTGAGTCCGTAGGATATTTTTTCCTCCACTTTGAATTTGGCCATTCTTTTTACGACACGTTATAGTAGATCGGTCTGGGAGTAATCTCGTCCACTAGCAGATCCGAAGAATCTGCTGGTTTTTATGGCAACATTTGTTACAAAAAACGACAGGAAAATCGTGGACTATTTTCAGTAATTCTGAACCCTTACTGTGGACTTTTGAATGATAATCGGCTTAAATATTAAAGAAGCGATTGTTCATTTAAATCGAATTTAAATCACATAAATAAAACTCAAAATTCACATTAAAATTTACCTCAAAATCCTTAAAAGTGAATAATACGGATTTATTTAATAAATCTCGCTAGGTAATCAAGAAAGATCTGAAAACAAATGCTAGCCTTATTAATGTCTATAATAAAATCTAATTTTCATTTTACCGTTGATCGTTTGAAAAATGCTTACTAAAGAAGGAAAAATTGCAATTATTTTAATTCATGGCGAAAGTAGATCAAATATTTTTAACCAAAAATTTTTGCAATAGGACAATAATATGTATGGAAAGAGACGGAAGACGTACAGAAATGTAGTATTTAATTTAAGAGACTATAGATGACAAACATGGTTTAAAGTTTTTAAATAAATCTGTATTATTTATTTTTAAGGTTTTTGAAGTAAGTAAATTTTAATGGGAATTTTTTGTTTTATTTATGTCATCTTAATCTGATTTAAATGAAAAGTCGATTCTTTAATATTTAAGCCGATTGTCATGCAAAATTCTACACTAGTACTAAGGTGTAAAAAATTTTAACGCAGATGTCTGACAAATAATAAGATTAATTATTTTTAACCACTGTAATCAATGTCAGCCGGGTCTGGGGGTGAAGGGGAGGTTAAAATATGTCAGAAAACATAATTTTCTAAGTAGCTATTGAAGTATAAAAATTTTAACGCAGATGTGTGACATGTGCGTCAAATAATAAGATTCATCGTTTCTAACCATTGAAACCATTGTCAGCCAGGTCAGGGGTGAAGGGAGGGTTAAAATATGTAGAAAATCATAACTTCCTTAGTAGCCAATGAACTATAAAAAAATTTAATGAAGTTGTGTCACAAATAAGAAGACTAATTGTTTTAACCACTGAAATTAATGTTAGCCGGGTGTGGAGGTGTAGGGGGGGTTAGAATATGTAAAAAATAATAACTTTCTAAGTAGCTATTGAACTGTAAAAATTTTAACGCAGATGTTTGACAAATAATAAGATTAATTGTTTCTAATCACTGAAATCAGTGTCTGCCGGGTCTGGTGGTGAAGAGAGTTTAAAATATTTGAAAAATCATAACTTGTTAGTAGCTATTGAATTATAAAAAATTTTGACGCAAATGTGTGACAAATAAGATTAATTGTTCTAACCACTAAAATCAATGTCAGCCTTGTGTGGGGGTGAAGGGAGGGTTAGAATATGTAAAAAAACATAACAATCAAGTTCACATAAAGTAACTTATAACTTAACTTAACTTAAAATTTAGAGCAGATACACTATTTTGTATATGTATAAAATAAGATCGTAGATAAACATTATATAGATAAAGATTGGAGCTTATCTTAGAACTTAGAGCAAAGATATGCTATTTTGTAAATGTATAAAACAAGATAGTAGATAACATTACATAGATAGAGATTGGATGGTTTAATATGTTGTTGGTAGAAGTACTATGTTATTGACAGAAGTGGCGGACCTCAACTTATTACAATTATTAGTTATTGCACCATTACTTATTGCAACTATTTTAATTATTTAGACCAGAAAAAAAATTGACAGCTTCTTGTGTCAACTCCTTTAAGGCACAGGTGTTAATATCACATACATTACAAATTTGATTAAAATTGTCACACATTACATTGGCTGGGGATCTTAGTAATATATTTGTTCGAGCTCTATTGTTACGAAAAAGAATAGTTTGCCTAGATTGAAGTCTAGGTGTATAAAAGTTAATATGAGCCAGCAAATCAGAACAGTCTATTTGTTGGTGTAACAGCTTATACAAAAAACTCAATGAGGTACATTTCCTTCTGATTTCTAGACTGCTGATACTGAATCTTTCTTTTAAGCCGTTATAATTTATGCCTCTTGCAGGATATTCACTATCAACCTTGAACGCCAAATACTTTAAAAATCTCCTTTGAACACGTTCTATTGCCTCTACGTGATAGTTATAGAAAGGATACCAGATCAGAGATCCATACTCTAGTTTTGAACGGATATATGAACAATACAAGATTTTTAAGACATTGACATCCGTGAAACTTCGACAATTTCTTACAATGAAACCAAAGAACTTCATGGCATCAGATATTTTCTGCATCACGTGATCATTGAAAGTAAATTGAGAGTCAAAAGTTATACCCAGATCCCTGAAAGAAGTGCAGCGGGTTAGTTCAGTCGTATCGATGTGATAAGCATACTCGTGTACCAGCTGTTTCCTTGTGTAACTTACCATTTTACATTTGACCGGGTTTAGATGTAATTTATTGTTAGTGCACCATTTATTAATACTATCTAAGTCCGTCTGTAACTTCTGACAATCATCTATGGCATTTATATCAGTAAATATCTTTAAATCGTCCGCAAAGAAAAGTTGGCAACATTGGATGTTACAGTTCAAATCGTTAATGAAGAGAAGAAATAACAGTGGACCCAGATTCGACCCGTGGGGAACCCCTGTGGTAGCGACATAATTGGAGGAATTAAATCCATTGTAATACAGATATTGAGTCCTCATTTGCAAATATGATTTAAAGAATTGTTTCATATTGTCATTAAAGCCAAACTGCTCCATTTTTTTCAAACAAGACGATATGATCGATTCGAACGAATGCCTATGAGAAATCTATATAAACCACATCTACCTGTCCACGGTTATCTAGAATATTTGAGATATATTGCGAGAGAACTGCCAAATTTGAAACAGTAGATCTATGGCACATAAAGCCATGCTGATAGGGAGATACTGAGTTGCGGACTGCTGGATAAATGCGGATGTACAGAACTATTTCAAGGAGCTTCGAAAAGTTGCATAAGATTGAAATAGATCTGTAATTAGTTACATATGATTTGTCACCACTTTTGAAAATTGGTATCACCTTGGCTTACTTCCAATGATCCGGGAACGTAGTTGTTTTTAAGGCAAGATTGAATAATATATTCATTGGATTGACAAGTGAGCTTATACAGTCTTTGACAATAAATGATGGTATGCTGTCTGGACCTGAGGTCATTTTGTTCTTTAGTTTTTTTGCAGCTACAATAATTTCATTTTCAGATATATTATCTATCAAAATATTATCCATGTATTCAATATTTGGTATTAGGTTCGGCCCACCTGTCGTTTCAGGTTCGGTAGGGAGATAAACACTTTAAAAAAAACTAGCAAAAACATCTACAATATCTTGGGAGTTCCTATATGACTCAGTTGCTTTTTAATTTTTAAATGACCAGAAGTATACTGAGCATTATTATTAATCGACGACTGAGCAATTTGGATATAGTTAGTGTACGCTATTTTTATTTGTTCTTTTATTAAACGTCTTAATCTTCTAAATTCCTGTAGGTAATTGTCGTTATGACTTCATTTATATTTTGCGAAAAGTTTAGATTTTTCTTTAATATTTTTAATAATTTCAGATGTATACCAATTTGAAAATTGACGCTTATGATTTTTATACAGGGGAACGTGTGAATCAAATATTTGATATATTCTTTGGTAAAATTCATCAACGGCTGTGTTTACATCACTAAAATTTGTTAAAAAGAGCTAGTTTGTCTGCAGTAGGTAGCGAGTTATATAATGATGGAAAATCGGCTTTTTTGAAGTTATGGATTTTTTTATTTATATTTGTCGATAATTGTGAAGTTTTATAGCCAAATTTAAGAAAATTAATAATCAATGCTGGATGATGAGCGTCTAAATGAACAAATAACAAAACTTAAAGCTTTTCTACCCGATGTCAAAATCGATATTAGGTTCAGGTAGGAATGTTGAATTAACCGAACGCCAGTGAAATTTTATTTCTTCATTTTAGTGACTGTTCTTTTATAACATTCAAATTCTTCACAAATAAAACAAAATTCATGACAACAAACGAATGTATTCAACATGACATTGGTCGATGTGAAATCATCCACAGCCACACTTTAATGTAGGACTATAATCGATAAAATCGTAGCCACGAAAAAATTACCTTATTGAGGGTACTCACAATTAATAAATTGTAAAAAATTCAATGCAGACATACGACAAATAATAGGATTAATTGTATCTAACCACTAAAACCTTTGTCAGCCCGGTCACCCCTAGACCGGAGAGAGTTAAAATATTTAAAAAATCGTAACTTTCCAAGTAGCTATTGAACTATAAAAATTTTAGCGGAGATGTGTGACAAATAATAAGATTAATTGTTTCTAACCACTGAAACCATTGTCAGCTGGGTCAGGGGGTGAAGGGAGGGTTAAAGTATATAAAAAATCATAACTTTCTAAGTAGCTATTGAACTATAAAAATGTTAACGCAGATGTGTGACAAATAATAAGATTAATTATTTTTAACCACTGTAATGCCATTCTCATTTTAACACTAGCATCCAACCTGAATTTACATATCGTAGGGGATCATGTGGATACTAGTTTAGCCTGCTTAGCCGTAGGGATCTAGGTTGGATGCTAGTGTTAAAATGAGAATGGCTGATAAGAATTTTCACTTGGTAGCATAACCAGAAGTCAGGTTATCGAAAGAATGCAAAGATTTCATTAATATTTATATATATAGTTTTTCCTTTAGTTCTCATAGATAGCTTTTCTTTCCAATGTTTGCAAAATCCTATAAAGAATATATGTTTCATTACTATAAGCAAACAAATAATAAATAATTCACTTTTAAACATGCATAGAGTATATAGGCTCCAATACTAGTTAGATAATAGATAGGTGTAGATCTGTTGTTTTTTATCAGTCAATGTCAAAATTATAATTATTTTAAACTTGTTCATGGATATTCTCTTAGTTTTGCATGGAACATCGTTATGAGTGGCTTTGGGCTTTTCTGATGAGTCATCAATAAGGACGAAAAACGTTTCAAAGGCTAAGCATTTCCAAGAAACTGAATGAGATTTTATGAAAATGTAATTCATTAGAATGAAAAAAAAATTTTAAGACAAGGTACGTAAATAAATTAATTTCAGGCCTTTATTCTCATTTTTAACTGAATTTACATATCGTAGGGGATCATGTGGATACTAGTTTAACCTGCTTAGCCGTAGGGGACTAGGTTGGATGCTAGTGTTAAAATGAGAATGGCTGATAAGAATTTTCACTTGGTAGCATAACCAGAAGTCAGGTTATCGAAAGAATGAAAAGATTTCATTAATATTTATATAAATAGTTTTTCCTTTAGTTCTCATAGATAGCTTTTCTTTCCAATGTTTGCAAAATCCTATAAAGAATATATGTTTCAAGGGAAGGTTAGAATATGTAAAAAATCATAACTTTCTAAGTAGCTGTTGAACAATAAAAATTTTAACGCAGATGTTTGACAAATAATAAGATTAATTGTTTCTAATTACTGAAATTGTTATTAAACCAACTAAAGCGATCCATTTGAAAAAATATATTCAATTTACTAAAAAAAGTAAATTCAGGCAAGAATCCCATGAAAAATAATATTTAAATCAGTAAAAAGACTTCTACTAAACACCTTTGGCATCATATTAAATCAAAATCCATGTACAAAATTATTTCACTAAAAATGACCAAAATATTGACTTGGAAAAAATTTTCATCTCGAAGACGACGGTCAGTCGCCTTTGGTCTCCGCCGTTCCAATTTTCAAAGGTACTCAAAAAATTTCAAGTTGCACGGAGCGGAAAAGCGCGCCGCCCGACGAACTTTTCGAAAGTACCACGAATTTGGTTTTTCGAAAATACAACGAATAAAATCACGCGGGACGGAAAACTGCCTCGTCCTATAGATTTTTTCGAAAGTACAACGAATTTGACTTTTCGAAAGTACCACGAATTTGGTTTTTTGAAAGTACAACGAATAAAATCGCATAAGACGGAAAACTGCTCCGCACAACAAATTTTTCTGAAGTACAACGAATTTAATTTTTTGAAAATCTCAAAAAACTGTTTTCTTAAAAATACAATAACAAGCTAAAAAAACTACATTTTGATATGCTTTATATTTATTAAAAAAATCAAGTTTTCCAGGATTTGTAGATTCCCTTTATTTTGTCAAATTTCACACAAACGTCAACTAATAGACCTAACCGAGCCCTACAATTGCCATTTTTGAAAATCAAAATCGGACCTTCGGTTCGGGAGTTAGTAATTTCTTTCTCCAACAGCCGCGCAGAGAGAGAGAAGACATATCGTCGCTGTTGAATAGAGACAAGTTTCTTAACTATGAACGTAGTACAATCGGGGGAAGAAGTTTAAGCAAAAGGTGCTCTTTTATTCACCAACAATATGGGTATGTCATAGGCCAATTGATGTTTTCGATTGAACAACAGTTCTTTGTACACGAAACATTAATGTTTATAAGTAGATACCCACTTCTAATAGGTACCTGTGTGTTATATATAAGATATACACTACAAGCACATTTCTCAAGATTGTACCGATGTTTACACGAGGAAGGAACATAAACAAGTGAGCTCCGTAAAGGTAGGGCGGTTTCAACTACTGCGCATCCTAATCTCGTTGGCCATTCTAGGATGGTCGACCTGTACTCGGCCATGGAAGAAATACTTGTGGTCAACGGATTCGGGTCACCAGCAATAGGCTTCATTTGTGGCCGTGTACCTTTAATCCCACCAAGTCTCATCGAAATCGATCAATATTCTGAACAGTTATCGTGCTTCGTAGCCCGATTTCGAGAAGACCAGTTTTTTGCAAAAGAAATCAATTTACATTTGTTTTTCCACATAGCCTATGGTATACTTATTTCTTTTTTGAAATATCTCGATCCGACTACCCGTTAGCGAGTTATTCAATTTTTCCCGAAAAACTCGAAACGTCTATATCGGGTACATCCTATTAACCACCCAAGTTTCATCGAAATCCGAAAACGGATTAGGGGGCTGGGCGTGACAGACAGACAGACATACCGACTGACCGACCGACGGACAGAATTTTTTTAATTCGCTCTCGAATCGATAAATATGACTTTCATTTCAATCCGAAGTTTTTTTCGGATTTAGATGGTCCACCGGAAAAATGCAAAACCTATACTACATTTTTTTTTCAAAATGTAGTAACAAGTGAAACAAACTACATTTTGTTATGCTTTTTGTCCAATTTGTTGGGATGATTCATTACATTTTCAGCAGAGGGTCGCAAGATGACTCAGTGCTTTGACATGTTTTATTTTCCTTTTTTTTTTCTTTTTGCATTGACTAAAGTAAAAGCTAACTACATTTTGAAACACGGACAGGGCATCGGTTTAGTAAATGAAAATAAGGAAATGAATGATGATATTTTAAATATTACATTATTACATTATTTTTTTGCACCTCTATCGCACGGAGAATTTATCAATTTGTAATATTTTTTTAAATAATTCTATGGAATGCATTTTCGTTAACAACTCGTTTATTTTAAGTTTTTCGAAAAAACCCTATTTCAGATTTTGGACGGATGGACGGACGGACGGTCGGACGGACGCACACCCTTGACCTTGACCCGGCTGACGCTGACTTCAGTGGTTAGAAACAAAGAATTCTCTTATTTGGCGTGCGCACGAATTAAAATTTTTATAGTTCAAGAGCTGAATGAAAAGTTACTAGGTATTTATTAAATATTTTAACCCCTCCCGTTACCCATTAACAGGGCTGTCAATGATTTCAGTGGTTAAAAACAATTAATCTATTATTTGTCACACATCTGCGTTAAAATTTTTATAGTTCAATAGCTACTTAGAAACTTATGATTTCTTAAATATTTCAACCCTCCCTTCAGCCCCTGACCTTGCTGGCAATAATTTCAGTGGTTAAAAATAATGAAACTTATTACTTGTCACACATCTGCGTTAAAATTTTTATACTTCAATAGCTACTTAGAAAATTATGATTTTTTATATATTTTAACCATCTCTTCATCCCCTGACCCGTCTGACAATGGTCTCAATGGTTAGAAACAATGAATCTTATTATTTGTCCCACATCTACGTTCAAATTTTTATAGTTCAATAGCTAATTAGAAAGTTATGATTTTTTACTTATTTTAACCCTCCCTTCACCCCCAGACCCGACTGACATTGATTTCAGTGAATAGAGACAATTAATCTTACTATTTATCACACATCTGGTTAAAATTTTTATAGTTCAATAGCTACTTAGAAAGTTATGATTTCTTAAATATTTCAACCCTCCCTTCACCCCCTGACCCTGCTGGGAATGATTTCAGTGGTTAAAAATAATTAATCTTATTACTTGCCTGTCACACATCTGTGTTAAAAATTTTATAGTTCAATGGCTATTTACAAAGTTATGATTTCTTACATATTTTGAATCTCGCTTCACCCCCTGACCCGGATGACAATGGTTTCAATGGCTAGAAACAATGAATCTTATTATTTGTCACATATCTAGGTACGTTAAAATTTTTAAAGTTCAATAGCTGCTTAGAAAGTTATGATTTCTTACATATTTTAACCTTCCTTTCACCCCCCGACCCGCCTGACAATAGTTTCTATGGTTAGAAACAACGAATCTTGTTATTTGTCACACATCTACTTTCAAATTTTTATAGTTCAATAGCTACTTTGAAAGTTATTTCTTACATATTTTAACCCTCCCTTCACCCCCAGACCTGGCTGACATTGATTTCAGTGTTTAGAACCAATTAATCTTATTATTTGTGTCACATCTACGTTAAACATTTTATAGTTCCATAGCTACTTAGAAAGTTATAATTTCTTACATATATTAACCCTCCCTTCACCCCTGACCCTAATAGCACATTGCCGTCCCAAAAACGTCCCAGAGGACTTGAAAACGTCCCGAGAACGTACTTTACCGACCTAAAACGTACCGATGACGTTTGAGGGACGTTCCGTGTCAAAAAAACGGACGTCCAACCCAGGACTTATGTGGGACGAATGTAGATCTAGAGAGGACGTCCTGAAAATGTTGTTGGGACATACTATGCAAAACATATAGGTACCTCCCCCTCCACCACTTTTAAGGTGTATTCACAGCAGAGGGCATTTGTGTTTCTTTTTGGGTTTTCTAACCACATGCATTTTTTCCGAAATAGAATCCAGTGATTGAGTTCTATTTCGAAGGGAATAAATGTGGTTAGAAAAGCCAAAAAGATAAAAAAATGACAATATGTAATTATTATCATCTAGATTGATTTTAATACCTACTTGGCATTTTTATTTATCAACACCAAATGACAAATTTATGCGAACATTTTATTTCTATTGTGCTATTGAAAAATAAGTTATGGCATTTGTATTTTTTGAAACTGAACTTCTTACTCTACAAATTCAAGTGTCAAGTGTCAAAAATACAGTTTTTATAGGATTTAAAAGTTGTATATTATAATACCTATTACAGTATAATATAGTTATATACAGACTGTCTATTTTACGAGGGCCACACCAAATATCTCGCTTAATATCTATTGTAGAAGAATAAAGTTTTAGAAACAGTTATCCCATTTTTTGTGAGCTATATTTCAGTAAAAATAAATTTGAAATCCATAGCCTACTTTATGAGATATATTACAAAAACCTGAAAAATAGGAAAACCACAAACGGTTATAGCTTCCTTATTTGAGGAGATACGAAAAAAGTTAAAGGAATGAAAGTTGACGGCAAAGACAATAAGAATAATAACGTGTAACAAAAAAATCGAAAAATGCAGTTGGCTTTGACATACGCTATTGTGCAAAAATGAAAAATACATATCTCAAAGTAGGCCATGACGCCATTAATTCCGTTATTTTTTTCTCATTCCAACGATATAAAACATGTCACAGAAATTTTAACCGATAGTGTCAATATTTAATATTTTACGAATACCACAATTCATATAATTGAATCGTAACAATCAGCTGTGCCAGTGAAAAACAATGTATACAGTTATTAATAAATTTGTCACTGTTGTATGTTGTATGTTGCGTTGTCGAGTTCTAAGACAAATTTTATATCAGTAATTATGGTGTACACCAATAATAACAAATTCGATATGATTAGCGTTTATTGTCAGTGCAATTTTGACGCTGAGATGGCAGTCACGGTTTACGGAGATAGATTTCCAGATGCTCCGCAGCCAAATCGAACTATGTTTAGAAGGTTAGTTCAAAATCTAAAAACGCACGGTTCATTTTCAAAAAAAGTAGTAAGGCGAGCGCATGTTGCGGATAATGTAAGAAAAGTGAATAGAGTAATGAATTATGTTAACCAAAATGAGGAAACCTCTTTGAGACAAATTCAGAGAAACTGTCGCATAAAAAAAGACAGTGCAAGAAAAATATTGAAAAAAAAAACGGATTTCGATGCTACAAAATGAGGAAAGTTCAACATTTAAATGAGGGAGATAAGCCAAGGAGAGTAAGATTTTGTAGATGGTTATTAAATAAGAAAAGGAATGACGCGCTGATGTGTAGCAAAATTCTTTGGTCGGACGAATCAAATTTTTCTAATAATGGATGTTTCAATAGAAGTATGCATTATAAGTGGACACGAGAAAATACACATTGGTGCAGAGAGACTGCTTTCCAAGAAAGACCTTCTACGAATGTTTGGTTGGGTCTTTTAGGGACTAAAGTAATTGGACCTTATTTTTATGATGGCAAATTAACCGCTCGTAGATACCTTAATTTCCTGCAAAACGAATTTCAAGATTTTCTTTATGAATTAACAGCGGCAGAAAGATTAAATTATTCATATTTTCAACAAGATGGGGCTCCACCTCACACTGCTGTAATATGTACAAATTATTTAAATCAAGTTATGCCAGATAGCTGGATAGGCACCTATGGACCCATTCTATGGCCAGCTCGATCACCAGATATTACTCCCTTGGATTTTTTCGTCTGGGGTTACATTAAAGACAAGGTATTTCAAACTGCCCCTGAAAATATTGAGGACATCAAAACCAGAATTCGAAACGCATGTGAGGCAATTACTCCTGAAATGCTCCAAAATGTAATGCGTGACGTGTCTCATAGAGCACGTTTATGTGTCAGAATGCATGGTGCACAATTTGAGCATTTGCAGTTAGAAAAATAAATACACACAATTTCTTTTCAATATAGTAGTAGGTAGTACTGGTATACATAGTTTTTCGTTTTTTTCTTTGGATGTTTGTTTTGTACTTGTATTTTTATTTATGAGATATTTATTGGTTTGTATTAAATTGTAATAAATAATTACGGAATTATAATTATTATAAAGTTAATTTTTACTATTATGGCACAGCTGATTGTTACGATTCAATTATATGAATTGTGGTATTCGTAAAATATTAAATATTGACACTATCGGTTAAAATTTCTGTGACATGTTTTATATCGTTGGAATGAGAAAAAAATAACGGAATTAACGGCGTCATGGCCTACTTTGAGATATGTATTTTTCATTTTTGCACAATAGCGTATGTCAAAGCCAACTGCATTTTTCGATTTTTTTGTTACACGTTATTATTCTTATTGTCTTTGCCGTCAACTTTCATTCCTTTAGCTTATTTCGTATCTCCTCAAATAAGGAAGCTACAACCGTTTGTGGTTTTCCTATTTTTCAGGTTTTTGTAACATATCTCATAAAGTAGGCTATGGATTTCAAATTTCTTTTTACTGAAATATTGCTCACAAAAAATGGGATAACTGTTTCTAAAACTTTATTTTTCTACAATAGATATTAAGCGAGATATTTGGTGTGGCTCTCGTAAAATAGACAGTCTGTATATATACAATACATTAAGTCATATTGAATATTATATTAGAAGAAATAAGCCAAGTGTGCAATAAAACGTAAGATAAATGTATATCTCACCTTCTCTAACGTTTTGCACACTTCTTTTTATAACTATCTTAGTTTATATTATTCTCTAATATTCTCTCTTTTCTGACAGGGTGGGCAAAAGAATGTACAGAGAGGGTCTCTGTTCATTATTTTGCCCTCTTCAATCACGATGCAATAGCCATTTCGGTGCCCTTCCAAGACTTTGAAGCGTTAGCGACTTCAGCCGCCCCTGTGCAAATAAAAGTAAAATTAACATTTCAGATGAAATCTTGGCAAAAAACATTAAGACTAATATATGTCAACTAATGGCAACCTTATATTTAAAATAAATTGTTGTTATAATTTTCTTGGTGTCCTATTTAAAAAAATATCACAGTTTAAATGTGAACATTTTTTGTTTAACTGACTTTTGCATTTGAAAGGTTCCCATTTAAAAATTTTAAAAATACCTCTTTATAGAATGATCGATTCTACAAATAATACCAAAAACCGAGAGAAGTAGAAATATATGTTGTGACTAATGCTACCAGATTAATAACATTTTTATAACTTTAACGTTATATTTTTTGCCAATATTATTGCAAAATTCAAGTAAAGAAAATGGCTATGGGTTAAGATGCATTAGGATTTACGGTTAGAAGCAGGTTTATTAGTTTCAACATTGATGAAGTATAAAAGTTTTTGTACGTATGTACAGCGTAATTTCAGAAAAAATATAACAAATAGGGCATATAAGTTACAACATTGTATATTTTCCTAAAAAAGTACCTTTAATTAGTTTTTTCCTTATATTATTATTAATTTACTGAAATCCGTAAATATGCTTTACAGGTTTGTTCATGTTTTCTGGCAAATGTTTTTATTACTCGATGTATCAAACCTTACCTATTACAAGTTTCATCACCTCCACTTGTTCATCAGATGTAGAACCATATTTAACACTTCGTTTAACACTGAGTAGGTACTTCTTTTAAATTTTTTATAATGTTTAACCAACAATCTTCTTTTAAGTGAATAAGTTCGCTCCATGACAAACAACTAAAAACTACATACCCAGGTTCACAGGTGATCTCTCATAGAATTTTAACAGAGGCAAATAAGGTGGGTGGTAGTATATTTATTATATATAGGCTATAACCTACAAATAAGTAGCACCAAATTTATCTAGAATAAAATATCGATCTGAATACTTATATATTCATAAATAAATTAAATAGACTTACCTATTTTTGGTACTTTCTTTTGTAGCCGTTAAAAGTGACTAGTGGGCGGACGACATAAAAATGATGTAATGCAATAACCATAGGGCTGCCAAATTGAATTCCCCATAGTTTGACAGCAACTAACCGAAATTCCTCCATCTCAAATATTACGACATTTGGCAGGAATTTTAAAGTGAATGAGCTTTATAACATATTTTTGTTATTCATTCCAGTATTTCCATTTATTCTCATTGCGATATTTTCGTACTAAATTATAGTAGCACACTAATATAGAGGATAGTAGTATAACAACTGTAACTGTAGTACAGTGTACCGTACTGTCAAAAAGTACAAATTGATGTGATTTCGCAAGATGAAAAAAATAGTTGAAACGAATATAAGATTTCTGAAATCAGAAAAATCAAATTGACAAAATTTAAATGGACCATGAAAAATGAAAATATTTTGTTATCAAAAGAAATTTTGTTAGTAAAACTTTTTAAGGATTTTAATTTCATTTTTACAGTTTTTAATTTCCTTTTTTAATCATGTCATCATCTGCTAAAAAAACATTACTAATAGATGCTATTTCACAAATGTGTTTAGGTTTGTCTTGACTAAATTCTAGCAGGATGTCTTTAAAACGTTTATTCAGAACGTTTTAGGAACGATAGCAAACGGACATCTTTGGGACTTACCATATAAACCCGGGGCGTTCAGACCTAACGAGGACCTAAGTGTACGTCCTGGAGACGTTTGTTGTTATCAGGGGACCCGGCTGACAATGGTTTCAATGGTTAGAAACATTGAATCTTATTATTTGTCACACATCTACGTTATAATTTTTATAGTTCAATAGCTACTTAGAAAGTTATGATTTCTTGTTTTAACCCTCTCCGCATCCCTTGACCGGGCTGACAATGGTTTTAGTGGTTAGATACAAATAAACCTATTATTTGTTGTATGTCTACAATATTTTTTTTACAATTTATTAACTGTGAGTATCCTCAATAAGGTAATTTCATGGCCACGACTTTATCGATTATAGTCCTACATTTAAGTGTGACTGTGGATAATTTCACATCGGTAACGATATCCGTATAAAAATACAGTTCATTAGATATGTTATGTGCTTACCTCAAACGAAAGGAGTCGATTGTTTACCTGGCTTACCATTACAGGCCCTCTGCCTGATTTGGTTTATGCCAGTCGCATAGCCGTAGGTTAAATGATATTTATATTTACTTTTATTGAATCATTTATAGGGTTTAAACTAACATTATGGACTATAAATAAATAATGAACTATAAATAAATCATTTACAGCATGCCTATCAATTAATATAAAGTAGTGAAACAATATTTTTAATAATTATAAAGTGGTTCTAAAATTCAATAAATAAAAATGTGGATCGAGGCTCATGTCTATCGTTGTGAAGTATTCCTTTGTCTGTATTTTACTTTCACATCCACGTATAGTATATTATCATAGGGCTCAAAAATGTCCGCTCGCATCGATGTCTTACTAAGTTTTCGAACGCTTTATGTCATGAAAATATAAACCAGGGGGATCACCAAATGCTTTGTTGGTATTTCTGAAAATGGAGTTTTCTCCAGTAATTCACAATTCAAGATGGCGACTAGGCTGATTTTTCAAAAAATCATATCTTCGGTAATAATTGGCCAATTTTCAATTTAAAAATATAAAATGCTTACAAAAGAATACTAGAGTTGAAAATATTTAATACCTAATGGAAAACTTCCAAAAAAAACTAAAATATATTTATTTTAAATTTTATTTATCATTTCTTATCTTGAAAACAATAGGCCATATGAAATAAAATTTCAAACAGAAAATGTGTAGAATTTTATGCAACGATATACAAATTTATAGGCATTGATTGAAAAATAACCTTTTAAATGTGCAAAAATATGCACCATTGAGTTGACCAATTTCAATTAGAATAGGCATGTTTTTTTTTATTTGCTCAAATTTAAAATTTTCACATTTCATGGCATTTTAAACCTATTTAAAAAATAACAATAATTTTTAAATTTGTAAACTTTTTTTACCACTACTATAGAATAGAAGGAAACTTTCTTTTTTGCTCAAATTTAAAATTTCTACATTTCATGACATTCTAAACCTATTTCAGAAGAAAAATTTTTTACCAACATTTTTGAAAAATTTTAAAAAAAATTAAATTTTTTAACCAACACTATACTTCCATTCCACTACGTGAATGTGGGATTGAAAATGTGACAGATGGCAATAATATTTGGCATATGCACCTATTATACTTTTATTGAAAAATGTACAGGTTGGTCATCCCAAGAAATAATTCAGTCATAGTGGACATTTGTAAAGGTATTTGCGCAAGCCTTCCATATTTGGCACCTACTATTTAGTATTGAACTTTTGCTGTTAGATGAGCACTCTGTATATTTTTTTGACCAAAGTTATCAGGTTTTCTTTGTAATAATAGCTCTTTGTAATAATCTCAATGTCATTTCGTAATTAATAATTTTTTAAAGTGACCGCCATGCACAAATAACGAGGGAAGTTCTATATACCGATTTTTTTGAAACAGGTTTAGAATTAGCAATAACAAATTTTTCCGTCATCAATTTTGTATTTTTTAGTGGGCAAATATTTGCAAATATTTCATTTTACTTCTCTCGCATACCAAAGAGAAGTATTGTATTCGAGAAAAAAATCACCCTCCGAGATTCTTTCGGATATTCACGTTTCAGATCACGTAGATTACGAAAATGTAGGTTTTTCAATTCCGTCAGTCTGTCTGTTGGTGCATTAACTAAAAAACTACTTGAACAATCAAATTTGGTAGGTAGCTGACGCTACTGTCAGCGAAAAAATGGTTAACTTTCATTGGAAAATATACAGGGTGGACCGGACCGTCCAAAGGGAATAAATAATGAACAAATTTTTTTGCTAAAATTTAAAATTTCCACGTTTCATGACTTCTAAACCTATTTCAGAAAAAAAAATTATTGAAAAAAATATTTTTGCCAACATTTTTGAAACATTTTTTACCAACATTTTTGAAAAAAATTATACCACTGAAATAGACGAAAACATTTCTTTTTGCTCAAATTTAAAATATCCACGTTTCATGACATTCTAACCTTTTTTGGAAAAAAATTGGAACATTTTTTTACCATTTTGGAAAAAAAATTTACCACTAGATGAAAAAAAAAAATTTCTTTCTTCGGATTTAAAATTTTCACGTTTCATGGCATTCCAAACCTATTTAAAAAAAAAATAGAAATTTTCTTGCTCAACTTTGAAATGTCCACGTTTCATGACATTCTAAACCTATTTAGGAAAAAAAAATAGAATATTTTTTTCCCCATTTTGGAAAGCTTTTTCACCACTAGAATTTGAGCAAAAAATTTTTTTGCTCAAATTTAAAATTTTCACGTTTCAAGGCATTCTAAACCAATTTAAAAAAATAAAAATTTGAAGAAATTTGAATCTTTTTTTACCATTACTAACTATAAAATAAATGAGAAAAATTGTTTTTCCTCAAATTTAAAATTTCCACGTTTCGTGACATTCTATACCTATTTCAGAAAAAAAAATGAACATTTTTTTACCATTTTGAAAAAAAATTACCACTAGAATAGATGGAAAAAATTTTTTTTGCTCATATTTAAATTTCCACGTTTCATGGCATTCTAAATATATATTTTTTTAAATGTAACGTTCTTTTACCACTACTGTAGGATAGAAGGAAACATTTTCTTTGCTCAAATTTAAATTTTCTACGTTTCATGATATTCTATGCCAATTTCAGAAGAAAAAAAATAAGGTTTTTTTTAAAACATTTTTGAAATATTTAAAAAAAAAATGAATTCTTTAACCACTACTAATACTTCCATTCCACTACGTGAATGTGGATTTGAAAATGTGACAGATGGCAATAGTACTTTTTATTTTTATTTTCTTTATTTGTATTTATAATATTTGGCATATGCACCTATTATACTTTTATTGAAAATTGTACAGGGTGGTCATCCCAAGAAATAGTTCAACCATGGTGGACATCTGTAAAGGTATTTGCGTAAGCCTTCCATATTTGACACCTGTTATTTAGTATTGAATTCTTGCTGTTGGATGAGCACTCTGTATATTTTTTTAACCAAAAGTTATCAGGTTTTCTTTGTAATAATAGTGATAACTATATTCCGATTATTATTCTCAATGTCATTTCGTAATTAATAATTTTTTAGAGTGACCGCCATGCCCGAATAAAGAGGAAAGTTCTGTGTAAACACCTTTACCGATTTTTTTTTAATTTTCAAAAGTTTGTGGAATAGGCTTAGAATATCATGAAACGGGGAAATTTTAAATTTGAGCGAAAGAAATTTATTTTCATCAATCCTATAGTGGTAAAAAAAAGAAAGCCATGAAACGTGGAAATTTAAAATTTGAGCAATGTCAATTTTTTTCGGTCATCTATTTTGTATTTTGTAGTGGGCAAAAATCTGTACATTTTTTACTTTCAAAAGTTTTTGGAATAGGCGTAGAATGTCATGAAACGTGGAAATTCCAAATTTCAGAGATAACAAAATTTTCCATCAATTCTCTAGTAGTGGTAAAAAAGAACAATGTCATGAAATGTAGAAATTTAAAATTTGAGCAAAAATAATGTTTTTTCATCTGTTCTAGTGGTAAAATTTTTTTCAAAAATGTTGGTAAAAAAGTTTTCTATTTTTTTTTCTTCTGAAATAGGCTTAGTTAGAATGTCATGAAACAAATTTTTTTCATCTATTCTATAATAGTGGTAAAAAAGATTTCAAGTTTTCTCAAAATTTTCAATTTTTTTTTAATAAGTTTAGAATGCCATGAAACGTGGAAATGTCTTGCCTGGAAAGGATAGGATCGTAGTATTAGTAGGGGAAACGATGTTCGCAAAAATAAAAATATTTCATATAAAAACAAAACAAAATCTGAAGAATGAGAATAACGAAAATGAATTATTTTTCTTTTAGCGGTAATAAGTAAAAATTCTGGTTGACAAATAAATATTAAAAAAATTAACAATAATTTTAAAACAAATAAATTAAAACAATTCTGAAAGAACAACGCATTGACACATTTTCATAAACACTGAAACATTTGAACACTACACTTGAACAATTTACGACACGTTTTCATAAACAATACAACACTACACTTGAACAATTTATCTACTCGATGCACGTTTCACCATTCGTGTATTAATAATAAAAAGTAAGAAAGTTGATTTTATTAGAGCTAAACACGCGCTAGTAGTAATAAAAGACACCTTTTTGGAGAAAATAAAGTTTTAACAAAATTCACGGTGTGGTTTAATAAAATGAAAACGTTAGAACTAAAATTATTAACTATTAATAGAGCTTAATCAAATAAAAACAATTACATGAGGATTCGAACACGCAACTACCCCATACATTTATTGCTGTTCGAGTACCTTACTAATTGAGCTAGACGATCCTGTGTCCATTCTAATCTAAAACGTGTAATATGTACGTAATAGAAAATTGTAAGACTTAGTGGTTTGACATTGTTCGTTTGATGGATGAATATCAGCTATTTACCACTAAAAATAACTTAAATACTTCATATAAAGACGTTTTTCATATTTAGAGTGGTGCTAGTTCACGGAAATAAATAATATTCGTCGTTAAATCACGCAGTTTGAGAATCGTTGAGCTTATGACTATGTTTCTCCCTCTCAAAAGAAGTGTGAAAAAATCTTGGTAGACATACATTAACAATGTCTTCAGGCTATTGCTTTAATGTTGTATGCAAGAGATAGCGAAAAAGTATGTGCAATATTAATTCATACATCAGTGGTTTTAAAGTGGACCCGACTCTATAATTGTTGCACACTCTATAGAATACTCTTCGCAAGTTTATCTTAAATAATATTAGTTTCAGACATTTAATCTAATTATTATTTTTTTTTTTTTTATTTGAAAAGAAAAGGGCATCGACTGCAATGGTCATTAGCCCTATACAAAATCATTGGTGTACATATATGCATTTACCCAGCTAGGCACAGTTTTCTTCCATTTCGTTTTGGCATTTTTATATGTACAGGTATTAGGTATACACGGATATCAGTGGAGCTATTATTTGTTCTCTCTCATAGCTTATTTAACAGCCCGCATTGCTTTATAAATGACAAGATTCTCATAGTCTGATCTTTAGTATTACCTAAACAGTCTTTTAAATTATTTGGAAGGTTTAAAAGCTGTCTATAATGAGTGTATTGCCTACAATCTAACACGATATGTTTCACAGTAAGAGCAGCATTGCAGGTGTCACACAGTGGACGCTGATCCCCCCTGAGTAAGTAGAATGAAGTGAGGTGAGTATGGCCGATTCTTAATCTAGTAAGGGTCACATTTTCTCTTCTGGTGAGTCTGCAAGAGTTCCATTTTTTAACGTGTGGTTTGATAGCCTTTAATTTTGATTCCGTACTCTGCCACTCCATTTGCCAAGTGTTTTGTATTGCATCTTCAAATGTTGGTCTCAGGTCAAAAGGTCGAATGGGTATATTATCTATATCATCTCTGTCTGCTGCTTGACGGGCAGCTCTGTCCGCTAATTCGTTCCCATTTATTCCAACGTGACTAGGTGCCCAGATGAAACTAATTCTTTTATTAATTTGCGCAAGCCAAAATAACAATGAAAGAATCATTTGTATCAAAGGATCTTTTGAAAAGTTGTTGCATATGGCTTGAAGCGAGCTAAGAGAATCACTTATAATAAGTATTGTACGATGATCTGAATGTTCAGCAAATCTTAGTGCTTGCCAAATACCATACAGTTCTGCAGTATAAATACTACTCACAGGTGGAAGTGTCCACGTATGCGCTTGACCCATTGTAACAAAAGCGCAACCTACCCCTACGTTTGTCTTGGAGCCATCTGTATAAATTTGTAATGCACCTTGATAAGCACTTACGATTTCATTAAATTCATTTTTGATTAAAGTTCTATTTACCTCGTCTTTCGGATAACACGTTAGATCATATCTAATATCAGGTGGTGTTAATGTCCACGGTTGTTTCTCGCATACGCTTAAAGGATATACATCAGGTAGTACTAGTTCTAATCTGTCTGCAATTTCTTTGAATCTAATTCCTACTGGTCGAGTTATAGTTGTTCGAGAATCGTATACTTCCTCTAATTCATTTCGAAAGAGACAAGAATGAACAGGATGTTGTGGTAAAGCTTTTATTTTTCCAACGTAGTTTAATAGTAGCTGCTCCCTTCTCAGTTTTAAAGGTGGTATTCCTGCGTCACAACACACCGAATGTAGCGGGCTGGTACGAAACGCACCAATTGCCATTCTTAGCCCTGCACAGTGAATAGATTCTAGTTTTCGTAGACGAGACTTTCTTGCGGCACCATATATGAAGCAACCATAGTCCATTTTTGACAGTACTAGTGACATGTATAATTTGAGAAGCGTTTCTCTGTCTGAACCCCAATTAATATTTGACATACAACGAATAATATTTAGGCTCTTTTTTGTTTTCACCTCAAGATTAGTAATGTGAGGTACCCATGTCAACTTCGAATCAAAGGTCAGCCCAAGAAATTTGACTGTTGGGTGAACCGCAATTGGATTACCATTTATATTCAAATCAGGGTCATCATGAGGACTTCTAAGCCGACAAAAGTGGACACAAAGAGTTTTTGATGGAGACAGTTTAAAACCTAAATTGTCTGCTCGATGAGTTATGGTATTAATATTTGTTTGAAGCGTTTCATGTATATTTTCTGTACACTTTCCAGATATATAAATAACTAAATCGTCGACAAATAGGCCTCCATAAACTGGACGAGTTATAGTCATTGCTAGTTCGTCTACCGCAATGATGAATAGAGTAACGCTAAGAGTGGATCCCTGTGGCACTCCATTTTCTAGTTCATATGTACTGGAAATTGTATTACCTATACGAACTCGGAAGCGACGTTCCCTCAGAAAACTCTTAATAAATAGTGGAAGTCGTCCTCTTAATCCCCAGTAATAGATTGTTCTAAGAATTCCATAGCGCCACGTCGTATCATATGCTTTTTCAATATCAAAAAATACTGCGGTTAAATGATTACGAATTGAAAATGCATTTTTAATTGCATTCTCTAAAAGCACTAACTGATCTGTTGTTGATCTGTTTTTGCGGAATCCCATCTGAAAATTCGACAGCAGGTTTTGGCTTTCTAAAATCCATATAAGACGATTGTTAATCATTTTTTCTAATATTTTGCTCAAGCAGCATGTCAAAGATATAGGGCGATAGCTGGACGGCAATTTTAAATCTTTCCCTTGTTTCGGTATTGGTATAACAAGAGCCTCACGCCACCGATTTGGGTAAGTGCCTTGCCTCCATATCAGATTAAATAATTTTAACACTTTTTGTTTATATGTATCAGGGAGCTGCTTCAAAATTTCATACGGAATTCCATCGGGTCCTGGTGCAGAATTTTCTGTATCTGTTAGAGCTTCCTCCAATTCTATCATATTAAAATCATCATTATAAGACTTGACCTCTTCTATACTGAAATCCAACTCGAGTTCTGAAGTTGATTTAATATTAAGAAATTCTTCAGTGTATTGTCCTGAGCTACTAGCCTGTTCGTATTGCTTTCCAAATATTTCGACTACGCTGTTTGCCTCTGATACTAACTGGTCTTCGTGAAGGAGAATGGGAGATCTCGACGTGTTTCCTTTCCCTGAAATATGCCTTACTTTGTTCCAAACTTCATTTGTAGGTATATCAGGTGTTATAGTAGACACATAGTTTTCCCAGGAAGATTTCTTATTGGAACGAATTATTCGCCTTGCTTGCGCGCGAGCTCTTTTGAAGTTTATCATATTCTCCGTAGTGGGATGCCTTTTAAATATAGTTAGAGCACGTTTCTTTGCAGTTACTGCATCGCTAACATCTGTGTTCCACCAGGGTACCGATTTCTTCAAAGGTTTTCCAGACGTTTGTGGAATTGCTTTGTCTGCTGCTTGGAGAATATCTTGTGTAATGATATCGACAGATAGTTCGATCTCATCCACAAGCTCAACATTCATAAGACTTAACCTGAATAAAGACCAGTCTGCTTGATCTAATTTCCACTTTTTTGGAAAACTGTTACTTTCTGACTGTGAGGTACAATTTATAGCGATTGGGAAATGGTCGGTATACAACTGGTCATTTATTACTGACCAGGTTAGTCTTGTAGCTAATTGAGGTGTACAGAATGATAAGTCAATTGGACTGAAGCTATTAGCTCTGGAGTTAAGATAAGTTCCTTCTCCTGTATTTAATAACACCATATCAAATTCGTCCAATAATTCTTCTATTTGTCTTCCTCTTCTATCCAATCTGGTTGAACCCCATATAGGATTATGGGAGTTGAAATCCCCCACAATTATTGCGGGCTGAGGAAGTTGGGACATTATATCCCTCAATTCGTCCAGTTCCCATTCAGCATTGGGTAGGTATATGTCACATATGACTGCTTTGAACGGATATAGGATTTGTACAGCAACTACTTGTAGTTCCGATCGTATAGTGATATTACGAGCCTGAAGATTGCTTTTAACGTATATAGCAACCCCTCCTTGTGCCCTTAGTTCTGCATGTACATTCTTTCTGTGGCAGTCGTATCCTCTTAAATTGAAATTTTCTGTGAGTTTGAGATGGGTTTCCTGCAGACAAATACAAAATGGTTTTCTATCTAAGATTAGTCTCTTTAATTCATAATAGTGTGTCTTTAAACCATTGCAATTCCATTGAAGTATATTGAGAAGCTCTGTGTTGTAATGAGTATTCTACATTGTATAGTAATCAATAGAGACTTTTCACAAAATTACATAGTTCCTTTTCTATGACGGCCTTTTGGCCATCCAGGTTTCTTCTTTCTAGAGCGCGAGCGCGGTGTTGCAAAATCAGAATCTTGGGTATAACTTTCATCAGTTTCAGATATTTCCTGATCCATATTAGTTTCAGAGCATTTCCTCTTCTCTCCAGATGTTGGAGAATCAGAGGATAGTGGCCGTTTTTCATTTGTCCGCTTTGTTTCTGTGTTTTGCTCACGATTTTGTAATGCGTCTTTTAAAATAGATGTGCATATCTGCACGATTTCTGGGATAAGTTCTTTTACAATGTCCCTAATGCTGGCCGGTGTCTGTGGTGTTGCAGATGCTACTTTTGCATATGATGGGGTATTTAAAGGAACCGAACCTCTAACCTTCCGTCGTGCTTCGGCAAACGTAATTTTTTCCTCTGTTTTAATTTTTTGTACTGCCATCTCTTCTTTAAATCTCGGACAATCTCTGGATCTGCTAGAATGAGACCCTTCACAATTTATGCATTTCATTGGTTCTAAACAAGATTCAGTTGGATGCAGCTCTTTGCCGCATGCACATGTCTCGTTTTGGGTACATTTAATCGAGGTGTGGCCAAATCTCAGACATTTAAAACACCTTAAAGGTGATGGGATGTAAGGTCGTACAGTAATTGAATGAAAACCAGCTTTTATCTTTTTCGGCAATTTGTCATATTTGAAGGTTAAAATTAACGATGCAGACTCGACTCTCTTTCCATCACGCATTATCGTTATTCTTTTTACGTCACTAACTCCTTGTTCATTGAGATTTTCTAATATTTCTGTAACGCTACAATTCAATAAATCTCGACATGTAATAACTCCTTTAGAGTAGTTTAAGGAGTTATGTGGTGTAGTTATTACATCAAAGTCATGAAATTTCTTCATATCAAGCAATTTTCTTGATTGACTGTTTGATTTAGTTTCAACTAATAAACCATCATTAATTTTCCTAACAGAATTTACTTGACCTACATAACCTACTAGAATCTTATCAATAAGAAACGGACTCACATTTGAGAAATCACCCTCTATACGTTTAATTATTAAGAAACGAGGAAGAATCTCTGCAGGATCACCAACAGAAAAACTTTCTCCATTCTTACTACCACTCAGATTTTCGGAAGATGGTTTTTTGGGTAAACCATCACCACCCTTGTCCACTAGCGTGTGGACTCTTTGATTTCTTGCGGTCGCACTGCGAGGCGCGACGCCGCTTGCTCCGTCGCCACCCCCCTGCTGTAGCTCTCCACCAACGGACCCAGCATTGCAGCCCGAAGATGATTGGTTAGTTTTACATCGACTCCCCGATGCATCCGAGGCCAGGCCTTGAGTCGACATATCATCACCATATTTCCCCGTTGTCGCCGGGGACACACGCCCAGTTTGCGCCGGGGAGGCGAACCGTTTGGGACCCACTATCGTAGGGCCATTCATTCCATCAGCACGGTTAACACTTTAGAATTACGTGGAAAATGATTAATTACTTAAGGTGGGAACAATACGGGATACTCTGGGATGGGAAGATAGAGGGAGGTTGGAATAAACTGGGAAGATGTGATAGGGCACGGTTAGGAGACAGTGGTGGGACAGCGGACACCTGCTCCAGTTAGTCGCCTTTTACAACAGGCAGGAGATTCCTTGGGGCTATTCTTTATACACCCGGCACCCACACGGGGGTTTAATCTAATTATAAAATATTAAACACAAGTTTTGTTGAAATTTAAATAATTAATATCTTTTTAATTTACTGATCGATTTTGTTGAAACCTATAAGGTTCTTCCTCTAGCTAAGACTAACTTATTGTCCAAATTTTAATACCATCGGACTTTTCGTTCTTAAGTTATTGTGCTTTTAAGAAACTGACGGACAGACAAACGGACGAACGGATCACCAACACAGTGATTTTTTTTTTTTCTCTACCAGCGATATTATCGGTTTTAGATATGATCAAATGCAATATACTCTTCGTTTTGCATTTGCGAAAAGTATAATAATGGAACTTAATTTTAGTACGTTTTGTGTATCAAAAACGCATTATAAAAGTCATGCAAAGACATGCTAGTAACTAAAGACTGATTGACTAAGATTTAATCTGAGACAATGAGTCTTTTGTCGCTAACATGTGGGACAGGAAAGGAAGACTCGCTAAAAAACAGGACAAAGTCTATTCTAATACTTCGTGTAACTCAACAATATGGAAAAGTCACAAATTTCTCTTCACAGTTTGTATACAGAGGTGTTTGTGCTTCTGGTTAGTTTTTATGAGCCATACCAAAGAAAGTCGTAATGGTAACCAGTCGAGGAAAAACTGAAAAAGAAATAGATGTAGGAAAAGTCGTCAAATCATTAAGTATCAGACACTTGCACCATTAATTTTACTATGCCTTTACTGGGACAAATATAACCGGCAGATTCTCAAGAATTAGCAAAGAATTTTGCACAAAGGCATTCTTGAATCTGTAGCAATACTGAAATTGCTTGCGTTGTTCGGAACTCTGAATACAACTGCCACATAACTTGAAGACAATTTTCACGAATTAATATATTTGCTTTATAAAAATGAATTAATAAAGAAGATGTTTTCCACCAAAAATCAAGAAGGTGATAACCTCCACCCACAGTTGATGGGTTTGGGGTTGATTGTTATTTTATTTTAGGGTCCATTATATTACAACAGTATGGAGAAGTGCGAACGAAAATATCCAAAATTTACCAGGTGCTAGTCTCTGTGGGTAGAGAAGAAGTCACATATGTTTAGAACCAGTCTCCACACTTAACCCACAAGCGCTGTAAAACTAACCTTGTCAAATCTAGCTGCAAGAAGGCAAATAATAATATGTTCTTGAAAAAAAATTGAATAATCTACACAGAAGCCTGTCAGTGTTCTGCAGGGAACTTCTTTTGTGCAAATACCGCAGATTTAGTAACTCCATCGATCATGGAAGAATATGAAGAGGAATCAGGTAAATTGTGGTATTTTTACTTTAACATTATTTGCTACAACCAAAAACATTTTTTAGAAGATTGTGCAGATACCTTAAGAATTATTTTAAGTCGGAGAAGACAATTAAAAATGAAATTTAGGTAGTTAGATTATATAAGATTATTTAAAAATTAATTATTATTTGTTTGCTTATAATTGTATTGAAACATATTCTTTATAGGATTTTGCAAACAGCAGAAAAAATAACTATCTATAACTAAAATAAAAACATTGTGTAAAAATATTAATGAAATCTTTGCATTCTTTCGATAACTTGAATTCTGGTTATGCTAGCAAATTAAAATCCTAAATTAAATTTGTCTAATTTCTTATTTGACAATTCTCATTCTAGCATCCACACAGTCCCCTACGGACATGCAGATTAAACTAGTATCTACATAACCCCCCACGATCATGAAGATTCAGTTAAAAATGAGAACAAAGGCCTAAAATGAATTTATTTACCTTGTCTTAAGAAGAGTTTTCAAACTTAGCAGGCCATCAACACGAACAGATCCTATAATACTAGACTACTAGTGTATTGGAAGCATTTATTGAGATCGTAAAAAGAAAATCGATATTTTTTTTGTTGTTGAAATAGGTTTAGAATGTCATGAAACGTAGAGATTTTAAATTTGAGCGAAAAAAAATGTCTGTCTGTCTGCCTGTTTTCTCTGGAACGGTTTAAGATATTAACTTGAAAATTTTTTTTTTTCATATTTCAACCCCTCCACCACCTCACTGCTTTATTAGAGGGTTGATAAAATAAAATTGAGATATTCACTTAAAATTTGGTACACGTATGTATTATAGCGACATCTGGTACAAAATTATATTTTGAGATTACTCAGTTGGGTTGGAGTTAAATAGTGGTAAATAGGGGAAAATAAGTAAAGTAAGCTGGTAAAAGCACAGAAACTTGGAATTTGGTGAATATACTAGAAGCCAAGGCCTCAGATTTTTTATAATATTTTTCAACTCTCCCCACCGCCGCCCCCACTGCATTATTAAAGGGGTTGATAAAATAAAATTTAGATATTCATTTGAAATTTGGTACACGTATGTATTATAACGACATCTGGAACTAGATTTTGAGATGATTCCGTCGAAGGGTTGGGTGTTACATAGGGGTAAATAGAGGAAAATAAGTAAAGCAAGCTGCTAAGAGTACAAATACTTGAGATTTGGTGTACATACGCCAGGGGCTTCAAATTTTTTATATTTTTTAACTCCCCCCACTGCCATTATTAAAAGAGTTGATAAAATGAAATTGAGATTTTTATTTCAAATTTGGTTTATGTATGTATTATAACGACGTCGGTAATTAGATTATATTTTGAAACACGTTGAAGAGTTGGGGGTTAATTAGGGATAAATAGGTGAATATAAGTAAAGCAAGCTGGTAAGAGTACAGAAACTTGGGATTTGTTGTATACTAGAAACGAACGTCTCAGATTTTTTTACTCCACCACCCCCCCTCCATTATATAATTAAACGGGCTGATAAAATTAAATTGAAATATTCACTTAAAATTTGGTACACGTATGTAATATAACGACATCTGGAACTAGATTATATTTTGAGATGACTCCGTTGAAGGGATGGAGTAGTAATTAGAGGTAAATACAAAAAATCTGTAAAGCAAGCTGGTAAGTGTATAGAAACTTGAGATTTGGTGTATATACTAGTCACCAAGGCCTCAGATTTCTTTGTAATATTTTGTAAGAAGTCACCCCCCCCCCCCGATCTATAATTAAATGTCAATTGATAAAATAAAATTCAGAAATTCACTTGAAATTTGGTACACGTATTTTAATGACATCTGATTGAGATGATTCCGTTGAAGGGGTGGGGTGGTGTAAACTGAGAACAAATAAATGGAGCAAGCTAATAGGAATCCAGAAATTTCATTTTTAAAGTAGATGCTAAAAACTAACGCCTCAAACGTTTTCATGACCGGCCGCAAATATTAAAATTCTATGACCAATTATTTCCAAATACCAGAGTGCAAATATAGTCAGGTTGCTTTCCTTTAAAGGGACGGAAAATCTTGATGTGGAAGTAGTGATTCCTTAGCCAGCGGTTTTTTGATGAGTTCCAAACTGATTTTGGATACTCTACTATAGCTTAATGATGTTGTGGTGGCTATGTTCATTTGTTGTGTTGACGGCAGACTTGAAAATTGTATTGTTGATTGCATAACAATCATTTATTGAATGAGAATGAGGCTAAAAGAATTAGAAGCAATAATGTACTACTACTTAGAATGTGGGTGTCCTTGCTCTATAGGTTTGCATGACCGCACAATAAATTGCTAATCAAGCTTTCACAAGTCGTATCTTATTTTCGCTTCAGTTGTTTTCCTGTTATTTTTATTTTGGTCGACCTTGTAAGACACGCTGTATCATGTTATGAGATTGCAATCGAAATTCGCTTGCTAATAAATCGTAAATGTTGCCATTAGCATTTTAGTGAAGGGCAATTTACAAAAAAAATTACGTTACTCTATATTCTATTAGTCGAAACTAATTTGATTTTTAACATTTTATAATGAAGATAAATCATGAAAAATATTCGTCAAGAAAATCGAATTATAAATATATAATGTTATAGTCCATGCAAAGTAGATATTTTAGAAGAAATAATTTATAAATAATATTTGGGATGCGTACTCTCGATAGGGTTAGAAATAGATGCCCAAAAAGTTCCCAACCCTTCCACAAACGAACAGTTCCTTTCCTTAAAAAACACATAACGCTGGGTTTTCTCTTTTATTTTGTAAACCATTCGTCAGAATAGTCTCAATTTAAGTCTCGAGTAAAATAAATTATATTTTTTTCTGTGGTAAAATTAAGTCTGAGTTTCTTAATAGTTACTTAATAAAGTTTTATAACTGGAATATACAGGGTGTCCAGAAAATGTCGCCTTCCCCTTTAGGTGCTAAAATCCATGCAAAAATATTAAGAAAAGTTCTTACAAACATGTGTCCGGAAATGCTTCCTAAGAGAACTACGACCTTCTAAGGATGGCGCAAAAATAGATGTATTTACTAATTATCTCGGAAATAATTTTGGGCAAACTTATGAAACTTGTTTAACTATTTTCGATCACTAAAGATTATTGTTTTACAATATTATCCAAAATTAATTTTATCCAGGGGCGGAGAAACGAGGGGTAGGTGTCCTTTGTTTCTACATATTAATGTTTCAAGATGACATTTTTAGTATTTTAATCCCTGATTATAATTCCCTGGTTAATTCTGCATAAAAAAGGTCCTCTTTACAATTTCCCATATGGCAAGCCGTTCGAGTGAAAGCGGTCTAAACGAAATGTTGTGTATTCGTTTGCTAAATGCGCATTATTTTATTTTTCAAAGTAGGCATATGTCATTCAGTAACAAAAATGGCAGAGTACATCTCATAGGAGTATCTCGATATGATTATCTGTTATGGCATGGCTCATCAACAAGCTGTACCAGCCACGACTGTACACGAACCGATTCCCGCAGCGAGAACGGTTTCCCGACGCAAAAGTTATCACGCGCTGCCTCAATCGTGTGCGGGATACTGGAGATGTCCTACCTGATAGACGAGGTAACGGCCGCCCAAGAGGGATTCCAATAGCTGAAGAAGAGATGATTCTTGATACATTTGCTGCTCAGCCAAGGTTGAGTACTAGACGAGCTGCTAGACTACTGGGGACTACAAGAACACATATTCATCGAACCCTTCGACGTGAAAATCAACATTGTTGTCATTATCGTCAGGTTCAGCAACTCTTGTCGCGAGACCATTAACCTCGAATGATCTTCTGTACAAGTAAGCTGAATTTTGTATGCAGTATCTACATGAAATAAAAAACAAATTTTAAACAAATGTGATTAATTTGTAATTCAAAGTATTTTACCACTTAAACCGACAAATTTTATTTGAATTGCACAAATTTGTTGGAAAATCAATTGGCCAATCCTTCATTCCTTAACCAGATATTGTGGACTGATGAAGCGACATTTACTCCAAATGGAATATTTAATTCAAGGAATTTTGTTTACTGGGCCCATAAAAATCCTCATTGAATTCGACAGACACATTTTCAATACCGATTTTTAATTAATGTTTGGGTGGGACAAATAGGAAATCTAATGGTAAGTACATTCACATTTTCATTGAATAACTAATAGGTTAAGCAAAACTTGAAAATAATATTTACCACCAATTTTGCAGATTTGTCCCATATTTCTTCCCGCACGACTTAGTGGACCGAATTATGTACGATTTCTCCGGAGACAATTACCCGGTTTACTGGATGAAATTCCGCTGCTTTTTCGCTTGAATCTGATTTTTATGCACGATGGGGCCTCGGTGCACTTTAGTAGGGTAGCAAGGCGTCATTTGGGCCAAGTTATTCGAGGGCGCTGGATAAGAAGAAGTGCACTGAGAAAAGCCGCAGCAAAAATTTATTTGCTACGCGTTTTTTAACTAGAGTAGCAATAATTTTAATTAGGTTAGAAATATCTATTCACTATACTAGAATAAATAACTTTACTGAGTGTTTGTATTAGCCCTTAAAAAGTACTTTAGAGTTTTTATTAGTTGCTTTACTAGAGCACTAGAGCATTTAGCTACCATTAAAAAGAAGACAATATAAAGAAAGATTTAACTGTGGTAAATAAAAACTTTGTTGGAATTACAAAGTTTTGTGTTGAATTACGTCACCACAACACCAATCGGACTGAATCGGTCAACTCCGGATTCAGGGGAGAATACACAAGTTGCCTCTCATTGGCTCTGCCCCGACGTCATTCTACGCTGTGACCTCAATGATACACTTGGTAAATAAGTAAATAATGTCGCGTTTACTTGTGCCTTTGTGCGGGTTGAATATTATGTACTATATTTTTATGTGTGGTGTGTTTCATTATAACAAAAATCACACGAGACTTTTGGGCAAGTCGTTTTTTGTTTTTGGTTTCTTAAATCGCAGGGTCGATTCTATCGGTGTGTACGGATTCGGAAAATGTTTGTTTACGTATGGCAATAGGAGCAAGCGAGTGCAAAGCAACTAGGCTATTCTTGTTTATCATAAAAAACATCACCTGCTTTCCCCATCACATGTGCGTGGAGCAGCTCTGTCTGTGGAATTTCAAATTAATTTGATTTAAATTCAGTTTACCATAGGTAATAGATATACCTAGTGATATGTCACCATGACAGAAACGTATAAAGAAATGGTTGTTGAATGGGGGAATGGAAGTGTTTCTAAAGAACTTTGACAGTAAGTACTAAAATAATAGATGCGTTGTTTTGACCCACGACCGATGGCAGTAGAATTACCAGAATGACATTCACCAATTTAGTGTTTTCTTTACATTTTATGTATTTTACTTTTAAGCATGTCAAAATAAATGTTTTTTTACTCCTAGGGAAATATTGTTAATTTATTACGTATCAAAATAAATGTCTATTTATTCTTTTTTTTATTTTGTTTTTGTTTTAAGCAAATAATACAATTTAATGTTTTATATGTTTTATGTTTTTTACTTATAAAGAAAATCTGTTAATTTATCATCTATGAAAATAAATGTTTATTTATTTTTAATTGATTTTAGTCTTTTTGGGCCAAATCCTTAACCATTTGTTAGTCCAAGGTATACCAATTTTTTGCTTGTAGTTTCATGTTTAGGTAATTTAATATTTATTATTCGTTTCCTCTTTCATTTTAAAAAAAATCTTAAAAAATAATGTTTTTCATATAGCCGCTAAATGATGTATCTATAAATCTATGTCATTATGTAACATTTAATTTCAATGCTTATCAAGCGAATATTAAATTACAAATGAAAAATTCGTATACGTGTATATAAAACATTGGTTTGTCACAGAAGTTTGTGTCGCGTCTAAGAGTTTAAGGTCACCAATAGCAGATTTTTTTTATTTAGATAAGATTGCGCATTTTGTAAAGTTGTATTTTAGGAATAAACATTTCTCCTGAAAACTACATGTGGGGACGCACATGGCCCGTTCCTACAGCAGATATCTTTTTAGTAGTAGCAAAATGACCTTTCTATTCTAATTAAGAAATTCTACTGTTATTGATCTAAAACTTTTTGACGTGACCAAATGTGTTTTCTGAGGCAGGCTAATTTTTTACTAAATTAAGAAAGAATAATAATATTTACTAGGGTAGTAAAAAATTTTGCAATGGTAGTGAAACTTTTTGGTGTAAATAATAATCAGTAATACTACTGCAGCCAAATTCTTGCTCTATCCAATCAGTAACTTTGCTACAGCAAAAAAAGAATTAACTACAGTACCAGGAAAATCATAGTGGTAATAAAAAATGTTGCTGCAAGTGAAAAGAATTAATCCTATCATAGCCAGATACTTTGCGATAGCTAATAAATATTTTTGGTACAACAAAAATGAGATCAACTACAATAGCAATAACGCTATTAAATAGTAGTAAAAATTATTGTCAGAATTAAAAAGAACTGTTGCTACCCTAGCTAGGTAGTTTGCATATTTAGTGATATATTCCACTTTGCTACAATAAAATTACTTTACTATAACAGTAAAGCTTATTTTCGGTGGCTGCAATGAAGAATATCTTATAAAGTAACTTTACTATTGCAGTAAAGTAACTTCAGCAAAATGAATTTTACTGCCTTTACAAAATTCTTGGCTGGCGCCTATTTAAATAGAGTTTTTTGCTGCTGTAGCTTGATTTTTGGCTGTCACTGCAAAAAACTTCCCTCAGTGTGGCCCAATATGTTGGCCTGCTCGATAGCCGGATTTAAATCCGATGGATTATTTTTTATGGGGCCATATAAAAAAATTGGCAATAACCTTTAATGATTGAAAATAGTTAACAAAGTTTCATAAAGTTGTCCCAAATTATTTCCGACATAATTAGTAAAAACACCTATTTTTGCACCATCCTTAGAAGGCAGTAGCTCCCTTAGGAAGTGTTTCCGGGCACATGTTTATAGGAACTTTTCTTACTATTTTTGCATGGAGAATTAGCACCTAAAGGGGAAGGCGGGAGTTTCGGGACACCCTGTATTCAATACTTTTTACAACCGAGTAATTAGATCGCAAGATAGTTTGGAAATCAACTACTGATTTAAGAGTTATACCGTAGAGGAAGTTATTCAAAAGCAAATAAAGAGAAGATGAGATATAAATTAAATTAAATATTAATTAAATAAAAGATTGTAACTAAATAATTTATTCTATTTTCATTCTTTCATAAACCATAACATAATGGAAAACATTATAAAATTGGTGTCCAACGTGTAGGCAAGATCAAACTAGAGGTTTTCACAGAATTACTGTTGTATATGGAATTGTGGTCAGGAAACGTAGCTAATATGGAAGGTACAAATAATACGGATAATACACAAACAGAAAACACAGTCACTACATCACAAACTGGGGACATCATAAAAGAACATTCAGGAAACACTTCACATAGTCCACAATCTGACACAAGCAACAATTAATGACAATGATGACTGATATGAATAGTAAGATCGATAAGATGGAACAAAAATTAGATAAAAATAATACTAAGATGTATTGAAACATATTCTTTATAGAATTTTGCAAACAACAGAAAAAATAACTATCTATAACTAAAAGATAAACTTTGTGTAAAAATATTAATGAAATCTTCACATTCTTTCGATAACCTGAATTCTGGTTATGCTAGCAAATTAAAATCCTAAAATGAATTTGTCTAATTTCTTATTTCACAATTCTCATTCTAACACTAGTATCCACACAGTCCCCTACGGCCATGCAGATTAAACTAGTATCTACATAACCCCTATGATCATGAAGATTCAGTTAAAAATGAGAACAAAGGCCTAAAATAAATTTATTTATCTACCTTGCCTTAAAAAAATGTTTCATTCTAATGGATTACTTTTTCATGAAATCTATCATTCTGTTTCTTGGAAATGCTTACTGCTTAGCCTTTGAAACGTTTTTCGCCTTTATTCTGGAGCTCATCAGAAAGACATAAAGCCACTCATAAAGATGTTTCATGCAAAACCAAGACAATTTCTATGAAAATACTAAGATGTATCTAAACAATACTTAGATAGAAAAAAAATTAGATGAAAATAATACTACAACACCTTTCCTGGGATGAGGTTTGAGTAACTTATATTCAATGCAGTCTTTTCCGACATCTTATTACCTGGGAGTTTCATTATTAGCTTCGCTAGTTCAGGGGGCTTAACCATGACTTTTAAAACCACAGGTCTCATTAATTGGACGTCTCTTTCAATGCGATCGTGTTCTTGATTATTTGGTGTGTTTTAGTTATGTACTCATTCATAGTTGTTAGTTCGTTCGCTTTTGCAAGTCGATCATGGCTCTCTGTTAGTTAATTTTAATTATGGTAAACCGTGTGGTTTTTAGTGCCTTGGTCAGTTTCCTCAGCGACTTGTCCTGAGAATTGAATGCTTCTAGTTTCTTACTCTGTTTCCTGATGCTGGCCCGCACGCCGTATTAATATATTCTTTTTTTTCTAATGTCTGTTTTGAACGCTTCGTCAAGTCGATCTCCGCAAGGATATATCGTTATTGTTGTTGCTATACTCTGTTTGGCATTCTGCAACATCCTTGTGAACTCTCCTACTACACCCTTCAACGGCTGTGCCAATAGTGTTAGTGAGTGTTGGTTGTGAGCCTTAGATAGACAGCAATATCGCATGTAATGTGCTCCCTTGACATATTCTTTAATTCAATCTGAATCAGATTATGGTCAGACGTGAGCTCCTCTGGCGCAACAGGTAGCGTAGTATTGACCACTATAACAATGGTTGTTGGTGTACCACCTTTATCCGGAAAGTGAGTTGATCCATTTGAATACTACAAAATGACATTGTGATGACATGTTGTAACATAGTGCAATCATTCGCATTATTAAAATGAGAGTTTCATGCATTGTCTGGCGTTAAGATCACCTATTTATTACTAGACAGTATGCTCCAGCATTCATTAAATTTTCCAAATAACCAGCTGTGAAACTATTCGAAGGTTTGTTGTACAAGGCGACAGCGCACATGTCACCTTCTAACGTCACACACACATTTTCCACGTAACTATTTCGCAAAGTACGATGTGTGCGCTATATTGGATTTTATGAGCACAGCCACGCTCCACAGTAGAATAAAAATATATAGAAATGGACAAAAGTCGTTCTCCGGCTCAATTATTAAAATATTTAAATACATTTTTTTTTATACTCAGGAAACATCACGATTTCACGGAAGCCTCCAATCTTTTCATTATTAATTTTTTGAGGTTAGGAAATCTGTTGAAAGTATAAAAGGAAAACTATTTTAAAAACTTAAAGATTTTTATTTTATGATGACAAAAGTGTTTCCTAAATATTTTTAAAGTTACTTACTATATAAGTTTCCTGAGTCGCTGATTCCGGAAATCGTGGTTCCAAACCCCTAAAATATGGCACAATCCCCAAAATAAGGAAGAAACACCCCTCTTAGGAGTTTTTTGCAATAATTTGAATATTAATTTTAAACAATCAAACTTAATTAATTTACATTAAATTGGGCATAATTTTATTACCAGGGGTTGATTAGAGATATAAAATGATGTACTGCTTGTAAATTTTTTTACTGTTTGCTTTGGCTTCGAATCAATTTTGAAACAATAAAAGATTATTTTAACTCATTATTCGGGGTAAAATTACCATTGACTAACCTTTAAAAACCCTAAATTCAAGTTCAATAAGAAAATTAAGTTTCAAATAATAGTTTTTTGCATTTTTATGGTATTTTAAATGTATCTGTAATTCTCAAAAATGTTTACTAAATATTTTGTTTCTTATAAGTAAAATAGAAAAAAATATTGTTTTTTATAAGAAAAATATAGACATTTATCTAAAATAATAAATGGAATATGAATTATATCAAGTGCATCAAAGTATATAACCATAAGGTGATTGTTACTGTTTTAAGTCTTTTTATTGGTTTATTTTATGTTGGTTATGGTAAAGTTTAAACCCAATAAGTTACAGAATAGCAAAATTTCATATTAAACCGAATTAGGTACTTAAAAATATATGTAGAAAACATTTTTGTCTTCATAAAATGAAAATTTTGTAATTTATTTTTGTTTAAAAATGGCCATTGATTCGAATTGAAAGCAAATATAAAAGAATACATCATATTTTTTTTCTCAAGTCGAAAGGCAAGTTCAAGTTCAGCCCTAAAAAGTTGAAAATATTTGGAAACAATTTTTGCAAATTATTAATACATTTAAAATACCATAAAAATACAAAAAGTTTATATCTCAAATTCAATTTTTTCATTGCACTTGAATTTAGGGGTTTTAAGGGGTAATTAAGGGTAGCTTTACCCCCAAGAGTGGGTTAGAAAAATATCTGATTGTTTAAGAATGGCCATTGATTCGAATCGAAAGCAAATAGTAAACAGAAAATTTAAACAAGTATTTTTCATTTTACATCATTTTAGGGGTAGTTTTCAACCTTTCTAATTGACCCCTTTTACTGTTTAAGATTAATATTCAAATTATTGGGACAAACCTCTAAGAGGGGTGTTTTTTCCATATTTCGGGGGTGTCCCATATTTTAGGGGTTCGCAACAACGATTTTCGGAATCAGTGACCCAAGAATCCTATATACACTGCTGGCCACTCGAACTTACACATAGAGACTTTTAGGCAAAATTTAAAGTTCAATATTTTCAACAGGAATGCAGATTTTTGAACGCGGCTTGCAAATTTTAAGAGCTAGTTTTTTTCGGATTAAGCTGCACGTATATTTATCGTAGGACCATAAGTTTATTATATACGGGGTGATCAATGAAGTCATGCAAAAAATCAAAAAGTTTGTATGAGTGAAATTTCCGCAAAAAATTTTTTTGGTCGTTGCAATATGGTTCCTTACTAAGGTAACATCAATATCTCTAGACGGTTTTGTCAGTTTTTGGATTAAGACCCTTAGGCCTTGTACACACTACTCAACATAAAATTTGGATACCAAAATCTTTAAGATGCTATAACTTGACATTGGATTGACGGTTCTTGATGATTTTTGCGGATTTGGAATCCTTATTTCACGTAGATTTTCTATGGTCTAAGCATTTTATTTGAGGGTTGAAATTTACACATTATACCGGGTCGATAATAAACAAAAACGTAGCGACAAGAACAAGTTTATTACATTAAATTCTACAATATACAACATTGCTTAACAACGACCAAAAGTCAATTCTTAAAAAATGTATAATTCTAATTCTGGTAATTTTTAATAACTGAAAAAAAATTTAACTAAAAAATTAAAAATTAATTTAATTTAAACTTAAATTAAAATTAAATTAAAATTACCTAATTAAAATTAGGTACATTAATTAAAAAAAAGAGAAGCTAATATTTTGTCGGTCCTCCTGCTCGGAATATTACTTCCCGACAGCGATTTGGTAGAGTATCCACAAGATTATTTATAAAATCTTGTGGAATATTCTCCCATTCTTCACGAATGGCCTCACTGAGCGTTTCTAAGGTTTCAGGGGGTACATCAAGAGATCTTGATTTAAGTTTTAAATAAGACCAAACGTGTTCGATGACATTAAGATCCGGAGACTTTGCAGGCCAGTCCATCCTATTGATGTTTTAGTTTTCTAGAGTTCTTTGTTCTATTCCGCATAGTTTCTCTCATTAAAATTCTTTCGGTTCTTTGGTTTATTTTTTTTGTATGTCCACCCCCATGCCCATAATACTTTACAAAATTATAACATTGAAATATGTCAGATTATTTCTAAAATAATGTAAACAGTTTTTAATTCCATAGCAACAAATTTGTTTTTCCAATGCCTACTTTGAAATTGACGCGTCGCGTAGAAATTACACCCGATCATAATTATGGGCATGGGGGTGGACAAAGAACTCTGTAAAACTGAATGATTCTTTGAGATAACAAACTGGGGTGTGAGTTTCGGACAGAACAGTGAGAAGAACATTAAATAAAAACAACTTGAGGTGAGAATTTATTTTTACAAAAACTTAAATAATGCCAATGTCAAGTTATAGCATTTTAAAGATTTCGGTATCCAAATTTTATGTTGAGTAGTGTGTACAAGGCCTAAGGGCCTTAATCCAAAAACTGACAAAACCGTCTAGAGATATTGATGTTACCTTAGTAAAGAACCGTATTGCAACGACCCAAAAAATTTTTTGCGGAAATTTCACTCATGCAAACTTTTTGATTTTTTGCATGACTTCATTGATCACCCCGTACATAATAAACTTATGGTCCTACGATAAATATACGTCATGCAGCTTAATCCGAAAAAAACTAGCTCTTAAAATTTGCAAGCCGCGTTCAAAAATTTGCATTCCTGTTGAAAATATTGAACTTTAAATTTTGCCTAAAAGTCTCTATGTGTAAGTTCTAGTGGCCAGCAGTTTAGTAACTTAAAAAAATATTTGGGGTACATTTTGCCATCATAAAATAAGAATCTTTAAACGTTTATGTATTGTTCACACTTTTAACATATTTCTTAACCTCCAAAAATTAATAATGAAAATGATCGGAGGCTTACGTGAAACCCTGAGTTTAAAAGTGAATTATTTATTATTTGTTTGCTTATAGTAATGAAACATATTCTTTATAGGATTTTGCAAACAGTGGAAAGAAACGCTATCTATGAGAACTAAAGGAAAAACTATATATAAAAATATTAATGAAATCTTTGCATTCTTTCGATAACCTGACTTCTGGTTATGCTAACAAGTAAAAATTCTTATTGCCATTCTCATTTTAACACTAGCATCCAACCTAGTCCCCTACGGCTAAGCAGGCTAAACTAGTATTTACATGATCCCCTACGATATGTAAATTCAGTTAAAAATGAGAACAAAGGCCTGAAATTAATTTATTTACGTACCTTGTCTTTAAAATTTTTTTTCATTCTAATGAATTACATTTTCATAAAATCTCATTCAGTTTCTTGGACAGCCTTTGAAACGTTTTTCGTCCTTATTGTGGACTCATCAGAAAAGCCTAAAGCCACTCATAACGATGTTCCCTGAGTATTTAAAAAGAAATATATTTAAATATCTTAAAATTGAGTCGGAGAACGACTTTTATCTATTTTTATATTTTTGTCCCACTGTGCATCCCCACCTCTGTGTTGTTCAGTCCTTATTGTCGTATAATCTCGAACACTCTTTCTTTTTTTTGTCCAGATCTGCCCACTATTAGTATACATTTTTAGAAAACTTGAAATTTGACACTCTCATTATTACAACATTCAACTTGATTAGCAATGACCTCACCCTGTCCCTGATTTGATCAATATTAACCAGGGCTTCCACACCTCGGTATTTATGCTGTAACTGTGTAACTATCGACGACGGATGGATTTGCTGCGGCCTGAGACACCTAAGTAGTAATTTGATTCTGATTTGTCTGCAATAGAGGTGGGAAGTTTCTGATATTCAACGCTAACTGGGATTGTTGTCTCTGCTGCTGTTGATTTTGTTGTTTTGGCTGTTGCTCCAGGCATTCGTGTCTAGAGGAAGGGCAGCATACTTTTGCATTTCACTTCTCTAATTGCCAAATTTTATTCTGATAAATTGAACATGCCACACTATTGGCTGGATGCGCCTCTTCAGTTGACGCACTTGCCGACCTCATCTCTGTTTTTCGTACACTAGTTTGTCATATGGGATTTGGCATATTTTAAGCACTTTGGAGAAGCGCGACAGTTTGGTGCAGTGAAGTACTTGACATATTGTTCCAATTTCTTTTGAGTTGTGGTATTCGTAGTTACAATTATTAAGGACTGAAACTTAATGCCCTTCAAGGTGTAAATTTTCTTAACAATAGCGTTATGGGTTTTCAATTCATTTTTAATTTGATCAATGTCCAGCTCATGATAGAACCCCCATAACATGAAAGAATAACTCTTCTCTTCACTTTAAAGTATATGTATAGAATTCAATTTTGCGAGAATTAAAATTTTTGTTGGCCAGAACCCAATCCTCTTATGTTGTGTTCTGAAGTATAGTCGTGTTCGCCATGTCTTTCTAATAAAATTTTTCTTTTAATTTTATAATCGACTGTGTTTAAAATTTTGTAGTCTGAAAATTGTCCATGTATGACTATCGCAGGTGGTATAATTCACATAATTTTTTTTGTTAACTTCTCAGCATACAGTAATGGACCCAAATCGAAATAAAAAAGTTCAACATATTTTTAAGTTTCTAGGTCACTACAGTAGGTTTCAACTAGTTTTGAAAAATGTGTGTGCGCAAGTGGGCGCACACCCACACGATCGGTCGGACTTTCAGTCGGAATATCGTACGGTCGTTTGGTCATCGGATGATCGATCGGCCGGTCAGTCGAATGGTTGATCGAAAAGATACTTGAAGTGGAAGTTTTTGGAACGGACATCTTCAAATATTTTATTATTGAAATTCTATGAGCAATTATTTTCATATACTAGAGTGCAAATATAGTCTCAAGATGTTTTCCTTTAAAGTTACTTGGATGGGAAATCTACGGATGTGGAAGTAGTGATTCCTTATGCAGTCTTACTTAGTTAAAGTGGACAATTAGTCTTACAGTTGTAAAAATTTCATAAATTTTAAAAAAGTTGTGGTGGACTCTTTTCGCTAAAAGACTTATTACTTCCACATCCACGTAGTGGATTGGAACTATACCTAGTAATCGTAAAAAAAATTTCAAATTTTTTTTTCTTGAAATCGGTTTAGAATGTCATGAACCGTCGAGATTTTAAATTTGAGCGAAAAAAAATTTTCTGTCTGTCTGTCGGTCTGTCTGTAACTTATTTTGCCCGCACGCTTTCTCCGGAACGGTTTAAGATATTGACTTGAAATTTTGTACACGTATATATTATAATGAGATCTGGAACTGGATTGTTTTTTGAAGATATCCGGTGAAGGGCTGGGGGGTAAATAGGGGTAAATATGGGGATATATGTAAAGCAAGCTGATAAGAGCACAGAAACTTGAAATTTGATGTATGTACTACAAGCAAAGGCCTCAGATTTTTTCATAATATTTTTCAACCCCCCCCACTACCCCTTCTTCATTATTAAAGGGGTTGATAAAATAAAATTGAGATATTCATTTGAAATTTGGTAGGTACATGTATGTATTATAATATCTGGAACTAGATTATATTTTGAAATGATGCCGTTGAAGGGTTGGGGGTTAAATAGGGGTAAATAGAGGAAAATAAGTAAATTAAGCTGGTAAGAGTACAGAAATTTGAAATTTGGTGTATGTGCTAGAAGCCAAGTCTCAGATTAGCTATATTATTTTTCAACTCCCACCACCCCTACGCCATTATTAAAGGGGTTGATGAAATAAAATTGAGATATTCATTTGAAATTTGATACACATGTGTATTATAACGACATCTCTAACTAGATTATAGTTTGAGATGATTCCGTTGAAGGGTTGGGTGTTAAATAGGGGAAAATAAGTAAAGCAAGCTGATAAGAGTACAAAAACTTGAAATTCGGTGTATGTACTAGAAGCCAAGATCTCAGATTATTTATATTATTTTTTAACCCCCACCACCCCTACTCCATTATTAAAGGGGTTCATAAAATGAAATTGAAATTCACTTGAAATGTGGTACACGTATGTATCATAACGACATCTGGAACTAGATTATATTTTGACAAACTTCCGTCGCAGGGTTGGAGGTTAAATAGGGGAAAGTAAGTAAAGCAAGCTGGTATGAGTACAGAAACTTGAAATTCAGTGTATGTACTAGAAGCTAAAGAATAAATATTTTTATAATATTTTTCAATCCCCCCACCACCCCTACTCCATTATTAAAGGGGTTGATAAAAAATAAAATTGATATATTCATTTGAAATTTGGTGCACGTATGTATTATAACGACATCTGGAACTAGATTATATTTTGAGATGATTCCGTTGAAGGGTTGGGGGTTAAATAGAGGTTAATACGTAAAGCAAGCTGGTGAGAGTACAGAAACTTGAAATTAGGTGTATGTACTAGAAGCCAAGGTCTCGGATTATTTATATTATTTTTCAACCCCCACCACCCCTACTCCATTATTAAAGGGGTTGATAATAAAATTGAAATATTCACTTGAAATTTGGTACGCGTATGTATTATAACGACATCTGGAACTAGATTATATTTTTAGATGATTCCTTTGAAGGGTTGGGGGTTAAATAGTGATAGATAGGGGATACTAAGTAAAGCAAGCTGGTAAGAGTATAGAAATGTGTGATTGGTGTAAATACTAGAGGCGATGGCCACAGATTTTTCCATAATATTTTACATCCCCCCATCACTCCCACTCCCTTATTAAAAGAGTTGATAAAATTAAATTTAGATTTTCACTTGAAATTTGTTACACGTATAACGATATCTTAAGCTGTATTATATTTTGACATGATTGCGTTGAACGAGTGGGGGTAATTGGTGGTAAATAGGGAAAAATAAGTAAAGCAAGCTGGTAAAGGTACAGAAACTTGAAATTCGGCGTATGTCCTAGAAGCCAAGGCCTCATATTTTTTACTAATATTTTTCAACCCCCACCACCCTTAATCCATTATTAAAGGGGATGATAAAATGAAATCTAGATATTCACTTGAAATTTGGGACACGTATGTATTATAACCACATCTGGAACTTGATTATATTTTAAGATTATTTCGTTGAAGGGTTGAGGGTTGAACAGGAGTAAATAGGGGAAAATAAGTATATCATGCTGGTAAGAGTACATAAATATGGGATTTGGTGTATGTACTAGAAACCAAGGCCCCAGATTTCTTTCTAATATTTTTCAAACACCACCATCTCCGCTCCATTATTTATAGGTTTGATAACATAAAATTGAGATATTTACTTGAAAGTTAGTACACGGACATATTGTAATGACATCTGATTGAGATGATTCCATTGAAGGGGTGGGCCGTGGAGGTTGTGAATAGGGGAAAATAAGTAGGGTAAACTAAAAACTTCATTTTTAACGTATTTGGTAGAAACCAACGCCTCAAACTATTCTATGACATCTGCTCTAAATATTATTAAAATTCTATGACCAATAATTTTCACATAGTAGAGGGCAAATCTAGTCAAGATGTTTCCTTTAAAGTGACTGATGAAAAATCTGGATGTGGAAGTAATGATTCCTTAGGCAGCCGTTTTTCTCGAAATATTAGCAAAATACGTATTTCCATCCAATTTCAACCACAATTATCAGCAGTATGCCGGGGTAGACTCATCTTTTCCTCAAGGAGTGAATACGCAGTCGCCAATAAACTCCGCTTTATATGATGGGAAAACTTGTTAATAATGAATTTAAGTTAATTTTTAATATTTCAATAGTTTTTACTTAAAAAATGACGTGCACAAAAATAAATATGTGATTTTACTTCCCTCGCATACCAAAGAGAAGTATTGTGTTCGAGAATAGAAATTACCCTGAGAGATTTTTTCGGATATTCACGTAGCTTATTAAAACACAGGTTTTTCAATTTCGTCGGTCTCTGTTGGTACATTAGCTAAAAAACTACTTGACGAAGAACAGTCAAATTTGCTAGGTAGCCGTCGCTACTGCAAGAAATTGTTACACTTTTACTGGAAAATATCCTAGGTGGACCGTCTAAAGGGAATAGGCAATGAAAAAAAAAAGTTTTTCTGCTCAAATTTAAACTTTCCACGTTTCATGATATTCTAGACCTTTTAAAAAAAATTGAAAATGTTTTAACCACTACTTTACTTCCACTCCACTAGGTGTATGTGCAGCTAAAAATGTGACAAATGACAATAATATTTGGCATATAGTTAACACAATTGACAACAAAGACACCTATTACAATTCCATTGAAAAGTATACAGGGTGGTCATCCTAAGAAATAATTCAACCATGGTGGAAATTTGTGTATTTACGCAAGTTTTCCATATCTGACACTTTTTTTTCATATTGAAATTTTGCTAACGGATGACCACTTTGTATATTTTTTTGACCAAAAGTTATCAGGTTTTCTTTGTAATAATGGTGATAACTACATTCCGATTACTATCTCATATGATATGTCGTTTCGTAATTAATAATTTTTTAGAGTATAGATAAAGAGGGAAGCTCTGTGTCAATACCTTTACCGACTTTATTCTAAATGCTTAAAACTTCGAAAAGTGTTAAAAAAAAAGTTGTTTATTTTTCAATGTTACTTAATATGTAAACTAATATTCTAGCATCTATCAAAACTTTAATATTTTTAGATAGATATATTATGATGGACAGATACATTATTTAATTTTTTTTTGGGAAATCAATATCAAAGAAAAAGTCTTGTCTAGTATTTTTCAAACATTTTCTTTATTGTACAAAACATAAATACATATTACAAGAAATAAAAATAAATATTACACATAAGTACATTAAATATAAATATAATAAATGTTTAGACAAATTATGATTATAATAATAAAGCTCTCATTTTCACTAGAAGTTTATAAATAAGTACTATACTCATGAGTATCATTAGACTATAGAATTAAAACAACGCAAACATAAACTAATAAATCGATAACTAGAAAATATAGGATTACAAAATCTTACCACATAAACTTTTAAATAATATTGCTCTGTAGTAATATACTTTGCTACTTATTTCCGCTTAACCAGAAATGATCTAATATTAAAAAAGCTATTTACCATATTACAATATCATAAATAACAGCGATAATTTTAAACATCTTAAAAAATATAAATTTGTTCATAGAACTTACTTACTTAATATATCATAGATATATGGGACCAGAAATCACCGATTTTTCAAAACTCCACAAGAAAAGTAGACTGCAAAGATATTTTTTTAGCTTAACTTCGAGCTTCCAAAGTAAATAATAACTCGAGCATCAGAGGTCAGCCAAACAAAATATCACCCAATCTATTTCCTTTGAAGACGTTTTTACTCGTCAGTAAATATTTTACTTAAATATATAAAATTTTAATGGAAATTACCTTCCTTTATATATAACTATTTATATGCCTTACTAGCATATTAAATAAGTACAACTGTAGTAATACCCTACATTGTACTTATTTTGTTGCATTTTAAACAAAATGCATTTTATTCCGATTAACCTACACCTCACCAGTTTCCCCCCAAAACATAAATATAACAGTTATTTAGTTTCCTATAAAATTACTTTGGTATATGTTAAAGTTGTTTTATAGCAACAAAATAATTGGGCTATGTACAAATTAAAAGAACAAATTACAAATTATATGGATGACAAAACTGATAAACCAGCCTTTGAGACCTCTCAGTTTTTTTCATAATGCCCTTTTTATAGTACTGTCTTATAGACCTACTCAGCTTATCGTAGTTCATGGCGGGTCTGTTCTTCCTTTTTCCCCAGAGCCGGGCTACTTTGACTGAATCTTCGATTTTAAATATTCCCTTGGTGCGATCCAACCATCTAATACACGAACCGTGTACTTGAGGGGACGCTAAGAGTTCTTTAAGGAATTGCCAGAGGTGGATGTGCGAACCAGATCTAGATGTTGTGGGTTTTGGCGATTCCGTTTGAGGTGGAGCTTCCTCATCTTCATCTGTAACAAGCAAAAGTCTCAATTAATATCAATTTAGTATTAAATAATTTCAGTAATATCAATCCCCCAAAAAAACATTACAAATGTAAACATTTGGTAGTCTTTTCAATCATGGCAATAACAACAAAAATGAATTATCATCAAAGACATCAGTCTATCGATAAATAAACAATCCACCGATATATTAATTATGTTTTGCTTACTTAAGAAAACGTCTTGTTAATTTAATTCACAGTGCGTTAAGTTCGATGTAAAATAAAATAACGAGGAAAGACGGACCCAGCATTTTATCGTTTCTTTATTTTGTGCTAAATAAAGAACTCAATGTATTATATTCATATTTACACATTGACTTGTGTTGTATCCATGAATATCTTGATAATATTGCGTATATTGATATATCGTTAATAAAACAGCTACTATTTGAAACTGAGGACGGCAAGTAATTAGTACGTATACTTTAAGTAAGAAATTGTGTTCAAGTTGATTACAGCTCACTATGAAATAGGTACTCATTATGATTCGTGATCACTTAAAAATACTGGGACCTCATATATTCTTCAAGTGCTTTATATAAAAAAAACCGCTGGAAGAATTAATACTTACTGCAAAAACAAATAGTGATGTAAAATTAAGAATTAACACGTGTGCATATGTACAGATTTTGTTTGTTACCATATCAACATGGACAAATACAATTTTTTTATCTTACGGAAAATAACTAAATTAAAAATAAAAAATAATTATTCCACCTAAAAGGTTAAAATATTTTAATTCTCTTTAGTTTACCATGATCCTGTATATTATATAAAATATTTCGTACGCTCTCTTACATTTTACGATAAAATATGCTAAATGTTAAAGTTGCTAACCTTCGCACACTCATTATATCTCTTAGCATACAACTGCTTTTACAAAATACCTCATCAGATATAGTATAAGAAACGATTATTATATTCTTCGCAAATACAAAACGAAGAGTATATTGCATTCGATCGGGACATTTCTAAAGTAGGTAATATCGCACGTAGGGAAAAAATGTTCATAACACTGTGTTGGTGATCGAATTCTGAGCAATTTTCAAAATGTCCGTTCGTCTCACTGTCTGTCTGTCCGTCCGTCAGCTTTTTTTTTTGTTCTATATAAGTTCATCATTGAGAAATACATATATGTTTCATATTTACATGTAACTCCAGCCACAATAACTAGCAAAATATAGTATGTTTATAATGTTGATAAGGATTTCTTGTAATCCATTTAAGATATGGGGTAAGAGTAATCTAATTCATTAAGAATGATATTACAGTTATTAGACCTATTAATTATTGTCCAGTGTTTGACGGTTTTTCGATCAGAATTCTTTCGGATAAAACCGATTGACATGAAATTTGGACAGTAAGTAGGAAATTGCGCAAGGAACAGAAGTTATATAGTGCCAATGTGCGCTTTTACCTTAGGGGTGGATGCCACCCTTTCTCGGGGGTGGAAATTAGTACACTCAAAATAACCACAGAAGTCGATAGGGGAATGAATTCTAAGCAAGAAGTGTTGTATGAAGTTTTTTAGATAAGTCAATGTTTACGAGTCATTCGCGATTGAAAAATGTTGATATCTCATTTAAAACATGCATGTTTTCGAGCGATTTCTCACGAATAACTCGAAAACCTCAAATTTTATCAAAAGAATCATCAGAAGTAAAAATGAAGTTTATAAAATACCAAATCGATTGGTTCATTTTTTATTACTTTAGATGCAATACAAACCGAGTTATGGCTCGTTGAAGGTGACTGTTTCTGCGCCGAAAACAGAATTCGAACCTTTCAACATGAAATAACGAAAAAACGATGAAAACTTGTTGGAACTTTTTTAAAGTACTTGAAAATACCTTTAAATTGAGCGATAGTAGAGGTCGTTATGATGAAGATAAAACGGTTGTGTCGTTTTCTCGGAAGAAATATCAGCGATCAAACCACTGGCTTAACTTCCTTAATTATTAAGATGTCTAATCGCCCCAAAAACCATTTTGCGGAGTATTTGAAGGGCTACAAGGCCCGTAAAGTTGAACTTCCTTGAACCTTTCATTTTTGAGATTCTTGAGTTGAGGGGAAGGTGGCCCTCGCACTCAAAAGCGACCTTCAAATGGTGATATCTCAATTAATTTTCATCCTACAGAAATAATAAGGAAAGAGAAAACGAAATTTTCTGCAAAAAAATCCCTAAATTTTTGCACTCTTGCATTTTTTGCGTAGTTTTTTTGTGAGTTATAATGAAGAGAAGAAAATGTTTTAAGAAATTTAAAAAATCTTATTTTCAAATCTAGGCATTCTAAACCGTTCAAACTTCTAGAATATACTGTTAGTACCTATAGGTAAAGTAAATGGTAATTGGATTGCGTTCAATTTCAATTCTTGTGGTTAAGCCATTGGTAATTACTGATTTTTCCTATGAAAAAACGAGACAACCATTTTATTTTCATCATAACTCCGTAAATTTTTATGCTAACAACTTTCGCTCATTTTAAAGGTCCTTTCAAGTACTTTAAAAAAGGTCTGACAAGTTTTCCTCCAAAACTTCGTCGTTTTTCCATTATTTAACGTTGAAAAGCTCAAATTTAGTTTTCGGCGAATAAACAGTCACCTTTAATGAACCATAACTCGGTTCGTTTTGTATCTACAGAAATAAAATATAAACCAATCGATTTGTTATTTTATAAGCTTCACTTATGTTCCTGATAATTTTTTTTGATAAAACGAAAGGTTTTCGAATTATTCGTGAAAAATCGCTCTAAAAGATGCATATTAGATGGAAAATCAACATTTTCAGTCACGAATAACTCGAAAAATATTGATTTATTGAATATTGAAAAAACTTCATAGAACATTCTACTTCCCTCGCATACCGAAGGGAAAAAAAATTGTTTGCTCAAATTTTAAATTTCCACGTTTTATGACATTCTAAACATATTTCAAAAACTATTTTTTAAGTATAAAATGGGTGATAGAAAAAACGTTTTGCTCAAATTTAAAATTTTCGCGTTTCGTGACATTTTAAACATATTTCAAAAAAGAAATTTGTTTTAAAAATAAGTCATTGTACAATAAATGTTTAAATTATTATTTTACAATCTGATCATTTTTCCAGAGGTTATTAACATTTGTGTCGATACGCACGAGAGACGCTAATTTTGGCGTTCACGCATTGGCATTGCATTTAATCCTATAATTTTTATTCTCATTTTGCGCGTTATATGTATATACGAATTTGTTTTGTAGAATGTCCTGCTCTTTAATCTGCATCTCTATTTTAGTTTTTTGTTTCTCGTATTTTAAAAAGTATTTTCAAAAATATATATTTCCTAGTTCGACGCCGATTTATTTTGTCTTCCGCCCACGGTAACATTAAAAACATTTTCAAAATACTTTTCTTCTACTAAGAACCTACCAAAAAATCGAAATTTCTCATATGGCTTATTTAACACCAGCTCAAATCCCCAGCGACTCGATTCAGATCCCGTACGAATTCTCCAGTGATCAAATTGTTATTAAGTAAAAACTATTGAAATCTTTTTTCTACACTACATACTAAGAGGTTTATTTATTGATTTTTTCTTTTATTTTTTAAATACTTTAAATAAACAACTGGTTGAACACGTGGAATTAGCGTCAATTAATTTTGAGTGCCTTGTATGAGCCACATAAAATTTATATTCTGTTATAGTATTTCTATTCTCAATTTAAAAATTCAGTCTAAAGCTTTGCTACCAGGATAAATCATTACAAAGCCTTTTTGTGATAAAATAACACCGAGACCGTGCTTGAATATTACAAACGATACACATAACCAGATATCTCATACGCTTACCTCAAAGTAGTCGATTGTTTACCTGGTTCGCCATTACAAGTTCGTTATCTGCTCTTTGTTCATTCTTTATATTGCCGGTAGCATAGCCGTAGGTTTAATGATACTTATTTACTTTAACTGAATCATCTATATTAATATAAAGGAGTTGTAATCTGTGACCTCGAGAACCCTAAGATACCGATTTTCGGTTGAATCGCACCATATATGATAAATGGCATCCACCACATTGACACCCACCATTTGAAATTCTGCAATTCCGATTTCATATTCTTAATCTGCTACACCAGCATACCGATTTTCAGTGGAATCTTACCATAAATAATAAAAGACGTCCGCCATATTGACGCCCCCCCAGTTTGAATTTTTCTTGTTCGATCTATTCTTAGTCTGAGACATTGGTAACCCTCAAATACCGATTTTTAGTCGAATCGGACCATAAATTCTCTTTTTTTTTTTATTTTGGCTAACCCTGAATGCATCAAATTTTGCAGTTTTTTATTTGTCCTATGTTCTATCGATCCATAAAATACAGATTTCAAACATAAATCTTCTCTCAGATTTAAAAAAATCTAATTGAAATAAAATTAGTTTGATATTATATAATATGTGCAGAGGCTCAGTTCAATTAATGAAAAAAGTAAATTAAAGAAACTATTTACATGCGTGATATATACGTAAATTTTCGTACTCAGATTGGAACCCAAAGAAAAAGAAATAGTTAAATAATCTTTCTAGCCGCATGGATCGAACCCGTCTTTCGCACGTGTATCCTTACTTCTAGCCACCGTGCTATTACGGCACCTATATGAGATTATTGCGATTTAAATATTTCTGAATACAATGATACCGATTTAACCAATTAACACCGAAATGAGACGCTAAATATTCAAATTTGAGAATTTTTATACTTTAATCGAGTAGAAATAATCGCGAACTAATTTTAGAATAAAAAATATCTACCAAAAAGTCTCAGGGTTAATGTTAAATTTGAGCACCTAATTATCTTCATATGGGTACCCATTTTCAGTCAAACCAGACCATCAATCTAATAATGCCTCCACTATGTTGCAGCGGCCATTTTCTATTTCTGAATCAAAGTCGCGTATTTGTAATCTGCGATATTGATTACTTTTAAATGCCGATTTTCTGTCTAATCAGAAGATAAAAATGGTTAAACTTGTCCGACATGTTGACACGACCATTTTGAATTTTAGACCTTCGACCTCATATTTCTAATCTAAAACCACGATTGCCGCCAGATACTGATTTTCAATCGAATCTGATAATAAATGATAACTTATTCGCCGTGTTGACGGCGCCACTTTGAATTCTTGAGCATCGGTCACATATTTGTAATCTATTACTTCGACAACCGATTTTCAGTCAAATCAAATCATAAATGATAAAGCTGATCAGCCATGTTGACGCCGCCATATTGAGTCTTTCAATTTCGATTTCATATTCGGAATGTGCTACACAGATAACCCCCACATACCGATTTTCAGCGGTATCGGATCATAAATGACAAAAGTCTTCCGCCATATTGACGACAGGGACGATCTAGAAGAACAAAATAGATAAGATATATTTTATTTTGGTTTTCATTAATTTTTTATCACAAAGTAAAATGTTTTTTTCGCTAGACTACATTTCCACTTCTACTTTTATACAGTATTTTAACTGCCTTGTGTTATAAGGTATCAATTTTACTTAACTTAAATCATGTTTCACTCGATATAATTTTACTACAAAAATTTCTATACTGGTTTGAGCTGGAGAGGCATAATATAGAAAAATTACAGGCGTACTGCCAGAGGTAATTTAGACGCACGTAAATGTAAATTTCAATTTCTTTTGAACTTTCATATGTATTTCGATACAGTAGTAGTTGAATAATGAAACTATTTTCAAATAATACCAACTGATTCGAATAAGTAATTATTATTATATACCTTAGTACTAAAGTGTATCCACGGAAGGCTGAGAGTAATAAATATGCGTGATTGCCTCGTGATCGCGATGTGTTCCATCCTCATTGGTTGCATTTTTCAGGAGATTGCCAACGGTTTTCTCGACTTCAGTTATATGTAATTTACGTATGAATGTATTTACATTTGTTCGAAAATTTGAATTATTATAACTTATAAACAGTTTAGTGAATCTATTTGAAGTTTATGGTAGTGTATTATCAAGTTTAAAAGAACAATATCCTACATTTTCATTAATATTCAATCGTTCTAAAATCGATCAGGAAACTTCTTGTATTTTTAATAATTTTACGCATAAATGGCTCTGATGAACTAAGCCCACGTGAACAGCGCGTGACAGCTCTCAGAGCTTGGCGAATATACTATAGTACTTATACTACCCTAGTCCCTAAGTAACAAGACAACGCTTACTACAGCCATATTATTTGACACCTTAATAATATAAGCGTCTTTCAAATTAAGACTGCATGTATTGCTATCTCCGTGATTATAAAAGACAGTCGATTAAATGAGGAAAGTCTTAGAGAATCTGTTGTGCATTTCAACGGTTCTTTCAGATTTCATCTAACTTGTTTACTTTTTGAGGAAATTGCATTTTTGAAAACTTCTCATAGCCTTAATTTAAATTGTTACGTCCTCTTAACTTGTACATTATAGAGGCACTTTTTAAAGATCTTTACAGTAAAGGCTAGATAAAAAAAGTGTTGTTTTAGAGGTATTGCCTACAGTTTTTGCATTTATAAGGATTCTATATTGGATTTTTTATGCATTGGGTAGTACTTTTAATATATTTTTCAACAGTGTACTACAATATGGTAGGTATAATGAGTTTTTAAATTAATTAAAAATAAGAAAAGTCCTGTAGTTGGTATCAGGGACTTCCCACTCATTATGGCTTCGATAGATGTTAATTACACATCTTGACAGGCCACCATGAATTCTTGACACTCTGACCTACGCTCAGCTGCCTCTAGAAATGCAAATGTCGATAAACTTAGCATCTCTTCGTTTTTATAGTAAAAGTAAAGTTTAGTGTCCGACTGTGAGTCAGCAACAGTTTGCCTTAGTTCTCTTGCTGCCTTCAACAATCCTGCACCTACCCGGGAATTTTTATGATCAGAGTCCAGATCTCAACAAGGGATCACAAAAATTCTTACTCCTAGATTTACCGTAAAACATGCACAGTTCCCAACAATGCGATCTTCTGCACTTCTTATGCGCCCATTTGACCAAGCAGTTGCTGTAGATTCCGGTTATGATCTTTCTTGATAGTTCTCAGGTCTCCTGTAACGTCTAGCAAGACTGTGGCTATTCCATTCCATTCTACTATTATTAAACTCCCCGTCCTCCCCTTCAAGAGCCAGCTGTACAGTAGAACCACATCGTAGACACCTATTTGCCTACTGCTGGTTGGGCGAGGTCGCGGAGGAATTATCCATGCATCGGATTTGCGTAAAGTATTTATATTTGCTTTTTTATTTTCCTCGTTACTGTTAGCATTATTATTATTCTGAGTTAAACTAAATTAAATTTACAGTACTTTTAGAATATCTAGAAAACTAATTCTATAAAATCTGAACTGACTGAAGCCATTAACCATTAATGAATTCAAAAACAAAAAGTCATCAGGCCTAGACGGTTTAACTGTACAAATATCCTCAACTATAATTGACCCGTTGTTACACCTTATTAATAAATCCATTTCAAATGGCCTCTTCCTTGGTGCACTACAAATCTCGTCCGTTATTCAGATACTGAAAAAAAGGCTGAGAAGATTTGGAAAATTACGGTCAAATATCATTATTAAGTATAATATAAAACATTTTTGAGCATGTCATGACCAATAGGGAACAATATTCTTAGAAAAATATAATATATTATCAATTTCCCAACATAGGTTCAGAAAGGGTAGATCAGTTGAGAGCGCGCCATCTAAATTGCTTGCTTTTATTTATAGGGAATTGGATAGTGGTAAGTACATTGTGACAATTCTATTTGGCCTCTTGAAAGCTTTACTCCTATTTAACTTAGATTGCAGAGAAAGGCGCAAAGCTACAATTTTAAACAAACAAATCCTGACGGTGCCATGTATTTATATTTATAAATGTTTAATTAATGCAAAAAATAATATGAACGATTTTGTGAGTCTGTCTGAGCATCATTTGTATACACGAAACGAAGATATTCTAGCAATTCCCTTATCATTATAACTTTATCGTATTATATAACAGATTGCCAAATAATATTGAAAATATGAGCATAGATAAATTCATAATTACCATTAAAACAATTCTGATACAAAAATAATCTATTTATTTGTTAAGCATTTTACACAATGTATGTTTTTGCTTTTTCCCTACCGGTTCATTGTTTGTTATAACTTATCTGACAATTGATTATCTCCTTTGCACATACGTATATGTATTTATGTAAGTACTGCTATATGTAAAATTATCGTTTAACATGTTCTCTGGTTTGCATGTTTGTTTTATTCCTTAGTTATTTATCTATTCATTGTTACTACCTACTGTATTATTTATTTTCTCTTTCTGTTCTTGACTTGCCATATATACAAAATCGGTATCATTACTAATGGTGAATAAATTTATTATTAGTATTATTATGTGTAATAATACACATAATAACATATAAATCAAATTATTCATATTGTAACTGGCTAATGTTGAAATGAAATTACTTACCTTCTGAAACATCTCCACTTGAAGCATTACTGGAAGTAGTTTCTGGAAGCCACTGCATTCCCAAATCCTCCTCTGAATATGCTGCTTTCCATATTTCAAGTTGGGCGTGAAGAATCATGCCACCCTGCAGTAATAACATATTTATTTCAATAAATAGAGAAATATATGTAAATATTATATTATTTAGTCATGTTTTTAACTAGAGTGATTACAGATATTCATTTCTTATTGATGATGTCTGTTTAGAATTAAAATACCCAAGTTCGTGTGAATATTATGTAATAGAATATATGATAACAACTAGAAGGGGCAGTTAGGAACGGACGAACTTTTATTCGTTTCGTGGTTATATTAAAAATTCTTTGAGAACATTTTAAAATAAAATTGATAATTCATATAACCCAGGTAAAGTTCGTTCGAACCTGAGAGACATTGTACATTCTAGTTTGAATTGCTTGTACACCTTCATATTTTTATATACCTACTTAATCAAATTCCTTAACAACATTTTGCGCTAAAATTATAATAAAGCATAGTTTACATTAGACATATCAGTTTACAGATCACCTTCTATTTAGGATATAATTGAATTTCAATAGAGAGTGTTTTATCATGCTAAATAAATGTTTTTATTCTATATCGGATTTTTGTGTACGCGTTAGTTTGTAAGTTGTTATTATTCTTGTGACTTTTTTATTTTTTATTTTTTTTTTTAGAAAGAGCAAATACAATAGTTTACTTTGTTTAAAAATGAATTATTATTGGTTTGCTTATAGTTGTATTGAAACATATTCTTTATAGGATTTTCCAAACGGCAGAAAAAATAACTGTGTGGATGCTAGTGTTAGAATTCAGGTTACCGAAAGAATGCAAAGATTTCATTAATATTTTTACACAAAGTTTTTCTTTTAGTTATGGATAGTAGTTTTTTCTGCTGTTTACAAAATCCTATAAAGAATATGTTTACTTTACTTTACTTTTTACTTTTTAATTTTTTTACAAATTTGACATATCTAGTAAGTGATTATAATGAAATATGGATTATTCCTATAAAAATGTATTGTCTTAAGGAAAATAATTGATATTATTATTATTACTATTATTATTATTATTATTATTATGAAATTTTAAATCACTAAAGAATTTATCCTGTTTAATAGCTATTTGCAGTCGACAAAGCTCAACTATAACTTTCAGTAGTTATAGTATTAAAGTTCTCTTAAGCCTATTTATTACTTTCACATCCACGTGGTGAAGTTAAAACATTCTCAAACTTGTTTTGTCATAAAACATCGAGATTTTAAATTAGAGTAAAAAAACATTTTGTTTGTCGGTCTGTAACTTTTCTTGTGCGCACTATTACTCTGAAACGATTTGAGATATTGATTTGAAATTTTGTACACATACGTATTATAACGAGATCTGAAACCAAATTATATTCTGAATTTATTGGGGCGGTAAATATGGGAAAAATAAGTAAGGCAAGCTGGTAAGCTAGTAAGTTCATAAACTTGTAATTTAGTGCACATGGTAGATGCCAAGGTCTCATTTTTTTATATCTGCCAGCCACACCACCTTAACTCCGTTACTAAAGAGGTTAACAAAATAAAATTTAAATATTTACTTGAAACTTAGTACACATTTGTATTATAAAGATAGGTATCCGAAAATAAATTATATTTTTAGATTATTCCGTTGAAGGGTTGGTGGATAATGAGAAGTTAGTGAAAATAAGTAAAGCAAGTTAGTAGCGTCAATTCGTATCACTACATAAGAACAAATTGACATACGTTTGTGATAATTATTTTCATTATTATTCAATCCAGACTTCAGCATTATCTGTCTTGCAAATAGCTCCTGAGCAAGCAGGTCTTGTTACGTAAATTATAGAGCAGACACGAGAATATCATGTGCCTTTGTACTTTTGTTTCGTGAACTACAGCAAGGCATTTGACAATGTGAAATGGACTATATTATTTGAGACGGTAATATCCAAACAGATGGTCTCTATTATTTGTCGAGTGTATGAAGAAAACTCTGCTTTGGTGAAGATTGGCAACACTTACTCAGATATTAGACAGGGATGTGCTCTGTCACCTCTCCTCTTTAACATCTATAGTGAACACGTGATGTGACGTGTGTTAGAGAACTGGCAGAGTGGAGTAGTTATGGGGAGAATTAAGGTTTCTAACTTGAGGTTTGCAGATGATATCACATATGTTGTAATGAGAGAGGGTGAGCTCATGCACCTACTGTGCTACCTCCAAACGATAAGCTCAGAGTAAGGTTTGGCTGTAAATTACGGCACAACAAAAATCATGATTGTAGACCGAGAACATGAGAGCCACCGGGGCACGTTAAGGATAGGTGATTGTGCTGTAGTACATAAGATGGTTTGTTTACCTTGGAGCTCTTGTGAACAATACCAGAAACTGCGAGGTTGGGATTAAACCAAGACTATAAATAGCAGAATCGGCATCTTCCCAGTTAAGCAGGAGTCACAGAAATATCACGAGGCGCAAAAAGATGAGACTTACTATTACTACGGCGCTAGTTTTCTCTATCTTTCTTTACGCCTCTGATGCGTGGTTAAGGAAAAGAAAAACGACGAATTGATGCTTTCGAAATGTGGGTCTGGAGGCGTTTGCTGTGAGTTCCCGAGACAGTTCAACGTATCAGCAAACACGTCCCCAAAGCGACTGCTCAGCATCGCATTTTCTCAAATCCTCTCATTCTTTGGCCACATCAACGGGAGAGAGGACAATATAGAACAATTAATTGTCCTGAGAGAACCATATGGCTAGATGTAAAAAGAAAGGCCTCTAGGACGTTAGTCTGATTCCATCAAAGATTAATGGGAAAGAGCTTTGATGAGACAATGCGCCTAACAGGTATTCGTGATATAGATTACGTGAGGCTGTCGGACATGGCATGCAGCAAAGAGAGGCCAACTAGAACATTACATGAATCACAAGACGTCTGCCAAGACGTTGTGGACAAGAAGAAGATAGTTCTCACTGTTATCAGAGAATCATATACTTTTTATTGTACGTAGATCTAGAGCGTAGAGAGGCAAATTGAGAAAACCAAGTTACATCGTTTACGATTAATTAAACTCTGACTATGTATGTAAATCAATCGTACAATAAATCATTATTTTTTAATAAATTTGATAGAACTACCTTTACCACAAAGGCGTGTTGGTATTTAGGTTAATCTTAATAGTTTAGCCATTAGTATACATATCACGTAACATATGTGCAATTATTTCTTGAGAAACATAGTAATTTGTGCAAAAATTCCAATAGTTATGAATAGGGTGAGTCACTTATTGTAACCACCCCGCCGTGTGACCTTAATAGTGAACAACATTCCAAGAAATTGAATATCAATTATTATATTGTTGCTTATCCAATATAAAGATATTCGAGATAACAACATTATTTTTTGTGGAAATTACTTTTTATAAATTTAAATATTGAAAAAGAATGTGCGAATACTTTCTACCAACCTGTTAAAATTGTTATAAATACATTGGCAATACATGCAACATATGAAGGAAATATAAACTTTTTACATTTATAGAAAAACTGTACTTGAATTGCCTGAAGTTTCTGACTTGTCAATATTGCAACGCAACTAACATATGACTGTTATTGATAACTACAAAGAATGTATGCAGGAATAAAAAACATTCGATACAGGTAATTGCCAATTCAGATGCACATGAACAAAATATTACATGCCTTTTATAATAATAGTTAGCTCTAAATTACGTATTTTTCAAGAAAAATACTGGAATAGTCCCTGTTTGATTTCCTCAGTTTCTATTTCATAATACTCAATACAATACGAAGATATATTGAAAGTTCACCTGCGCCGGCAATCAGCGTTCTATGTGACCCTACCCTATTCTGAGTGCGAATTTGATTTGTAAGAGTGCAAGCAAGATTCGCTAATAAGTAATATACTGAGCAAAGGTTATCATAAAGTAGAAATAATGATTTCATTAAACTCAAGATTAGGCAATTCAAGTAATAATCCCTGTCCAATCTCGTGTTTAATTAAGTCAGCATTTTTACATGTCTTTGGCATATTTAAACCGTCCAACACTCTTGGAATACAAACTACAATTCTGTCGTATTTATCAAAACAGATGTAAAGCGTAGATGCGAACCTAGTCAGTAGTCATAAAAATACATTCCAATGCAATTTTTATGGTCAAGTAGGTCGATTTGGAAAGACTTTCTCTTTGCATGTAATGATAGAAAATAGCCCCTCTTCACTCTCTCGCACCCAAAGAAGCCTTGATGGACAAAGCTGAGGATGAACAAAGACATTGCCGAAGGCTAAACAGCCGCTTAAGTAATAGTAAATATTTAGAAATTTATTTGCAATATTTTTAAATTTTCATTTATCAACTAACTAATGGACAAAACTTTTTTTTCAGTCTATTTTAAACAGATTAAGATTAAAATGCTTTTAAAGTGTTCAGTTATGTAAATAATGGACAAAAGTTTTCTCTCTCAAACTATTATTTATTCAATACTGCGAATTTAAAGAGGCAAATGTGCAACAGTTCGGAAAAGTGAAAACTTTTTTATTTACCTAAAACGATGCTATTTTCCAAAACTTATATACAAGGTGCTAAATATTTGCAGAAATGTGAAAAACTATGAAGAATGCAGTGCTGAATCGAGTGAATAATTTGAAAAACGATATTTAAAAACAAAATACGGATTAAAAGTTATAGTCAAATATGAAATCTTGACCTCAAGCTGAAAAATGATTTAAGTTTCTTTTGTACAGTTCCTCCCTTATTCCTTTTAGACTGTCTAAATTGTCATTAAATACTATTCCACAGATCTTTTTATATACCATAAGTAAAAACACACAATAGTCAGATCGGGACTACCAGCAGGCAAAGGAAAATTAAATTTTTCTCTGACTTTACTACAGGAAATATCCTACCCCAAACCAGAACATTTACCAATACACATTTTTTGTTTCCTTGTTAGCATTTCTAGGAAAATATTTTGGTACGTCAAATATAATGATATGACACTGACATAACAATAAATATTTTAGTAAGACAATTAATATTTGCGAAAACATCAATAATTGAAAAAGTACAGAAAAACAGATTCGTGCTAGATCAAAATTATTAACTGTAAGTTTTAATAAAACATTTTATTAAAAATATTATTTCTCAATATTTTTTCAAATAGTGAAGTACACTCGTCTAGTTTTCACATTTTTGCAAATATTAGAACCCTCTATACGTACATTTTTGAAAATAGTTTCATTTTTGGACTGTTGATATAAGGCGTTTTTATAAAGAATGGCGTTTCCTCGTAACCTTACAAATAAAATGTTTACCTCTTCTAGACCGTATACGAATATTTTCTATATATTATTCCTATTCAGAAGCTCGGGGCCACTTAAAACTATAGCTTGAGTATTTAAAAACAAATGAAATTTGATTACAATAAGAAAAAACTACTGCCTAAGGAATCACTAGCTCCACATCCAGATATGCTATTCAAGTCTCTTTAAACGAAAGCAGTTTGATATTATATTTGCATTCAGTATGGGAAAATAATTGCTCATAAAAATTTATTTGGAATCTTCTGACCCAAAAATCCATAAAACGATGTGCCACCTCAATACCTTCCTGACCGACCGATATTTGACGAGAACTTTTGTTCTCGTACAAACTGAATCACAATTTTATTTTAAGAACCCCTTTAATAATAGAGTAGAATGATATCTATTGCACCCCCCAACCCTTCTACGGAGAAAACTGAAAATATATTTTAGTTCCAGATCTCGTTATAATACAATCGCATACCAAATTTTATGTCAATATCTTAATTTCATTTTGTCAACCCCTTTAAAAATGGAGTGGGTGTAGAAAATGTCATAAAAACATTTGAGAACCTGGCTTCAAGTATATACAACAAATTCCAAATTTCTGGGCTCTCACTAGTTTGCTTCACATTCACCCCTACTTCATCTTCAACCCTTCAACGGAATAAGCTTAAATATGTATACCAAATTTCAAGTCAATATTTCTTTAAATTTTGTTAACCCCTTAATAATATAGTGGAGGTGGTGTGGTGGGTGGCAAAGCCATACAAATTTTGTATACCTCTGCTTCTAGTATATACACCAAATCACCAGTTTCTGTCTTACTGGTTTGCTTTATTTATTTAGCCCATATTTTCACCTATTTCACCACCAACCCTTTAACGGAATCATTTTAATATATAATCTACTCCCACATATTGTTATATTACATACGCGTACCAAATTCCAAGTGTATCTCAATTTTATTTTATTAACCCCTTTAATAGTAGAGTGAGGATGGTGGAGGTTATAAATATAATTGCCTTTTTACTTAAATTTAAAATCTCAACGTTTCAAAAATTACTTCAACAAAAATATTTTTAATGTTTTTTACGTTTACTATACTTACTTCCACTCCACTATGTGGAAAATATATAAAATTTGACAATAATTTTTCAAACGCAAAAATCATCAGTTTATTATTAATAATTATTTATTAACTACATAATATTCTACGATAGCAAAATATTACCGTAAATGAAAATACCTGAAGCAAGACCTGAGACAAAAACAAAACAAAACATATAGTTTTCTTAGAGAAAACAAAAAAAATGGAGACAATTCTATTACTCCTCTATGTCTGAAGCTAAATAAGAGCGATAGCCTCCTATTTGAGACACACTGTGTAAATCTATATTACAAACATATTTTATGAAAGTTCGTTAGAGTAAAATTTACATTATTAATTTATTAATTTCAAGTACAGAAATGGGGAAGAATTAAGATGTTAATTGCTAACAAAATATGTATATTTATCGTCATAGTTTTCTACTTTTCCAGAAATGCTAAAGCCTTTCAGATATTACAAAGAAAAATACAAATTTTCTACGTCGATGACATCAAAGCGCGTCATCTTAAATTACTTTGATAAACATCTTTCACGGTACCTATTGAATCTGGGAACTTTTTATTCCTACATCTTGTATACCACAATATGAGTCAGAAACGAGGTTGCAGCAATTATATTTACTGTTAATTATTGATACCAATTATAGTTATTGCATTATATTGCATTTCAGAATTTCATTTGTGTACTTACTTATTAGAAATCTAAATGTCTAGTCAGCCATTCATCTTCTATTTACGCACCTAAGGTAAATGTATTTAAAAAAAAATTAAATTACTTTATCCCCAGCTTCTTCGATTACTTTAAATAAAGAGACTCAAAAGTAGTAAGTACTTTATCTATCCCAATCTAAACAGCATTTTGGTTAGGTTTACAAGTGAATATAATTGACAAAATATTTGATTGAACTAAATTGAATAATATTCTGAATAACTGTATCCTAAACACATATAAAACTGATTATCTCAAATCACAAAAGAATAAGAAATATTGGTATTTTTATATTAACCAGTTGATCTGAAAATGTAATTAGACTAGACGATATTAATAAATTATTTTAATATTTTTATCCAATCCATATAATATCATCTTTCTATAAGAAAATTTACATAAAAATTGTAATAAATGATAGTGGAATGCGCGGTCTGTACCGTAGCGTTATTCAGTTGCACAATAAGAAAAATGTTTAAATGAAGAATCGTTTGTTTTACATATGGCAAGAAATAATAAGTTTGTAATAAATATATTTATTTACGACATACTTTATTTACCCTTTTATTTCGTGCCAAAACAGTATCCGTTTTATAATCTATGTTATTGTGTGGAAATATCCATTATCATGTAATTGGTAAATGGGGGGCTCAACATATGTAGGTATAAAAAGAAGAATCATTCACATACCACCATCGTTTTTTCTTAAAATTTTACCATGATAAATAGATTGTAGAGTTTCTTTAAACAATTTCTGGCCCCCCTTTCTCAACATTTAAACTGCCGAGAAAACCACTTTAGTGGCTTTGCATTTACTTTCCAAAACTTGTAATATATTTGTCTATATATGGCTAATGCATGCATATTTACTTGTATAGTGTATTTGTAATGCGTGAATGTGTGATTTGACATATTTGTGGGTGTAAACTGTCAATTTATAGAATGCCGAATCATGGCAAAATTTCCAGATTTGTAAAAAGCGTACAAGCAATACGTAGATTATTCTCGAATTTGTCCCGCTGCTGCAGGCAAAAGTATTAAATACAATATTTACCAGAAAATCATCTGTGATAAACTGGATATATCTTATTTATACCTAGTTCCATCTTCCATTAAATCAATGTGTATGCGTTAGGTAGATACTGATTAAACTTTAATTTAGTTCTTCTGCACTTTCATCTATATAGCTTAAATTGGCTATTAACTAAGAATATATTGGCTATATAGCATACATTCATAGTGACTGCAATGTTACAATTATTATAATTTATTGTGTGGTCATCTGAAGTTATAAAATTCATTAGAGTATTATTTATTCCAAAGTCAATAAATTTTTCTTCAGGCAACTTCAACTACTAGACGATTATTTACAAAACAAATTAACCAATGAACATCATCTGTAACAAGGCATCATTTTCAATCAGTAAAGAGAGATAATGTATAACTTTGAAATCTACTTTAAGTCAAGTGTTGTGCAGTTGTCAATGGTAATGAAGCGGTTTACCGTTATGTTCACCTTGCCTAGCCAATATGTGACCCAATTTTAATACATTCTTAAAACAATAACAAACTTTCCGAAAGTAAAAACAGGTATGGCATGTTAAATGTTGATAACATTTATTTGGTATAGTCCAAAAAATGTATATTTATGAAATTTGTTTTATTACAACCTCTTTATTAACTAAATATACGAAATTACTTTTATTTTAATGCTATATGTATACTGGGCAACATTTTCATTAAAATATTTTTTAGGTAACTTTCCCTGGTTCTTACTAATTATGAACTTAATTGATACAAATACTTTTTTATATCAATAAATTCAAATTACAAGTGATATTTCAAAATTATTGCAAAACAAACCTATTCGAAAATTTAACATCCAAAACTGTAAATACGAAAGAACAATAAACAATATCGTAAATTTTACAAAAAATAACGAAGATAGTAAGCGAAACAGAAGACTCTCGTCTTATAATAAATCAAACATATACAGGTGTCTCATTTTTCATGGAGTCAGCATTATATCTCGTTCATCTGATATCATATCAATGAAGTGAGTAATCACATTTGATTTTAGTCAGAGGTGTCCAATTCTAGAATGGAAAGATTGGGTCGATTTTCAAAAAAAAACCTAATAGCGATTTTTTTATGTTGGCTTTTTGAGAAAATATTATTCTTTGTAAATAGTTTTGCTATCCTGACAAGCCATGAGTAAGGGTTAGATTTGTGATAAAAAAATATACGGGGTGTTTAAAAATGTTAAAATTGTAAAATATTTATTAAGTGCCTTTATTTTAATTTTATTTTGAATACTTTATTAAACATAATTGGATGAACTAAGAAAAGAAGATCAATAATCGCATTTCACAGAAAATGGATGCTGCGATTTGTAACTATTTTATTTTACGAAGACAAAAATAACACAAGCACATGAGACAAGTGGTCTGCTTCAGACACTCCATTGAATAACCCCTGAACACGAATCCGATGTTCGTTTAGCTCCATCACTCACCAATTATTAGTAAATCGCAGAATAACCTAAAAAATTCAGGTTTTATAGGTTGTCTCCGCGATATACCAAAAATTGGTGGGCGATGGAGCTAAACGCACACCGAATTCATGTTCAGCGCAGCGACTCAATGGCGACTCAAAGGAGTCCAAAAACAGACCAATTTTTTTGTGCGTGCTTGTACAAAAAAAACTCATCTCCATTTGAGACTCCATTGGGTGACTCCTCTATATATTTCGATACCACTGGTAATGTTAATTATAAAAAAAGGGTAAAGATGGAATACAATGATGGTAATGCGGCTACTCTTGTAGTTACTAGTTGTGAATTCTGTACCAGAAAATCCAAAGATTTCGCTTAGGAAAAGATCACAAAACATAGGTGGCAGATCTCATATCTAGAGAATTTTAATAAGCCACAAGATTAATCCACTCAAACCAGTGCTTAATCATAAATTTCTTGACTGAGATTGTTTGGAGTTTAGTTTACTAATGGGTGACAAAATTGTTGAATACAGATTCTTTCTTCGGAATGTTTTATTTAGTGATGAAGTAACATTCTCAACTAATGAGGTAGTTTTCTCACAGAATTGTAAATACTGCGCTAAAAAGAATCCAAAGTGAATGTGTGGTGTGGTATAATATATCATAAAATAATTGGTTCGTATTTTTTGGAAGAGAATCTTAATCAAAATTGGCATATGGAAATTATAAATAATTTTGTTCTGGCAGAACTAGACGGAGAACAGGGTTTAGAAAATTATTTTGTCAACAGAAAATGGCCTGATGTTCACATCCCAACAAGTTGATCGACCGCTATGGACCAATGGCTTGGCCTGCACGGTCACCTGACTTGTCTCTATTATATATTTTCTTATGGGGATATTTAAAATAAAAGGTCTATGACTTCCTAAAAGAAAAAAATTGGCATGCTGTTGCACCATAAGCGAGGAAATGATCACTTCTCTACACGAGGAACTTAGAGAAGGGCTACAAAAATGTTTTACACTTAAAGGTCTATACGTTGAATAGTTCTTGCTTTGATTGTGTAAACTCGTGCAGGTCTTAAGCTGATTATTTCCAGTTCTAGTTTGTTAGTTTTTTTACTTTCGTGTTTTTCGTATTTTGAAAGAGACATGTGTCAATAATTTAATTAAATATAAAATAAGAGTTGAATTATTTTTTATTATTTGTCTTCATAAAATAAAATGGTTACATCATCGTGGAGTATATTTTCTGGGAAACATGACTATTTACTTTAAACCCCGTATTTAAGCGCTCCTTGTTAAATAAAATTTTCAAAAAAATTAAAACAGGTTTTTTACAATTTTGAACACCCTGCATAGTTTATCTCAAATCGGACCATTTAATAAACAATACTATTCTCTAGAGAAACAATAAGAAAGTTTACAAGAGTGTGTTAGGTATCCCATCCGGAGACCCACTCTATAAAATATTCAATGATTTATGCTACTTTATATTTTTCAAAAGGCCCTAGATGCAATTTGTTTCCTTAAATAAAGTAGGGTCTTTACATTACTAATTTAGTTTTACTAAATTCTAGCATAGAGACTTACGTAATGTTAATTGATTTAAACATCTTCCTATATTATATTTTATTTTTTATTACAATTTGAGGAAAAGCAATGGAAATTATCGCATTACACTCAAAATTAGTTTCAGATGCTAAATTCAAGACGCCTTGCATATATAGATATTTAAGAGCACCAGATCCATTTAAAATGTTTAAATTCTAAGTATTGAAAATATTTCTCTATTTGAAACAAACTAGTACCACGATATTTGGATTTTGACATTACATTATTTTCATGTTTCAGAAATATATGTATGATGGTATTCATCACAAGATTGTAGTGCTTCGTATTCCTTTATGACATCCCTTCTACATAATTACCATAAGTTTAGCCGTTAGTACTTTCTTTTTTGTAGCATTATTATTTAAATAGCTTTACCTATTATAAACATGTAATTTGATTCCGCAATTCTTTAAACTTTGTGATATAAATAATTTGTATGAACTCACCTGTGGAGCCCTTCTGGTAAAGTCCTCTTCTGATAAAGCTATTAAACTTGTCCCAGGCATATCCCACTGTTCCGAGACGGGTTCCGGAAGACCAAAGTGTCTAGATGTCCATCTTATCCATGACAAGACATTGGCCGGATCCCATTGTGAAGGATCTGAAACGATTAAAAATATCACTATCAATTTGAATTAAATATTATCTGTTTTATTTTCGATGCTCATGGTATTATATTAATCAATACATTAGTGCTTTGTTTTACTAGCTGCTCAGATCACTTGGGCTCGATGCTACTAACTTAACCCACCCTATGTCACCTTACTGCCTTTTTGGTGGGCCAGTAGCCCTGGGGTCCTCCCAAGGAAGACGGCCCCTGTTCTCGTCGGCATCGCCATACCAAGCGGCTTAACGGCCCGGGACTGTTGATAACCTATCGACTAATATACGAGATATTTGGTCACCTGTCCAAGTGTCGGACTTGACCAGGGTTGTTTAACTTCACTAATCGAGTATCTGAAATATTCAATAGGTAGGTAACTAGATTCTCTTTGATGACAGTCCTAGTCATGAATATTTTTTAAAGTTTTATATATAATAAGATTGTACATTGTACATCGTACAATGTACAATGTAGGTACATATGCCGCATTATAGCGCAGTGTGGTGGAGGAGCGCTATGTTATGAAACATGACTGGTTCACTTTACCTCTCCTGGGTTCAATCCCCAACTTCGGTAGGGGCTGATTTCTACAGCATCCCGTCACTAGAATTACAAAGTAACTGCACAGCAAAGTAAATGTGTTAGGCCAGCTGTGTTGAAAGGGTAATCTTAATATCAAATGCTGGAGAAATGTATGCTACCAATTCAAAACCGTTGCCTAAGAAGTCATTACTTCCGCATTGACATTTACCATCCAAGTCTCTTTAAATGCTGATACTATATCTCGAGTATGTGGTGGGCGTGGCAGATGTCACAAACAAATTTAAGACCTTGGCTTTTAGTGTATACGCCAAAGTTTCTGGACTCTTATTGAACCCATATTTAACCCCCAACTATCAAAGGAATAATAATAAAATATAATCTACTTCCACATCTCATTATAATATATACGTGTATCGAATTTAAAGTCAATATCTGAATTTTATTTTGTTAACCCATAATGGAGTGGATGTGGCAGACTTTGGCTTCTCGTATATACAATACGCCAACTCTCAAGTTACTTAACTCTTACTAGCTTGCTTTACTTACTTATCTCTATGTATCCCTTAACCCTTCAATGAAATAAGTTTAGAATATAATATAGTTGCAGATCTCGTTATAATATACACGCGAACCAAATTTCAAGACAATATTTTTATATTATTTTACTAAACCCTTTAATAATGGAGTGGGACTGGTTTGGTCATAAAGAAATTTGAGATCGTGGCCTTTAGTATATGTACCAAATAACAAATTTCTGGACTCTTATTAGCTTGCTACTTATTTGCCCCTATTTACCCCCAACCCTTCAACTGAATGACGTCAAATACAATCCATTCCAGATCTCGCTACAATATATACGTGTACCAAATTTCAAGTCAATATCTTAAACCGTTTCAATGTAATCATGCGCACAAAAAAAGTTACAGACACATAGACCAAAAGAACCTTATTTTCTGTCAAATATAAATATCGGTGTTTCATGTCATTCTAAACCTACGGCAACAAAACAGTTTTTGAATTATTGTGTACGATTATTATTCTTTAAATACACAACGTAGATGTGAAAGTAAAATTTTACTATGGCATCATCTTAGAGGGGGCTGGAAACTTCGGTGGGACACTGCCTCAAGACGTAGTTTCAACAAAGACCAAAACTCTTGAACCGAACACTTTGCGCGCGATTTGCTAACCACGTCAGCATAACCGGGAGATTATTAAAACATCCCTTCATTAAAAGATTATCTGGAGATGTTTTAATAATCAATGGGTATCAAAAACCAAGTGTACTTAATCGCAATTCTTTGTACATCCTTACTTATCTACTGGCAAAAGAGCACCTCAAAGGTTACGATACAAAACTATCAACTGATTTGATAAAGCATATTTACCTAGTAAAAAATAATTTTTTGAAGTTACTGATTTCATGCTTACAAAGGATGCATTTGATTCTATTTTTTTGACATTTCGAGTCCTTCCTAAAATAATAAATGAAAATTCCGCGACTAAGACCAATCATCTACGCCAGAAGGCGAACTACCCCCAACTTGGATATTTTACCGAACCTCTTCTCAGAAGAAAAGTAGATATTTTTACGTCTAAGTTTAAATTAGATCTATATAATTGGCTAACATTTATTATGTAAAATAAGTTTTTGTATTTCCATTAGCAAAGTTTCACAACAAAACTACGTTATATTTAATTTATAATTAACTGTATTAATTACTTTTGCCAAATATCTTTCTATCATTGTAGTAGTCTAAAAATATTCAATATTCTAGTCCACACCTTAAAAATAATGTACGACCTTCAAGTGTAGCCAGAAGAACTATTTGTTAATAGTAACCATTCACCCACATAACGCTTTCAGGGCCGCAGAGAAAAAAAGTGATAGACGTTAGAGGGAATTATTTTACTATTATTTCCGGTGAGATTTTCATAGCTCAAGAGTTATATAAGTGTTTTTTGGTGAAGATTTACGTAATTTGAATCAATACTACATATAATAACATTAAACAACCCGTAGAAGTATCTTGTCATTTTTAGTTAATTCCGCCATATTCTAATAATTTTAGTGAGTGCATGATTTCTATGCGTACACTTAAATATTCTTTTAGCTATTGATTTGTGTTCTTTTAGATCTATTTTCATTCTTAGACTTCTCACGACTTAAATATTAGAGATGTTAAAACTATATTTAATAACGCAATTAAAATTTGTTTGTAACTTTATTGCTTGAATGGATTATTTCCTTTTCCGTTCAATAATATTCGTACAAGGCTGTAGATTTCTAAATACTCGCCATAAATTCTATTAGTTCATTACTAGTTATAATAGATTCTTGGCTTTGGATGACCCGCAGCCAGTAGCTCTTGATTTATAATAAAATCATGATATGATATATGTAAACAAAACTCCTGTGTGTTCTGGTTTTCTATTTCTATCTATGTACAATTTATGGTATTTCTTAAAATCGAACTTTTGAAATTTTGTCGGACCATCCTACCAGTTAGTTCTTTTGGACGAAAAACCAGCGTGTATAAAATTTAAGTCAAATTGGAAAATTTTTAGAGGTTACTACCGCCTTCTATAGTTTGATTTTTTTTAAGATAATTAAGTGTCCACCCCTAATTTGTATTTGGTTGTCCCTGTGTTAACCTAAGCTAAAGGCTAAAAACGACAAAAAGACGGCATAATACAGGCAAATTAGCCATTTAGGGTAACAAAAACTAATAAAAGGATCATATCTGGGAGGTAAGTAGGTAGTAACCTGGAGATTGAGATGATGCATTCTTCGGACTTTCAAATTCCGGGATAATTCTGTAACATATTTTGATACCTAAGTATTAAAACATGTTATTCCGGTGCGGACGGCAGCCGATTTTTGGTGGAGAGCATAGGCCGTGGGTTAGGATTGTGTGTGGACACTCAAAAGGGCGCCACCGGCTGTATGTTACGTAATGTGACCTAAATAATTTTGCCAGCACGGAACAAAATTAAGTTACTAGCAACCATGCGATGGAATTCTCAAAATATCTCTATGATCTCAAAACTCTTACTTTACTCTATGAAATCTCAAAATTTAAACAAATATCAGGAGTACCAGTGCAAATAATAAGAACGTGTAAACATTAGACATTTATTAAAACACAGACATGAGATGTACCACAATAAAAAACAAATAGTTCCCCAATTGTTTCCTAAACTTAATCTACATGTGCAAAAGAAATGCAACATATGTAATGACCCCTTCTAAAGTTATTTCAGCGATTTGACCTCTTTTTATAGAAATGCAACTACGCTTAAATGATACCAACAATGAGTTTTAGATTCACAACAGCGAGTTAAAGATTCACAATGGATTAAAATTACAGCTCATCAATAAAATATTACGTAACAAACAAGATCCTGTGAGCTAATTTTCGCAATGCTCGCTGTGTGCACTAGAATGTTACAGACTGATCTAAAAGAATATGTTCTATTAAAAATACTTCATATATGACATAGTAGAAAGTAAACTAGTATCACGTGGTACCATGCGCTACTTACAGTAAAAAATCTTAAGATACTTCATATACTAGGTGTGTAGTTGCAAAATCGTTGTGTAATTTACTTTAATATTTTGACAAAAAATCACTGAATGAAACTATAAAAATTTCTCTAAAATTATGTAACTAAAATGAAACAGTAAAACCTGGTTAGAGCCTTGGCGTTTTCTCTGACAACTACAGCGTGACCTGTCACCACTTCTTAAGATGTTCTCGACGTTGCTTACGACTACGACTCCGTGTCACTCCCAAAACTCTGCCAAAATCTCTTGGAGACTGCTGCGGACAACTCTCCAACCAAAACTTCCCAAAATGTCAGCCAGACCCACATAAAACCAAACATCTGAGTAATAGACTTCCTCCTATTACTCGTCTAACAATACTGGCCCCCTTACATAACCAAAATGTCAGCACCAAACATATGCCTATACCAAGTACAAGCCTCTCCAAAACATGTGCTTATACTAAACATGTACTTATACCAAACACTCTGTAATAATTACAACAAATAAGAACTAAATAAAACACCAAACTAAGTAAAATGAAAGCTCACCTCATATAGGGAGTATTACATAACTTCCGAAACACGTGGCGATCGGATTACGACAAGCAACAGAATTCCTTCCTGGAACTTACAAAATGCTTCTGGCAGGACGGTAAAGAAACACTGGGTACATCAAATCAAATCCCTTTTCAGTGTCAGCGATGTAAAACCCAAATTCTTCACTACAAAACCGGGACCGCCGCCATTCCGCTAATCTCGTCGCTGTCGAAGAACGAAAGTCAGACCAAAATCTCCTACCGTTCTCAGTGTTGCCAACTTGAGCATCAAGAGAACTCTTTCTCTAGCCAATAAAAATGCGCCAACAAAGGGCTTTGCATTTAAAAGACTGAATTACACAATTATGTAATATCTCAACTACAAGAACACATGACTAACACCTCTAACTTAAAAATAATACATAAAAGAAAACACGCTTTCTTTCCTTGTTGAGAATTTCAGATATGCGACCTGCTATGCCCCTTTGAAGCACGGGTGGTTGCCTACCTCTCCACTCAACCAAATCAGGGTTAATTTACTGTATTCAAACTGAAATTATTAATGTAGATTTTTCAAATGCTACAATTCAAAAAAATTCGAAAAAACTTCATGATTCTCGTTTTTTTGATTCTAGCGACCAAAATAATGAAAATAGATAAAAAAGTTCCGAACAAAAGTTGTAGCTCGTCTCTTTCTCTACAAAAAAAGTTTTTACAAAATTTTGTATTACTTAAGCCGTTTAGAAGATAAATCGAGTTTTCCACTTATAGTTTTAACCCGCTTCGATATGCGCGAAAAATGAAAATTCTCCGGGAGTTTCGTACGACCGGGCTCATCGATCGATAATTCTTACTATCCAGAGCCCCTAAAAAAATGAAAATAACATAAAATGTAAAGAAAGTCTCAGCTTTAATGTGGAACTAATCACAAAATTCATAAAAAAATTTATCATAAAGAAATAGTGTCAGAAAATGGCTAAGTAAACTTTGTACACTTTATTCATATCTTTGCCGGGAATTGTTAGAATGATAATTCATTTGGCTTATATATTCTTATATAATGATATATTAATCCAATTAACATTTTATTGCAATTACTTTTGTTGGAAAAATATGCCTTGCCATCAAAGTAGAGAGTGTATTTCTCATTGATCAATCAACTCCCAAACTCCCAGAGAATTCTCATTTACCGCGCTTTTCGGAGCGGCTCAAAACTATAAGTGGAAAACCGGATTTATCTCCTAAACGGCTTAAGTAAGACAAAAATTAGTGAAGATCTTTTTTGTAGAGAAAGAGATGAGCTACAAATTTTGTTGAAAACTGTTTTCTGTATTTTCATTATTTTGGCCGCTACACCAGAAAAACCGAAAATCAAAAAATGTTTCCAAATTTTTTTTAATTTTTCCGGAAATTGGAAGCGCAAAGAATGAATCATTCCATTCCACAGGTTATTACCTACTTAAATCACGGAGATGAACCTTTTATTAATATTTGTGACTTTTTTACAAAATTTTGCTTTCATTGCCTGTACTAGCAGTGGTCGTCCTCACTAACATACCTGAACTAGTGGGCTATGATCTTTCCAAGTAAAATGTTAACACTGCCTCTATTCGTCTCGAACAAATGAAGTTTCGTGAGAATATTGTGGTGTATAAACTTTCCGTCATCTTTCCCTGAGATTGATTGATATGGAAACTGATCAAAGACATCGTTAAATATAAAATTATTGATCCACTTCCAATTTCAATATCGAGCATGGAACTGTTACGAAATTAAAATTTGGAAAACAAGGTATACCGCAGCTTTGGCAGTTTTTTAGATCGTCCAGAAGTAGGGAGTTCAAAACCAAATCAAATGCTTTGGCACAACATCCGCCACTACTGGATTAAGGAATGAGGCGTTCATTTTACTAGAGCAAAAACTTGAAAGACTATTACTATATATAGATGGTGTGCCGTCATCACATCCCGAAAATGATACTGCAAGCTGAGTTTTCCACGTGCATGGATTTTCAGGTCTTGTTCATTAAGAAGTACATAAAATACGACAGATTACCTAAGATTTTCCCAAAAGTGCAATGAAAAAGCCTCTTAGGCATAGCTTTAGTTTTTTTTCAATGATTAAAAGTCACTTTTGATACAGAGTGTAAAACGATAGACACTGCCGAATGAATTAATGGAGCACTCTCTAAAACGCATTGATATGGAGTCTAGTATGGTGGACAAAAACGACGAAGGAAGCTGCCAAGATGAAGAGAAACGGAAAAGAAGACGCAAAGAAAAGGAAAAAACATCAAGAGGAGAAATAAAAGCAAGACAGAAGATTACGACGAGTTGAGAAAAATTACTGAAAATAAGGCATCAGGAATAGACGAATTAAGGAAAACTGTAGAATGTCATCTTTACAGTCGATGAAGAACTAAAAAATGAGATGAAGGAGCAAATGGGCAGCGTAAGAACTTAAGTACGTGAGGTCAAGAAAATAGCATATAAAGTCAAATAGTTAAGTTTGAGGAAGAAGTAGTGAAGTGACAGGAAAAGTTAATATTGAAGGAAAAATGGATAAAGTCGATGAAAAAGTAAGTAAGGTCGAAGAAAAAATAGCTTGACTTAAACGACAGTTGAGGGAAAAAGCATGAGAGTTAGTACTATCATCGGGTCATCGGTTAAAATCTCCCTCTTTGACGGCCAAAGCTCCTGGTCAATATATAAGAGAAAGTCTTTGGCAGCCGCATATTCATATACTTGGAATGACGTAGAAAAGCCATTAATTCTGTCATTAAGAGGTTAAGCATCGGAGAAACAATGCCATTAGAGCAACAACAAAACAGTGGAAGGCCAAGTAACTCCACTAGACTTTTCACTGTTGAATTTTACAACATATCAAACAAGAATATCGACATACAACTTAGAGAGAATTAATGCTGTAAACGTTGTACAGCCACAGGATATCTAGAGGTAGCCAGCACCGATGGGAGGGATGTGCTGGCTAGGAAACGCGGTGCTCAATAGAAATAAATGATTTACCTGCTTAGAACAATTTCGAGTAGTCTACTCTCGCAAGGATGTGTAAATGGAAGGAAACGTCGACACAGGTGCTCCGTTATCAATAGTGCGGCCAGGATTTGTATCAGGCTTACAGATTAGTAAAAGATAAAACAAAGTAATCATTCGAACTGGAGACAGGGCTGCGGTTCGTGGAGGGGCCAACTTGAATCTGCAGGTTGGACGTTTGAAGTTTAGATATAAGATCATCGTGGCTAACACTACGGATTACATAATTTTGGGACTGGGCATCATGGAAGAGTGTGTGGATTGAATGTGGACGTAGGAAAGCAAGAGAAAGAGACTGGCAATGAGAAATTTTTTGTCAACAACAGACAATCATTTCAACAACCAATTCCATAAAACACGGTTATTAATAACACAAACAATTAAGAATCCTGCCCATTCAGAAAAAATAATCAATGCTACCTTGCAGGAAAATCTTAGAGGATATCGCGTTGGTCTCGTTGAGGGCGACGAATTAATTAAAACCTTAACCAACGTTATAGTGGCAAGAACTTTAATCCGGACTAATAGACTAAAGACAAAATTCCAATTAGAGTGATTAATATAGTGTTCACATAGTATAATGGCTAGTTTTAAATGTTGTAAAAGTAAACAATTTATACATTTCATATGTATTAAATGTTTCAGTGTTTTTCATAAGTGTTGCCTGCCACGTTTCAAACATCAAATTAGTTTTGTTAAAGAAAATCAGATTATCTGTTGCAAAAACTATAATAACAGTGATTGCAGTGACGAGGATAGTGAAAAAAGTATCCTAGAAAAAACTATAAGTGAACTGGTAGGAGATAGTGATATGAAATCAAAGTATATCGAAAAACTAAAATTGGATAAAAATGCGTTCATGCAAGATGCTATAAGAGCTGAGGAGGAGTTGTCTAACCTATTAAATAAACAACAAAAAATCATTGATGATTTGAAAGATCAGATTAAATATCTAAACAAAAACGCTAATGTAATAAGAAATAAACAGATTAAGAATAAAGAAACACAGACAGGTTTGTGTACAAGAAATGTTTCAACCTCTACAAATTTTATAGAAACACCCAGTGGCGTACCTGATAGTCATGAAAAGGTAGAAATAACGAAGCCTAAATTCATTGAAACTTCTAGTGGATTAAATTCTGGCCATATATTGGATATACCAACAACACAAAGTGTAGTTAACGTGCAAAAGAAATCTCATTACAACAAAACAGTTATACAGGGTGACTTAAAAAATTCAATTAGAGACAAATCTATTCCTGTAAAAAATTCTACCCACAGTAAACGACAAATTCTGTTATTAACGGATGATACAGACGTGACTTTCCAACTTAAGAGATGTATGGATAAAAATCTTTATGAAGTTATTTCAGTGAGGAAACCGGGTGCACTCTTGCATCAAGTGATTGAAAATATGGAAACATTGGCAAGTAATTTTACTTTTCAAGATCATATCATTGTAGTAGGTGGACGCAACGATATTGATAAAAACAAAGCACCCTCTTTCAGAAACATTTGTGACAAACTTAGACAATGTGCCCACACAAATGTTATTTTTGCTTCTGTTCCCTATTATCTTAAAGGTAGCCTAAAAAACAAATTTATCTACAAGTTTAATACAAAATTATATCAGTTCTTAAATAAATTTAATACATGTAGTGAAGGTAAATTTAGTTTTGTTGATATAAATAAGGGACAACAAAGAAAGTTCAACAGTTACAAAGCTGCTTCCAGTATAGTGGATTCCATTTTACATAGCAAATATTTGTACAAAACGTTGACATTTATTCAAACCAGTGAAGTCTCTGTGCCTACTGCAGTCCCGGAACCACTTTCTCACATACCTACAATAGTTATTTTAGATGACAGTGCTCACAACATGAATTCACCGAGTCCTACGCCAGTTAATGACAAAAACGATAGTTCCGAAATATCTTTTTTATACCCGCGACTTTCTCAGGTGTCTCTTCTGATGTAAAAAATTCACTTGTTAAAAAAGCTGTTGACGAAACATGTAATGTAAATTTAATAAACAAACCTTCCGTCTCAAATGATTTTATAAATATTTTTCATATCAATATTCAATGCTTGAGAAATAAAACTCATCTATTAGAAGATTTCCTGTTAAATTCAAAAATGGACTTTATGTTCGTTTGTATAAGTGAGCACTGGATGGTTGAAGAGGAAATAAATATGTTATCTGTACTAGATCTAACAGTAATGGGAAAGTTCTGTAGGCATCGCAATATACATGGTGGAGTCCTCATTCTCACTAAATCCAGCATAGTAAAAGACTGCCTAGTACGTCATGATCTAATACATCTCTCTGTTGAATTCCACTGCGAAGTTGCAGCAGTGGAATGTGTAACTAATAAAATGTTAATTATTACTATTTACAGATCATCATCAGTGAAGGATCTACAAATATTTTTTGAAACAATGGGAAATATATTAAACAAAATATCTTCATACAAGCATAAAATCATTATAAATGGTGATTTCAATGTTAAATTTAATACTAACGATAAAAATAGTAAAAAATTAATTGACTTAATGAAATCACATAATCTTGAACATACGATCTACTCAAATACCCGTTATAATTCATGTCTTGATAACATTTTTACTAATGTGTTAGAAGTGCAACGAAAGTCCTGTACAATTCCTTTAAGTATATCTGACCACTATGGGGTTTATATAGGCATTGCCAGGGATACAGCACCACATAATAAAGTGATAAGTTTTAGACCCATTACTCATATTGGTTTATATAATTTAAATCACGCTATCAGTACTATGTGTTGGATGTTCACCAAAGATAGTAGTCTATCTATAAATTGTAAATTTGATGCTTTGATAAAAAATTTATGTGATGCTGTTCAAAATGCATTTCCTGAGAAATGCAAAAAACTATCATCTGAACATAAGCCGATTGTAAACTGGTTTACAGATAACTTACGTGAAATGAGAGAAACGCTGTCATTTATGACTGATTTTTCTAAAATGTTTAATAATAATACGGCACTTAGAAGTATCACAGTTAATTATCGCAAACATTATAATGAAGCCATAATTTCTGCAAAAAAAGCCGCACATGATGCATTCATCAAAGCATCTAATAATACTCAAAAGGCAACATGGAAAATTGTAAATAGCCTGAAACCTAGAAAAGTAGATACAATCGATAATCAAATAACTCCTGATGACTTTAATAACTTTTTTGTTAATATTCCTAACTCTATAATGACTAATATTCCTAGAGTGGCGATTGATAACTTAGACTATTTGAACAATATTAATCTATCTAATACTGGCACGTTTCTGTTTCGTGATTTTACTTATATAGAAATTAGGGATATTATTTATTCTTTAAAAAATAGTGATAGCTTAGATTATTATGGTTTAAATGCTAAGATTATCAAATGTATTGGTCATTCTCTGGTCTACCCATTGACTGATCTGTTCAATGAATGTATAAAAACCGGCATTTACCCAGATTGTTTAAAAATATCTCGAGTGATACCTATTTTTAAGAAAGGTCCTTTAAATGACCCATCAAATTATAGACCGATATCACTAGTTCCATTAATATCAAAAATCTTTGAAATAGCATTAAAAAAACAAATTGTTGAATATTTTGAGAAAAACAATCTTTTCAATCCATGCCAATTTGGTTTTAGGTGCAAACGTTCAACTACAGATGCGATCCATAAATTAATTAATATCATAACAGATGGCTTTGAACAGAGTAAATACACTGGATCCGTTTTTTGTGACTTGTCAAAGGCCTTCGACTGCGTTTCTCACGAGGACCTTGCTAGTAAACTAAACAGATATGGCTTTGCAGATGCATCTCTAAATTTACTAATATCTTACCTAAAGGATAGAAAACAAGTGGTATCACTGAGTGGTACCTGCTCTTCACTTAGACATATTGATGTAGGAGTACCTCAAGGTTCCGTACTTGGTCCCGTGTTATTTCTTGTATATGTTAATGACTTTCCAAATTGTATCCCAGGGACTGAGCATATATTATTTGCCGACGATACTACTATCATCGAGAGTAACCCCATATTTGATTTGCTTAGCAGAAATCTGGAGAATACTCAGTCGAGGGCTGCTGATTGGTTTGCATCAAATAATCTAAGCCTAAATATGACCAAGACAGAAACTATGATTTTTACATTAAAAACTTCAGTGACTTTTCAAAATCCTAATTCCGTCCGTTTCCTTGGCATTCATATGGATCAAAAGCTAAGTTGGGAGGAGCATACTAATTATCTATCTAGTAATATTGCTAAACATATTTATGCTCTGAGAAATATTAATAGTATGGTATCGGAGGAAGTTGTGAGATCGGTTTACTTTGCAACAATCCATAGCCGCTTAAGCTATGGTTTGTCGATATGGGGTCATGCAACCACAACACATAGAATTTTCAGCTTGCAAAGAAGGGCAATTCGTATTATGAGTCATTTAAATTATAGAGATGACTGCAGAGAAGCCTTTAAAAAGTTGCAAATCTTAACTTTACCTAGCATGTACGTTCTAGAGTGCTTATTACTTACGAAGAAAAATATCTTGAATACCCAAAATTGTGAAAGTACACATGATCATCTTACCAGATATCGTAATAATATATGCTTAGAATTCATTAGGTTAAACAGATCAAGAAATGGGTTCAATTATTATGGTCCAAAAGCTTACAACTGCTTGCCTACTCATGTAAGGAATCTGAATTTAACTAAATTTAAAGTCGTCATTAAGGAGTATTTATTAAAAAATGCCTACTATTCCATTGATGATGTTCTGATTAACTTAAAAAACATTTAAGTTATATGCGTGTTGTAAAAACACTTTTTTCCTTTTATTTTTTAACGTTTTACTTATTTATTTATATGTGACTTATTGTATTTTTTAATATGTTTACTTTATTACTATTGTTTGACTTGTGTAAAATGTAAATTCTTAACACCAATAAATATATCTATCTATCTATCTATCTATAAATTCCCATTCTGTGACAATCAAGGAAGGCAACCCAATCAGCTCCTATGGATAGCAAGATGCGGGGAACAAACAGAAGTTTATCTACAAATATAGACAAGGAAGTCTTGACCTGGGTGAGTTCCCATTTTGATCATTTATCTGAAGATGAACGTAGGGAGGCAGTCAAGCTCTGGAGAGGGAAAAGTCGCTATTTGCCAAGAATCCAGAGGCTCTTACATAAACCGATGTAGCCCAGTATCGGATACTGGTGATTCACCTACTATCCAACCACAACCTAGGAGGCTCCCCCTAACCAAACAAAAAGGAGCCTCTGCGATAATACACAAGATGCTACAAGATGGAGTCATTAACGAGTTAACTAGTCCCTCTCTCTCTCCAGTAATTTTGGTTGCCAAGAAATTTTAAGATTTTGTGTTGAATTACAGAAAATTGAACCTTAGGAGCGGATCTTGATAAGTAGGGCTTCGCCCCGATGACATTTTCAGCAGGCAGTGGGCTTTATCCGTTATTATGATGCCTTCCGGACTTTATAATGCGCCACCTAGGTTTAATAGATTGATGGAATTTGTATTTCGAGGGTTAACTTGGAAGACATGTATTGTTTACCTTAATGTGCTGGTTATGGAACATGGTTTTAAAGAACATTTGAAAAATCTCCAAGAGGTATTTTGGAAAGATAGGAACGCGCACCTGAAGCTGAACCCAAAGAAGCGCCTACTGTTTCTGAATGAAGTCGGATTCCTTGGACACGGTGTGTCTTCAGATGGAGTATGCATGGAGACACTGAAGGTAGCTTTATACACTAGTCCAGTGTTAGCATACTCACTATGGAATGGAATTTTTATTCTGGATACGGATGTTAGCAATTCTTGAGTTGGTTGTCCAAAATGGGCAGGAGCGAATACTTCAGCAAAGTGCTGTCCAAACCGGAAAGGAAATATTGTGTGAAAAGGAAATAGTTATTGGCTATCGCCAGATCCATAGACCATTTTCATAAGTATCTCTATGCACGACATTTCAAAATCCGGACGAACCATGCTGCGTTAAAATGGCTGTTGCAGTTGAAAACCCTGGACGATCACCTGAGTCGTAGGATAGAAAGGCTGCAAGTATGACTTCAAACTCAAATATCGACCAGGAAAGTATCATAATAATGCAGATGCTTTCTTCAGAAGACCGTACAAGCACCTCACCATGTGGAGGAATTGCAGGGCACGGGAGTAGCCAACATTGTTAATATGGAGGTTCCGGGTGATTAGACAAATGTAGCTCTAAGACAGGAACAACTGAACGATTGGGCCTATTTTTAGAGCGAAAGAAGAAAGAACTCATCCAGAGTGAAAGGATCTTTCTGACAAGGGCTTGTGTCTGAAGCCTTTATGGCGCAGTGGAACTGACAGATGAACGGACTGTTAAAGAGAGCATTCGAAAGCCTAGATGGAAAGCAAGTTGTTATGCGTCTAGTAATTTCCAAATGTCGACTAACGAAAGTACTTCAGGAAGTGCATAATGGAACATCCAATGAACACTTAGGCGTTAATACAACCCTGAATAAAGTACGAGAACGATTTTATTAGATAAATAGTCGTCATGTCAAGGCTTGGTGTCGCAAATGCAAAATACGTGCGGCTAGTGAGGGACCATAGACTAGAAATAAGGGTGAATGAAGCAATATAAAACCGGAGCTCCCTTTGATAGGGTTTCGATCGACATAGCAGGACCATTCTCAGTAACTAAGGATGGTAACAAGTACATGGACTATTTTAGTAAGTGGCTGGACCTCTATGCTATTCTAAATCATGCAGCGGTCACTGTTGCCAAAGTTTTGGTAGATAATTTGGTACGTCGGTTTGGTGTACCACTGGAGCTACATTCTGATCAAAGCAGAAACTCTGAAGCAGCGGTCATTCAAAAAATCTGCCAGTATTGGGATTCCACAAAACACGGACAACAGCTCTTCTTCCTCGATAAGATGGTATGGTGGAGCGAGATAACAAGACTCTAAACATGTTTTTAAAGTGAACCATAAGAGCCAACGAAATTAGTATCTCCACAGTAAATGGATAAGAAATGTCCACAGTTAGAAATCAAAGCATCATAGCTAGTGACCGAATGAAGGCTCGCTATGAGCGTAAGAGCGATTCAGGATAGTATAGGGCGGGAGATTTGGTTTGGCTGTACGAGAAGAAGGGTGGGATCTCAAAAACTTCAATCTAGGGATGTACACTGTTATTACTCGGATCAATGATATCGTTTATCGAATTCAACGCGAAATCAAAGACGAATTCGAGCATTTGAATAGACTGACGAAGTTTATTGTGGCCACTGAACTACCTGACCGAGACATTCAAGTTTAAGGAGGGGGCAGTGTTACACCATCCAGTGACGTGGGGTGAACTTATTCTATATTCTACAGAAGTCTATGCTGCAGTGTGAAAGTTTAGCACAGCTATCGGAGATGTCGCTAGAGAAGCGGAATACAAAATTTATATTCTAGAGAAAATTGGACTAATCGAGAAATTCCCTCTGCGGGGCATATAAGGAGGTCGAACCAGAGGCGTAAGAGTTCTGATGAGCCCTGAATAGTTAGGAGTAAGAATAATAGTGAGAACCAGTGAACTAAAACAACGTAATCAGGGAATTGAATTATCTAGTGATAAGTAGGGTTTAGCGTTATATTAGTGAAGTAGTAGGTATTGTAAGTAGTTTATTAAGTTAACAAATAAGTGTTATCTTGTCTTACAATTCCAGAACGTTAAATAGGTAATGAATTCTATATTTATGAACAACATTAAAATTACTATTATTAGAAATTCTTTTAGCATTGGTTTAGTAATGAATTAGAAGTAGCGAAGAAAGAAAATATGAGAGCAGATTGTATTCATCAAATTGTAATAATGCTCGCATATATAGAAATATTTGTATTCTAGAACGCATTTAAATTATAATTGTTCCTCATAGAAAAGCTTCATGGCAGCCAACTTAGTTTATTAGTACACCTCTGGTTGATTTTTATCTTAGTATAAGACAATGAAATACAATGCAATATTGAATATTTGTGTTAAGGAGTGGTAAACTCCAAGGGCAGACACACTGCTCTGGTATGTTATTTTTATTTGAATACCTTCGCTACTGTACATCAATTAGAACAGCATATATAATGGGCGGAGTTGTTTTTAATATTTTTATTCAAATTAGCTCATTTATTTTTAGATAGATTGTCTTAGATACAGAAAAGTTGTTTTATTTATTTGCTTTGTTATCGGCTGTGCTTATGTAATTTGTATTTTAAGCATTATCTAGCAAGAAATGTATATATAATGTTTCGTTTTTGTTTGTAACAAAATGTGGATGAAATACAACATATTTTAAAAATACGACAGTTTTTTATAACCTAGAATGAAGAATTTATTTTAATTTGCTTTTTTAGGAATGCACTCTTGTTTCATTCTATTCATTGATTTTTAATTTTGATATTTTTATTTCTTACATAAATTGAAAATAATAATATCCCCATAACTTTATTGAAAAATGCTAGTTTGCTCTTCATGGTCGTAAGGAGCTGTGTGGATACCAGCGTTACAATGCGAATTGTCAAGTAGGAAATAGATAAAATTATTTTAGAATTTTGTAATGGCCAAATCCTATTAAGAACATGTTTTATTGGATACATATATAATACACATATACACAGACAATATTTTTGAAATATGTTTTTCGAGATCTCAAAACTTAAAAATCTGGCCTTATCTCAATGTTCGATTTTAGATCAAAAGATTTCATCGTATTTCCCTTTCAAATTTCGTTGAAATTTTCTCAGATTTTCTTCTGGATGTACACCAGATTTGCTTCGCGATTTGCCCCTCCGTCCTAATGTTTATGAATGGAAAAGTTAAACATATTACTAGTGTACGTTTCTTTTCTTAAGTGTACTTACACCCTTGTAGTATAGCTACTTGTATTTGAGGTCGAAGTTTTCACAACAATTATGAAGAAGTCATTTTTTGGCGTTTCCATAATCTAACACTAAAGTCATTTTGAAAACATTGGCACAGTCAGAATTCGGATTAATTTTTAGATAATAAAAACGTCGAAATGCATATAAGAGGTTTTAAAATATTTGAGACATTGTACAGGAGAATCCAAATTTTACAATAACACCGAAAAAAAAATTGACACCTGAGGCTTAATGAATTGTTAACCAGTAGTTGTTATTATCAATTACTATATTAGAATTATTTTAATAGTTGTATATATCATATTTTTAATCGCTTAAACACTAAATGATTTTTATACACACTCGTTATTAAAATTTCGTGAATTAAAATTTTAAATAAAATAATACTATCTTTATTCTTTAATTTGATTTGTGTTTAGTCATTGATATTGCAAAAGCAGTGACGAAAATATATAAACATTAACGTATTATAATGCTAGGTGTGTACTAGGGTTGTTCAAAAAATTAAAGTAAAATCTTCTTTGTCTCGCCCTCCAGACTGGTCCCAAATATTAAGAAAATGATATCTTCCAAATATGAGCAAAATCACATTAATACGTAGGTACCTCCCATACCATGAAGTTTCTCGTGTATTTGCTATCAGTAAAAAATATTTTGTAGAACAGAATTATTAAAATAAAAATCACACGTAAGTCCAATCTTCAGAATTACCGAAGGAAAACGAATTAATAATAATTCCTTTTTAAATTAAACCCTCCTAAGATTATTTTATAGGGCCCCAAAATGACCCCATGTTGTTATATTTGGGACTCCATAAAAGGGCCTCGGGGGGATTTAATTATTTTGTTATTTCACTACATTTTCACGATTCTGTCGCAAAACGAATAAATGTATTTTCTCCATAAGAAATACATTGTTTTGGGATTTTGAACAAATAGGATGTGACAAGAAAAATCGAAGTTTATTTTTCACAAATATAAAGAGCCACCATAGCGCATACTGTAGATTGTACTTTATTTTATATATATTGAAAACGATCATTACTTAAGTGAATCATTCGTTATGTTTTACAATCCAATGTATTTCTTATGTCCGAATATATGAAGGAATCAGCACATAAGTAGGTATATTAAAATATTAAACCAATGAAATTGAGCTCTGCGGCTGGCAGGTTATATGGCCCACCTTGTACTATTCGATATTCGAGTTGTTTCGATATATCTTCCATTACATTTCTTCATATATTTATTTTTGTGCTATATAAATAGCTTGTAAAATCACATATTTTTAAAGTTGATTCAACATAAATAGGTATAGCAACTACATACAATGTATGCAAATTCGTGATTTCAAAAATTCCTCTTGGAAAAACCATAAATAGGATTTATACATAAATTTGGTTACAAGGTTCATAAAACTAATTAGATATATTTATGGCAAAAATTATTATTAATTCAAAAAATGTGAAGCATTCCGGGTATAAGTTTATTATTATCTATAAAAACATGTACCTTAATTAAATAGGTATATAAGCAAAACGGATTAATATATTGTTGCCTTTATAAATTCTTCAGAAATATAAATTACTATTGTTCTAAAAATGCATTAAAACTGGCAACTTAAAATTATTTATAATTGTGTTTGAATTGGTAAAATATAAAATAACAATTATGAATATCTGTGAAATCTTACAATAAATTTTAAAACATCACAATCTTAGGCACAGTCTATGTCAAGTTTTATAGATTATCTTTCCATAAATAATAAATAATAAATGTTTTCCTTTTGCGAATGACGTGAATTTTATATTCTAGATCTTTTAACACTAGGTACTCCTGAAAGTGAAATTACTGTACAATTTTCAAAAATTCCAAGTTGTAAAAATTACATGTAATTACGAAATCGCAAAATTTACGAAAAATAAAAAGTAAGTACTAAAAATAATTAAATGATATTACCTAATATTTTTTATTCAACTTATAGCTTCAATTTAAACATTTGATTTTAATGTTACGATTAAGTTGAGTAAATATTAGACTTCGCGTATGCTAATAAATTAATTTTGTTGTAATGTGCTTTTTTTTCCTTAATTGAGGTTACTTATATTGGGATATTAAACTTACCTGTAGAAATTCCTAATGTGGCGCAAGTAGTATCCACATCTTTCCTCATTTGTTCAATAGCCAAATTTAAAACCGGTTCGATGTTTTCTCGCGCAATTTGCTCATTACAGGTGGAGATTAGGTCACTCTGTCCACTTTCCGGTTCTTCCATTTTAATATCGTTACTAATAAAACCAAAGTCTATAGGCCTTATGTTAAATTTCTTGAGAAAACTAGTATCCCTAAGCACTTCTCTCAACAACTGGTGATCTTTAGGCTTCTCAGGAACAGTTTGTGTTTCGGGTTTCTTCAAATCTTCTTCTAACAGCTGTCTGAGAGTGTCTGTGTCTTGGAATCCTCGCAATATGTTACTAAAGTCGACCGTACTTTCTTGCTTTATTTGTTTTTCTAAGACAGTGTTGTCTAACAAATCTAAAACATCCGTGTTATCTCTTTGTACATTCAGATGGTGTTCCGGGGAAGCGGAAGTATATGACGCTGGACTTGCAGGCAATAAAAAGTTTTCCTCCTTTATCTTAAATGGAGAGAAATTGGGTAATGGAGATGTGCAATTAGAATACTCCTCCTTCTTAATATACTGATTTTGTAGATAATCCTCGCTACAAGGTGACCTAGAGTATACGGAACTGGGCGAAGCAGTATATAACGATTGCTCCGGGGAACTAGGATAAAAATTTGTTTCACCTGATTGCCTATAGTTAGTAAATTGATCGTTGGGCGACAAAAGCCCTTGACTCTGCGGGGAGTAGGGAGATAATGCTCCAACAGGTGAATTCGGATAGTTCTTTGGACTAGATACCTCTAAATAGATGTTTGAAACAGGTGATCGAGGATAATTACTCTTCTTTTCGTCAGGTACTAACAGCGTTTGGAAATCTGGGCCCAACTCTATATCGTTATCTGTCTCTTTCTGTGTTGAGTTTGAGTAAAACGTGGTGTATATTTTTGGCTGTATTTGTTTATCTGAGCAGTTTGGTGGCGGTGAGTGGGTGTAAAATAAAGTAGATGGTGATACCGGTTGATCACCCCCAGGTAGAAGAGACAAATCGAAGTTCTCTGCAAAGTTGCTATAGTCACAAGGAGGGGTAAACCCGGCAGAAGGTACAGTTTGGGGCATCTGAAAAAATAAAAACTACAGATAATTATTTATTCCATATTCATTGAATACTCTACGCTATATAATGAGCGAGGAGAATATGCTCCACAAATTAGCAATATCAAATTTTCCATAATAATATCTTATATTTCTTTGAATGATTCCGATATAGTGAGCAAAGTACATGTCTAGGAAATGTAAAATTTTGTACAAAATATTTAAGTTTCCTAACAAAAATACAGTTCTGACTTGGTAATAATTTGGTAATATTTGTACATACTACTTATTAATTTCACCTTATTAAATTTGCCTCTGAAGTAGTATCCATAAGCACCGAAACCGTTGAACACTTCACTCGTTGCGCATTTCATCAACCATATTGGCATAATGTGGAGGTTAAAATAATTTTACCATCTCCAAATGATAATTGATGATTCGCGTTGAGTGAATTTATTAGAGTGTTGTATTCAAGTGTTTTGGTGTTAATAGACATAGTTTCAGAGGCAGTGTTACACCAGAGGTTTCAACCGCCTCCAACGCGCGCAAAAAATTATTTTTAATATTAAATTAAATATTAAAATAAGTCAATAATAAGATATGCGTTTTATATTTAACAGTATGGCCAAATAAACTTATTTGTGGAGTAGTCGAAATGTAGGCATGGAATTAATATTATTTTACTTTTAAAAATACCTTAAGTAGATTATGAGTAATAGCCATAAATATGATTTCTTGTTTAAAACTATTACTGAGAACGTCACCACTGGCAATTTTCAATAGTTAATGGAGTCACAATTGAGTATCAAACGTATAGTTTCAAATTACCTAAACAACTTTTATCCGGAAGATTTTTTTTTTAACTGTGATACACACGTCACACTAGTCACTATTACATACTTTTGAAAGCCAATGGTGTAAGTGTATATATTCATTGACTTCAATATATAAATTGTTGCCAGACAAGACGTATAGAAAGCATAGCATGACGTGGTAGCCATATGTGAGAAATGTGAATATTTATTTTACTTTAAAATATATACGCATATGTTCTAAATTTAACATGGAAAAATATTTGCATGAAAAAGATAACTCAATTTTGATTGCGCTATAAAATTAGATCTTAGGTGGAATTTGATACGAAAATAAACAAAACCATGTTGATTTTATTTAATTCTCTATTTTCTTAATTTTCTTTCCTTGATCACTGCAATAGTAAAAAATCTCGATGTTTCAGGACTTTCTAAATCTATTTCAACAAAATAAATTTTGGATTTTTTTTTTGCCATTACTGTATTTCCAATACACAACTTGGCGTGCATGTGGAATTAATTACCTATATTTAATTTATTTAGAAATAAAAAGTGACCGCAAGATAAGCCCGTAATTCGCACCTTTTTGCGTAGTAGATTGCAAACGAAGGAAAGGTGCAAAATTGAACCCGTTGGTATCAATAATTGTGTAATTATGAAAAACACTGAAAAATAAACATTTGCACTATTCAGCGACCATTATATGATAATATTATAATGCATACCGACTAACTACTGATATCGAGCCCAACTATCACCCTTTTTTAGGGGTGGGTTTTCACTCATTGATTGGCAGTTGGGTTTGATAGCGGTAGAGAAATCGGTACGCATTATAATGTTATAATAATAGGAACACATTATAGTTGAAATGTGAAACTTCCCATTTTTTCTTAATTGTTGATTTTCAACCCCTCGTTAGGTGTGGTTTTCCATTGCACATAATGCAATGTGGTCCTTGTTCGTTATTCAAGAATTACTTTATTACAATGTTTATTATAAATATTTATTATACATTGGCCTTTCAACCCTTAAATACGGGTGGTTTTCACGTTTTGTCGCAAAATGAAAAAATATGCTTACCTTAGAATTTGAATTAATTTGAGACTAACGCAACGGAATCAATTTTGTACCGTGCATACCGACTAACTACTGATATCGAGCCCAACCATCACCCTTTGTTAGGGGTGGGTTTTCACTCACTGATTGCCAGTTGGGTTTGATAGCGGTAGAGAAATCGGTACGCATTATAATATTATAACAAGCTAACCGTTATACTCTTCGCCGATTTACTGCACTTTTTATATAACTGTTGCACATTTTATAGGATACTCTTCGCAGTTCTTTTGTAAATAATATTAGTTTTAGACATTTTTAGTTTAATTACAAAACATTAGAAAAAAATATGTCAATTTTTTTTTTATATAAAAAAATTTATAATTTTTTTATTTATCTATCGATTTTGCTCAAAATGGGGTTTTTCCTCTAGCTAACACTAACTTACTGTCCAAATTTCAATTAAATCGGACTTTTCGTTCTTAAGTTATCGTGCTTAGAAGAAACGTGACGGACGGACAGACGGACGGACGGACAGACGGACGGACAGACAGACGGACAAACAGACGGACAGACTGACGGACGGACATTTTGAAAGTTGTTCAGAATTCAATCACCAACAGAGTGATATGAAAATTTTTTTCTCTGCGAGCAATATTACCGGTTTTAGAAATGTGCCGATCGAATGCAATATACTCTTCGTTTTGTATGTGCCAAGAGTATAATAATAGGAACGCATTATAGCTGAAATGTGAATCTTCCCAATTTTTCTTAATTGTTGATTTTCAACCCCTCGTTAGGTATGGTTTTCCCTTGCACATAATGCAATGTGGTCCTTGTTCGTTATTCAAGAATTATTTTATTACAATGTTTATTAAAATTAGACTTATAATATTTATTATAAATATTTATTATACATTGGCTTTTCAACCCTTAAATATAGGTGGTTTTCACGTTTTGTCGCAAAATGAAAAAATATGCTTAGCTTAGAATTTGAGACTAACGCAACGGGATCAATTTTGTACCTTTCCTTTGCTCGCAATATACTAAAGAGTCGAGTCTTGTGGCCACTCTTTATTTTTTCTTAATATAAGTGTCTCTAAAGAAACCTAACTGTGTTGAGCTGTAGTCAAATCATTGTATGCTATATATAAAGAATAATATATGTAGGTAATTCGATATTTAAATAAATTTATATAAGAAATCCCCATGAATGAAAATATTTTTGAAAATCCGGATATTATATTAGCGATTAAAGATATATGTTCCAAAGAATGAAAAATGGAAATTCCAAGATATGAGAAATACATAACCAAGTTAATTAAAGAAAATGCCAGTTATATTACTATACCTATAGGCTATTTATTTTATAAGAAACGCATAATTTGTGCTTTCGTTTATACTATTTGTTAATAAAACATGCTCTAAGTGTTTGTACGGCACAAAAGTTTTAGTGTGGAAATTATTTTCCAATAATATACTGGGGGATCAGTTTGTGCAATCTTTAAATATAAGTTTTACAAAATAATAGAGGGACATGTGAAGAAGAATCACAAAAAGAAAAATTCAAAGAATATCCCAATTACCATTTGGAAAATATGTACATTCTATTTTTAATTAAATATACATGGTGTTCCAAAATTTCCGCATTTTGCTTTAGGTGCCGATTCTACATGGCAAATTAGTAAAAAAACTTCTAATATATATATATATCCGGAAATGCTTCCTAAGGAAGCATTCTCTGAAGAAGTCCACTAAATAGAGGTTCAATCCGGAAATACTTTGACAACTTTTTGTAACTTGGTTAAAGAGTTTAAATTAATAAGAGTTACTTTTGTACGGCACTAACTAAACCTAATTTTAAAAATAAACGAAAAAACAAGCACAGTTAATCTTTTTTTCTAGTTTAAGGCTTAATTATGATTTTACGCCTAGCATTACTTAAAAAAAAATACCCACTTGACAATTAATAGCACGACAAAGCTTGTTCAAAGTAGATTAAATGAAATATTGCTGATTCATTTGGTGATGCGCGATATTAGAAAAATAGGTGAAACGATAATTAACTATCTCTCGTTTCTCCACCTATGGATAAAATAAATTTTGGTTATTACTGTATAAAGATAATCCTTAATAACGGAAAATATTACTTTGATTTATTTATATTAACTTGTCAGTCGTACATTAAGCTTTTGATTTTGTTTAAAATATTTTGACAGTACCATGGACGCACGTGGAGGTACTTAATAGTTGGGCGTACACTTTCATGACCTCCTCCAGAAGAATATTTTCTTTCGTGATACTACATATTTTTTACCTTTTCTTTCGACGACCCTTGTTTGGTTATATTTATTTATATCTCTATAAATACACCTAGGTCGTTTAGGATACGAGTTCTCGCATTCATGAGTTCTTCCTAAAATGGGTTTAGGAGTCGCTCCCTTCAACAACGTAAGGTACTTAAGATCATCCTGTATAAGAAATTAGCGTGCCAAAAAAAAATGAAAATAATAATAATTTATTGGATAATATTTACCGATAGCTTCTAAAAAGTTCCTTGTACTATCACAGATAAAAAATAATAGGAACAGTCCTATAACGTATCTTTGCTAAAATTTAGTTGCAGACATCCAACTTTAATATTTATAACATTGTCATTGTCACTTATTTATAGTTTGGCCAGTAATCAGGTGTTTCTACAGATTTGCCCAACCCTGTATAGTACCTAACAAGCATACAAATTCGTCTGGCGATATCGGTGTGAGGAACAAAAAAAAACGAAAAATTAGATGTTTGGCTTATCTTTCTAGCACATTTTTAATTTTTATAAATTATCTATAATAACAAAGCTATGGGTATTTATAGCCAAGAAAAATGTATTGTTTAAAACTAAGGAATATTTTGCCAAACCTTACGTAGGAGCTGAGTAAATGTCTCTGATACAAATTTTATAAAACAATATTATTCTCAAGAGCACACTTTCAAAACGTTTTTGCAACAGTTGTAAATGCAAATTACTCATACGATTTTAATAATATACTATTTGAAATCATCTGCCGATCGGTAGTAACGGGGATGGCTGATGCCCAAAAATTGATTGAATGAACTTTTGTTCTCATACATACACCAAAATGCAATTTTATTTTGATCATCCCTTTAATAATAGAGTGGGGATATTGGAGGTTTTGGTGAGGTGGTAGTAAATGTCATAAAGAAAATTGAGACCTTAACTTCCAGTATATTCACCAAATTCCAAGTTTCTGAAGTCTTACTGGCTTGCTTAACTTATTTACCTCTAATTTCCCCTTCAACGTAATAAGCTCAAAATATAATCTAGGTCCAGGTCTCTTTGATACGTACATGTACCAAACTTCAAGTCAATATCCTAATTCTATTTTGTTAACTCCTTTAATAATATAATACAAACGTGTACCAAATTTCAAGTGAATGTCTCAATTTTATTTTATTAACTGCTTTAATAATGGAATGTGGGTGGTAGTGGTAATGGGGGGATAAGTCTATGACCTTACTAATAATTTCCATAGCCTACTTAGTAATAATTTTACGTCACGTTCATCTGACGTGGCCATTTTGAAAAAAAAAAATCGTATCTCACTTATTTGCAGGAACTTTTAAATCGGAAAAAACTGTTGCACTTATAATTCTATGCTTAATGAGAAGTTAGTTATGAGAAGTCAAAAATTATAGTAATTCTATTTAAGAAAAAAGTTGATGTCATTTTTGGTTCAACCGCAAGTGGTATTTTCGTTTCTGTTAGTCTAAAAGTAGCACACTTTTCTCTTAATTTATGTGTACCGAAAATAAAATTTTTAATTCGAAAATACTAAAAAAAATTAGGGGCATACATTGACTCCTGGCCACTCGGTGTACAAGCCAAATATGCAATAACGCAATCAATATGAATGTTCCACGGACGCTAACATACCTAGATCTCGTTTTAAACTCTACTTACTACTCCTTTACATGTAGACATAAGTCAATAGGTTTTAGTGTGAAAATGAGCCTTAGAGTTCTCTTTTGTGTAATGAATATTCGATTGCAATTATTTAGCAGCAATATTTCCCGACGGGATTTCATGAAAATACCGAAATATCCAACTGAACAACGCTATTTCTCGGTTTTTTAATATACGGAACTTGTCTATTATATAATTATAATGTATTAACAATTACATGACTGTCGAAAAAGCGGACCACACATCTAATAATTTATTTTTATATAGATTTTCGACTTTATATCCGGCTTCTCAATATACAAAATTATTTGAATTAAACAGTAGGTACCTACTTCAAATCCCAAATTACAAAATCTATAAAAAAAATGTCGCGTTGGATTGACAAATTTATTCCACTTTACTACATTTATCCAATGTGTCACTACCTTTTTCAAAATATTAATTAATTATTATATCTAATAGGTTAATAAACCAAACGACATTTGTCAAAAATGTGATTAATTCTCCTCCGATATCGCTTCAAGGACTGTTCTGACATAATGGCAAACCCAAATGCCTATGAGAAAATTGAAGTCTGAAACGGAAACAAAGATACTATAATATGTATTATTATAATATATAAATATTTGACGTCTACTTATAGCCATAAAAGTTGTTTTAATTTCATTTATATATTAATTATTAACTATATTTACCATAGATATAATTTACATATTTTAAGAAGCTTGTAAGTAATTTACTATTAAGTTTCTAAAATAGAAAACTAATACAATTTGTTTTGAAAAAACAACCCACAGATATCTTCCACATAAACAACACTTTGAATCTATCTCTGTTTATTCACCGTTACGAAACCAAAACCAGACGGTACCTTTCACTTGTAGCATTATTGTTTTTCTCCAACTAGTCGGCAAATTAAACCAAAGTATACACGTATTTATTTACACACACCAAGATATGTACAAAACAAATTCTTAGACTCAACTAAAAGTGCCCATCTTTTTTTAGTTTTGCACAATCTACAATGTTCCCTCTCTTTTGCTCACCTTGATTCCGCATAAAACTCTGTGTCCGCTAAAGTTTGCATTGTCAAGGTACAATGTGTGCTTTATCCTTTTCAGAATCACCTAAAAATATGTCTTGCTTTGTTAGTAGGAAATTTTACTAGTAAAAGTCGATTACGTCATTGTATTGTACGTTTTTTACGCAAATGATAATTTACCTAGGATGATGGTGATTTTATTGTAATTGATTATGTTAACTGAAATCGGATGTATAAATATTACGATATGTACTGTCTTAGGAATTTTTCATTTCGTAATTAATAGTATTGAATTTACTACATACCATCTATTATGTGAGAACGACTCTTCTGAAATGTTAAAAAACGGATTCTTTTGGGCCATCCGTGGAAACAATCTTTTTTTACCAATTTTGGGGTGCTGAAAACAAATCTGTCGCCCGTTTTGGCGAAAAATCTCGGGAACACTTTAGAAAACAACCCTTATTTGGGTGTAACATTGGAATTGATATTAGAACTTGCCACTAGAATTAACATTAGAAGAGGTTGGGTGATCAGGGATTTCTTTCGATTAAAACTAATAAAAACTCTAAAGAGACAAAATTCACCACCTTAATTAGTGAGGATGTATGTAAGAGTATTAAGAAGTAATCATACTATAACCTGATAATAGCCATTTAACGAGAAGTTTTGTCTTTTAAATAAGTAACCGTCTATTAGATATTGTAACTTAAACCGTTCTTATGAGTGACGAAGGGTGAGAGAGAAGAGGGGGAGGGGGTGGAGGTTAATTTAGAATTTTTGTTTCTTTTTCTACCTACCTCACGTAACTGAGAATTTTGAAAGAATTTCCTGTACTAAAAAATAACTTTTTGTTGCCACTTCTAATATAAATTTCAATGCCACCCCCAAATAAGGCTTGTGTTTTACTGCCTTCTCTATATTTTTAACCAATTCAAATGACAGATTCGTATTCAGCATCCCAAAATTAGTAAAAAGGATGGTTTCCACACTTTACCAAGGATGGGCCAAGAAAGCTCATTTTTAACATTGTTAAAAGCTCTTTTTTACCAATATTAAAAAGGGCTCTTTTGGCCCATCCGTCACCTAAAATGATTTCTACCAATATTTTAATAAGCCATCTTTTTCTTTTCTAACTACAACAACAATGAAACAAGGAAGAATTAAAACATAGCTTATTAAGAATGTCGGTTCGAAATTATATTCCAAGGTAGTGAATTTCTTTATAAGATATATTTTCCATAAAGACTGATAGAAATGTTTACCCGGTTTTTATATAATAATATAATATACTAATTTGATTAAAATAAATTGGCATAATAATAGCGCATAATCTAAGAATGTTGGATAACTGTACATCGTATACTCATTTCTACACCAAATAACTAATAGTTATAAGTTATAACTAAATATCGATAAATCTATCCAAAATCATCGTATATAGATATGTATTAGGGTAAGCTACAATTCGCAAACACAAAAATGACCACGAAAGAATATACACATACAAATAAATAAGGGTGGTGTTGTGCAATATTCTATTAGATAAAATCATTAACGCAGAGAATGTTAAAGGACAAAAAAAATGAAGTGCTCAACCCACACTGTAAAAAAGTTGTAATTTACTATACTTAATGTTTCCCGAAGACAGTAATCCGGTTTCACGACACTAAAGTTGCCGTGATGCAACAGGATTTAACAAACCTGTTTTATACTATTATTGTTGATCAGATATCTAAAACTTTTATAAACCAAAATCAACCCTATCGCATATTTCGTTACCCTGCAACATACAACTTATAGTGTATAAAATAAAAATGTAATTAAGAAATAAGTATACAATACATGTCAGTGTTACTGATTATTTTGTTTAAATTATTAGCTAAATGTAGAAAGTATGATAAGTAATGTTTAAATATTATTTGTCTAATCCTGCTCTTGAAACATGCAGCTTCTTACTTGGATACAAAACTCGAATTCCTATGTTCACTCAAGTTATTTCTATGGCAACGGGTGGACGAAAGAAGTGAGTAAAAATAATTTATCCACCACAGGCATATATAATATGGCTATTACTATAGTGATTTTTATATAGAATGAGACGTATTGAGAGAATATTCTAAAAGTCACTAGTGACAGAATGTAAAATGGCCTTTTTTGGTTCGTAAGTTCTTGACTCACTTTTTAAGCAATCAGTTTTCCATATTTAGAAATATCAATATTTTGATAAATCTTTAAAGTTGCCTTAAGCATTTAGTACTTTTTTCATATTGAAGAAACTGAACAGTTTCTGGACTTTTACCAGCGTGCTTTACTATTTTTCCCTATTAACCCCTCAAACGCTTCATCGGAGTATTGCAAAAACTATTGCAGAAAAAAATTTAGTGAAAGAATGTTCTGCATTACTTTATTGTTATAAAGAAATATTTTTAAAACATTTTTATATGCTACGCTACGTTATTTCTCGCTACCGTTTTGAATTTATATTTATATGTATTTTGTATCTAGATTAACTACTATCCATTCATTATGGTTTCGCGGATTTGAAGTATTTATACCAACCAATTCATCATTCATTCATTCACTGAGTGCCTCAACAAATGTGGGAAATCTCTGATATAGTTAGTTTTCCGTTTAAGAGGAAACAACACACACACAAAATTAGGAAATATCTCTCTTATAATCAAATTTTATCAAAAAATAGTCTTCAACAATCCTGTAGTATTTATTTATGTACAACTTACACATATTTTCAGTTAAATAACATCACTCAATTTGCAGAAAACAGCTTATTGTTAATCATAATTTTAATGATTAACAATAAGCTGTTTTTTGCAAATTGGGTGATGTTATTTAACTGAAAATATGTGTAAGTTGTACATAAATAAATACTACAGGATTGTTGAAGACTGTTTTTGGATAAAATTTTATTATAAGGGAGATATCTCCTAATTTGGTGCTTTATCCCCCTCCCCACTAGCCTTACGTATTTTTCCCTCTTAACAAATGAAAACCTAACGCTGTGAAAAACACGTTTAAGACGTACAGGAGATAAACAGCTACAAGCATTGCTATTTAACTGAAAGTGGCATATATGATTTAGTTCCTTCCCAGAATCAGATTGATGTTTTGTAAGAATTTATCTCACGCCTGTGTAAATCTGATATAAGAAATTTACCACTTACTAAGTATACTTTTTTATCAGTATACTTCGAGAACTGCGTATCAAATAATTGTCTGGAAGACTTTAACTGCAATACACCCAGGAATTTACAATTCAATTGATATTGGTTGAGACTAGAAAAATATGCTTGTACCTAAATAATATACCGGGAACTGTAGTTTTACCAGAGGCGAGTTTAAATGTATAATATGGTACTATTGTGAGGTAGAATGTATTAGAGGTATTTAATTTGGTTTATTAAGTATGCCTAATGTATGTGCATTACTTCTATATTGATATTTTTAAGCAGAAGAAGTAAAAATTTAATTTGTACATTCCCAACCTGGAAATTTTACCAAACCTTTTCTAGATCAAAGAGTAGGGATTTTTTATTTGCCTGCCATTTACTGAACAAGAAACCAACTGCTATACATCCCCTCCGAAGGATAATCCCCGCCTAAAATTCCATACGTTCTACGTGTATGCGCTAATATACAAGCCGTTAGAAGATGGAGCGAGAACTCTATATTTTCATGGACTGGATCACCCGTTCAAGTACTAACCGCGCTTGATGTTGCTGCATTTTCGTATCAAAATACGAGTATATATAAAACATTAATTTTTGTTCGAAAGTAAAATAGAATTTAAATTTCTGCGTTCTCTATTCCATAATAACATCGACAACAGATGATAATATTTGGGTAAGTAATATAATAAGAACGTAGTGTAAAGTGAACTCCGTATTTCTAAGTCAAATAAAAAATTCCCGACAAAGGAGACCCCCAACGGCGCAACACACCCAAAAAAAAGCCATAAAACTCGGCCATAAAAGTGCTTGCCCTTTTACAGCATTATGTATGTGTGTAAAAAATTAAGTAAACAGTAGTGACCGTTAGATCGTAAAATATTTTAGGAGTGAGTGACGTAATTATTAGAAATTATAACTGATACTAGGGAGTTTCCCTTAATTTCTTATTTTAATCCATGCCCCGCTTTATCCTAGTGGTAATAGGCGGCAAAGCTATGAAATTTTTTATCTGACTTAGAAATATGAAGTTTACTTTAAAGGTTTACACTCACAATATATGGACAATGATCGACTACAGCGCGCATATAATAAAGTAATGTAATAGTAGAAGAAATAATAAAAATTTATTTAGCCTTGATAAATTAAGTCTATGAAATAACTTTTATAGCTAAAGTATAACTAGAGACAAGTTTGTGAAAAGGCATTGGTATTATAGCGACCTCATAGTGGCATCACCAAGTTGCAAAATTTCAACCACATTTTAATGAATAACGCTGTGCTTCGCTACCTCGTGTTCTTTAAAATTACGGTCGGTTACGAAGCTCAGTTTTAACAATGTCGCATTAAACATATTGTTTAAAATGATTTTTTTTTCGTATTACTTTATTATTGCGAAATGTTAATAATTAATATAACAGTAGGGATTCCAATATAACTGCGCTTAAGTATACATTCTGGAAAAGTAGTTAGTTTTCATGGTTATGTTGACATATTACAAATAAAAGTAAATACGAAATGATCACCAACAGGTAGGTCTTCTAAAAGTTTACTTTCTCTTTTACTTCTTGGAACAGTGACGTACATGTGTGTGTCATTTTGTATTCATTAGTAGGTAATTCATTTTATGTTAACAGTTATTTATTCGTATGAAGTCTATAATAAAAATATTTATTACTTTATTGTTGTGCGAAAGTAGCACAAGTTTCTTAAGTATACTTACATATATTCCAAGATATAGATTTATTTTTATAAAGCGATGTAAGATGACTAAAATCATTGATCGACAATGTGATGTGTAGATGAAACAAATTATTCATTTAAAGAAACGATCAAGTGCAAGTCGTATTTCATTAATCATTAATTAGTTGTTTTCAAATGAATTTGTTAGATTTATACATATTATGTTGATAAAATTGTATCTGTTGACGACTACTAAAATAACATTGTTTTTTTCAATATAGTTCCTAATTTAGGTTCTAAATTATATAACGGTTATAGCTGCATGTTGTTTTATTATTGATTACACAGCCACACACAAATATTTTGTCATGTATAGTTTATCTCAGACTTATTCTGGGTACCAAAAATGTCGGCGCCTTTTATAGTGCGGTAGAGAACAAAGAGCCCGACATTTTTTATATCGACAATAAGTTTGGGATAAAGTATACTAATAGCAGAACATCCCATTCCATGTATTTTGATTCGCTGAATACGAATTCGTGGTTCATCAAAATTTTTGGTAAATTCAAAGAAAAGGTCAAAAAAGGAGTGAGTGCATTATTGACATTAATTTCAACCCGCCGTTCGAACCTAAGTCCCAATGGTCACTTTAAAAGAATTTTAAACACAAGATGTCGCGAGTAATTTGGAAACTCAGCACTTTGATAGCGATGATTAGTATACCAATGCAAAGTAGTTACCCTCAACAAATACAAAACGAAGAGTGTATTGCATTTTTATGTTATATTTGTCCCATGAATTCAAATGGGTCATCAGCAGAGAACTAGTATATCACAGTCAGTTTTAAACTGAAAAGAGAACAAAATTTTCAGGCGCAGGACAAGCTCTCTCTTCATTACGAAAATTTTTAAATTTTTTTGAGTTTAGAAATCAAATACGATATGCTGGTTCTATTCTGATGACCCAATCGACTTCAGGAGACAAATATAATATAACAAATTATAAGAATCCGTATAATTATGTTGAGAGTAAATTAATTAAGCATTTTGTATTAGTACACTAATCATCGTACCAAAGAGCTAAGTTTGGAAATTTTTCGCGTCTCCTTGCTGTTAAAAATGTTCTTGACATCGGTCGAAATTGTGGCAACAGGTTTTGCCTTTTTTGAATTTACGAAATGTTTTGATGCGATGGCATGGAGCAAATAACTCATTTTTTTTCAAATGGAACACCCTGTATGTTTTGACTTAAAATGTTGGAGCAATCAATTATTTATACGCTGAAATCTATAGTGACAAATTTTCTTCGATATGAATTCTTTACAACTGTCAAAGAAATGTGGTCGCTATGAGGAATAAAATTAAAAATCGTTAATTCAATTTTTGGGAAATTCATATGCAATGTGCAAGATATTATGTATTGTCAAGAAACGTTTTTTTATGTATTTAAAGCACAAGAAACGAGAAATTCGTGATTTTTCTCAATTTCTAAAAATTAATAATATTGAAAATATCAACGAAAAAAAGTTATCGATAATTCTTGACATTTTCTTTGACATTATTAAAAATTTCTTAGATGGTTCTAATCATATTTGTTTTAATAATTTTTACCAATAAGCTTTTTGGAAGCCCTTTGAAACGGAAAACAATGAAATACCACATGCAAATATTGAACCTGTGACGCCGGCCTTAAATCAAGATGAGTCCGGAGTTTAAGAATAAAGATTTACATGTCCAAAGTCAGCGTATTATTTTAAATATTTATGAATGCTTAAAGAGAGAAAATGTTGAAATGATATAGATTTATTTTATAACTTCTACCAGGAAAATGAAGTGCCCACTTTAGAAATAATTCGAGATAAATTGCGTAATTATCCTGGTTATGATTATAAATCTTTGGAAACACTACGAAGTATTTTATTAGATTGTGGCTTTAAACATAAATACTTGCATAAAATAAAACAATACCGCGAAACAAATAGGTATATAGTATCACTCTCGTGTCTTGTATGTTAAATAAAATACTAACAGTAATAAAGAAATGAATGATATTTTGAAATGAATGAATTGCAAAAACAAGACCGTCTTTGAAAAGATTCCATCATCATCATTATAAAATTCAGCAATGCAACATTGCTTCCCAGGATCGTGACCCGGAGCCAACCAGACAACCACGTCGCGTAGAAAAGATTCCAGCAAAGAAAGAATTATTAAAAAAAAATAAAGGAACATAATTTTAAAATGAATATGTAATTGATGAATTTTAACACACGGTCATATTCCCGCGGTTGCCTCCTTATTACTGCATATTTAATCCGATCGAGATGGTTTGGGGCTCCAAAAAAAAAACGAAAATACTATCAGTCACCAACGTTAAGTGCATCAGTACTCGACAATATTCGACAAGTACTAAACGAAGTTAGTGATAGTGGTATATGGAAAAATGCGTAATTCATGTTATTAAGGAAGAATAAAAATGTCATCTTGTGCGATCCGTAGCGCCACTCGTTACTTAGCTCGGTAACGACTCTAGTTCGGAAAATTTCCATATACTCGACGCAGAGGAATAGTACCTTCATTTTAGGTATTTTTACTTCCACGTCCACGTAGTGGATTGAAAGTATAATCGTAAAAATAATTCAATTTTTTTTTCTTGAAATGGACAGCATTAAACAGAAAGGAACCAACACCCTTAGCTAAAATCAAGAAACAAGCTTGCAAAGAAATATTGAAAACTACACCATTAAATTCTTATAAGGAAAATGAGTTGGAATTTTTCAGCTGAACACTCATTACGATATTCTACATTTAAATAAATTAAGAAACAAATTTTTCAAATTTTGTGGGTTGGGTCCTTTCTGCTTAATGCTGTCCAAATAGGTTTAGAATGTCATGAAACGTCGAGATTTTAAAGAGCGAAAAAAAATTCTGTCTGTCGGTCTGTCTGATCTGTTTATTTGTCCGCACGTTTTCTCCAGAACGGTTTAAGATACTGACTTAAAATTTTGTACGCATATATGTTATAACGAGATCTGGAACTGGATGGTTCTTTGAATATATCCAGTGAAGGGTTGGGAGATAAAAAGGGGTAAATAAGTAAAGCAAGCTGGTAAGAGTACAGATACTTGAAATTTGGTGTATGTACTAGAAGCCAAGTCCTCAAAATTTTTTATAATATTTTCCATCCCCCCGCCACAACCTTCCCACCCCATTATTGAAGGGGTTGATAAAATAAAATTAAGATATTTACATAAAATTTGGTACACGTATGTATTATAATGGCATCTGGAACTAGATTATATTTTGAGATGTTTCGGTTGACGGGTTGGGGGGTTAAATAGGGGTAAATAGGGGAAAAGAAGTAAAGCAAGCCGGTAAGGGTACAGAAACTTGAAATTCGGTGTATGTACTAGAAGCCCAGGCCTAAGATTTTTATAATATTTTTCAACCCCCCACCACCCATACTCCATTATTAAAGGGTTTGATAAAATAAAATTGAAATATTCACTTGAAATTTGATACACATATGTATTACAATGACATCTGAAACTAGATTATATTTTGAGATGATTAGGTTGAAGGGTTGGGGGTTAAATAGGAGTAAATAGGTGAAAATAAGTAAAGTAAGCTGGTAAAAGTATAGAAATTTGGGATTTGGTGTATATACTAGAAGCGAAAGCCTCGGTTTTTTTATAATATTTTCCATCCCCCCACCACTAAGGGAGTTGATAAAATTAAATTGAGATTTTCACTTGAAATTCTGTACACGTATGTATTATAACGACATCTGAAACTAGATTATATTTTGACATGATTCCATTGAAGGAGTGGGAGGTAAGTAGAGGTAAATATTTAAAAAATAAGTTAAGCAAGCTGGTAAGAGTACCGAAACTTTGGATTTGGTGTATATACTAGAAACCAATGCCTCGGATTTCTTTCTAATATTTTTCAACTCCCCCACCCCCACCATTTCCTATCAATTATTAAAGGGATTGATAACATAAAATTGAGATATTCACATGAAAGTTAGTACATGTATGTATTGTAATGACACTTGATTGAAATGATTCCGTTGAAGGGGTGGGAGGCGGTAGATTGTGAGTAGGGGAAATAAGTAAAGCAAGCTAGAAATTTCAATTTTAACGTATATGGTAAAAACCAACCCCTCAAATTTTTCTATGACATCTGCCCCAAATATTATTAAAGTAGTGATTCCTTAGGCAGGGGTTTTTAGATTTATGGTTCAAGAGATTTATTGAGTTTATTTTTAACAGCTATTAAATTTTAAATGATTATTTATTTCTTGTTGTTATTTTAGCTTAGCATTTTATATTTTAATTTTAAGGCACAGTAAATGGTGGTATTTCCTTAGATTTTAATACTCATTTTTAGTGTTTACTTTAAAAAACTTTCTGGTGAGTATAATGGGGGTTGTAAAAAAATAAATGATCCGCCATTTTATGTCAGCGGCCCTACTGGATTTAGAATGACGTTACACAGCTTATTACATTCTACTTTATGTACCCTTTCATTTGATACCCATATATAAGACCAATCCGCCATTCTGTGGTGGTCTCCATATTGTATCTATCATAATATTTAATATACCATATTGTATTGTCTTCAGAACCAAAGTTGTGTGCAAAATTTCAGCATGATTGGATATCGGGAAGTAGTTAAAAATTCTATCTCCAAATTTGACTATACATACCTACATACACACAACATTTCGAGTTAAAGAAAACCATTGAAAAATATTAAATATCGCATAAATTAAGTTTTTTTAAGTAAGTTAATAGAGTGCGACGTGCGTGCCAAAACTTAAATCACAATGCCGAGATGAATATTATAATGCACGTTACAATTACGTATCAAAAAATCCATTGACTCATTAGAATACACCTGGTTATTCAATTAGTAACTACTCCAATTGCAATATTACAAAAATATTTTGTGCAGCTTTATAAGGAAGTAGGTACTAATAAATAATTTCTGCTCGACATTCTTAGTGTTGCGATTACGTATTCTTTTGGAAAAACCAACTGGATATCCTTGAGTTACGTTAATAAACAAGCCACTCAATCTCAGCCTATTATTATACCTGATTTTTACATTCACATTAATTTTGCTTACAATATTTATTTTCTTTTAATTGTGAAATTGCTAAACTCATTTTGATACACAGTCATGGTATAAAAATAGAACAGATTTAACAGTTTAATTTCAAGTTTTTTGGAAGGTGATTTACATACTAAAATAATTGCAAAATGTACACTTTCAGATAACTCTTTGTTACCAAGCGGTTTCATAATTATCGCTCTCCCTTTTATCTCAACAATATAGGTGAATGTGTTAAATAATTGTTTTCTTTGCTAACCAGGTTCCTATTAATAAGTACATTTTGGTAGGAAAATGTTCTCGTTTAATATTAGTGATATGGTTAAATAAGTTTTTTTTAATACAGCCTTTTTTGCGTATATTATAGTATGTTACATATTATTTAAAAAAATATAATCATTTCATAAAATGCTGAATTGTCTTGCATGCACTTCTTGACAATAACCAAGATGAAATACTAATTCATTTTAGAACCTTATGAAGGGTTTCTGGGCAGATCAATACAATTTTGGACCTATTTCTGCACTTTAATTTATGTTATTAAGTCCATTCAGATGGACACTGTATTTGGAGTAACCCCTTAAAAAATAATTTAGAGGGGCACACAAAAATAAATTAGCTTGTTCTGTGTACTACACTAGCGTATCTCTATGTATTTTGAACTGCTGAAATCGAATCTGAGATAAGAGTTACCGAATTGGCTAACTATTTTAATATAACCTCAAAGAACTGTTAAAAATACCAGGTCCGTAAACGATCGAAGAACAAAACGAAAGGGTGCGTCAACTTCCTGAGGATGAATTCTATACAGACGTGTCGAAGTTGGGCGGATTAAAGTTTCAGCAGTGCAACAGCATGGTTGTTTAACAATTCAACGTATCTCACTTGGTGTCTCTTTTACCGCTCGTGTGATGTTCTCTTCTAGGGAGTCCCACAAGGTACTTGAAAGCCGGACCATCAGTTAAAGTAAGGTCAATACTTAAGGCGGCCGGCTTGCATTTCGTTGCAGTCTGGTTATTATCTTTATGAAAATATGGATTCATAGAGATGATTGACAGAAATATTTCATTTAAATATCCCGCCCTCTAGAAGCATAGTTTCGATTACAGTGAACATCGACCGCTAGATGGAGCTTCCTCCATTTCATAGTTTCATGACTTGGAAATGTTTCTTAGCGTGTGAGTAGGACTCAGGCCAATCGTGGCAGACCCACGAGAGCCAACAGCTCAAAACTACAGTAGTATAGTCTGCAAGTGGTCCGGAACGGCTGACACGAGAGTTCCTTTAATTTAGGAATAAATATCTCGGCTGGTGTTTGTTGCAATCGAAACAAAGCATTTTGTGGTAAAATGTGATTTTTAAACCTAACGCATGCCTACAATACAAGAGTCTACGTACAACAATTTTGCAATTATTCGCGCATGCATGATGTACACGCCTTCGTGTTATTTTGTGAAAAATTAATAATTAGATGTTATAAAAAAAAACCTACTAACCTGACCTAAAGAAATCACACGAAAAAATGAAATTATTTTAAACAAAATAAAAACCTACTAACCTAACCTAAAGAAATCATAGAAAAGAATTTGTGAAAAACTATACTAATAGTTACAAAATGAAAGAGAAAAAAAATTCAGCAGGCGTAGGATTTTGATCCGGGGATCTTTCACACCATGAACAAAAGCGTTACCTATGCGCTAATCGTCCGGCTGACGTCAAATCAAGCAATAAATAAGTCAGGTAAATGATATCATGTTTTGCGCATACACGAATAATTACAAAATTGGTGTACCTAGATGCCTTTGACTTACAATTCGTTGCATTTTGGTTATTATATTTATGAAAACAAGGATTAATAGAGGTGATTGACAGACACATTTCATTTAAATATTCTGCTCTCTAGAAGCATAACTACGGCCGACCACTAGATGCAGCTTCCTCCATTTCGTAGTTTTATATCTTCGAAATGTTTCTTAGGGTGTGAGGTCTCATGCCAGTCATCTCGGACCCACCTTGCATTGACGAAGGCCAGCAGCTCGAAACTGCAGAATGCTAGTGGTTCAAGACGCATATTCGTATAGAGCGCATGCAGTGGCAGAGTCGGAAGTAGCCAAATATTTGTGCATATCGAGCGCGTGTAATCGCAGCATGTGGGCAATAATGCGCGCTCGTTTTGAGGCTCCTTAGATCTGTTTAAAATGGCACTTTAATTTTCTATTTCAACTTTTAGCATCGAGAAGGGCAAGGAGCATTTGCGTCGTTCTGGCAATTTATTTTCAATTGCTAAAACGGCACAAATGTTCCTTGCCCTTCTCGGCCACCACTTACCGACTTTCATCGGATGACTTTGGCCTATCTCAAACAACATATCGTGCATTATCGGTTACTTCCAATTTCTGCCAAACATACGCTCGATACGAATATGCGTCCGGGACGGTTGGTACTAGAGTTCCTTTAACTTAGGAATAAATCTTTCGGCTGGTGTTTGTTGCAATCGAAAGCGTTCTGTGGTAAAATGTGATATTTACATTTAACGCAGCCAGGCTTGCAGTTCGTCGCAGTCTGGTTAATATTCTTAGGAAAATATGGATTCATAAAGGTAACTGATAAAAATATTTGAGTGATATTTGAAAGATATAAAATGAACTGAAAGGGCATGAAAAGAATTGATATTTAAATTTACCGTTAATAAAATAAATTCAGAGTTAAATGTTTTGTGAAACTATTCCACATTAGGACAGCCAATTGAGCAGATAGTGACTGATTGAAAATAAGGTGAAATGAAATAAAATAATAGATTAACTTTGGAAAAGTAATCTGCAAAAGTTAATAAAAAGAATTTAGTACAAAAGTATTATTATTTTCCTTTAGTTTGTTGAGTTTTATGTCAGTGAGGGCGCCACACACTTTGTTAAAGTGTGAAGTTGACCTTGTTCTGCCACGGTTAGCCAGGGTTAGCCAGGAGTAACTTGATTTTCTCTCAGGGGCAAGTTCAGTATTACTCACAGCTATGCAATAGAATATAAATATGGTGACGCCAGGTAGCGTATGTAGTTGCAACTTTTTGCGGCTAACTTTCTTACTCAAAAAATCTTCCCTGGTGAAATATCTGTCCGTTCGGCAAATAAAGGCTGCTTCGCTGTTTTTGAAGTAGTAGCAGCCCATTATTGTCGCACACGCGAAAACTTTGTTTTAAAACGCTCTACTCGGTTTCATTTACCATTTGTAGAACTTTGATAGATGATCTATGTCACCAATTCTTTACAACATTTATTATTGTATTGTAGAACTTATGCAAGTAATGAATCGACATAAACCATTGATAGCCCAGTTTCCAGGAATAAACTAGCGGCAAATGCTGGAAGAAATAATCTTGATATTAACTTTTAAATGTTGGTAGGTCCTTAGTAGTAAAGAAGTATTTTAAAAAGATATCAAAGCCACTGTGGGCAAAACATATAACAAAATGGCACCAAACTGCATTGTCCGGCAACCCTATAACATTGATTCTTGTTTTACGCGAAAAGTGTTATATATGCGAAATTTTTTGTGAGCACATTTTTTTTTAGAATTCCCTGCCCTTTTTAGTTTCATCGATATGATAACTTTTTATATTGCGAGGTGGCATTTGACTTCAATTGTGCTTAATTAATAAGAAATAAATATCCATTTTCTATAAACACATTTGGGGTAGTGTAGAACTCGTCACTTAACTACAAGTTTATTTTATCTACCTTTATTTGAAAACTCTATGTAATAATTTAATTTAATCGTTATACTTATAGTAATAACATTAGTTACTGATTTTACAAAGTCTTTATAAAGTTATAAATAAATGTATGCTTTTCAGGTCCCCACGAGGCTGGTACCCTAGTTTGTCCTCCAGACTTGTTACAGCTGTGGTTACTTTCACAATGTACATACTATTTAAACTTTAATTATTGTCCTGGGTGAGTTAAATTTAATCCTAGATAGGTCAGCCGACTCCCACTGACCTTTTGTTAAGCCCCATTGTCCTGATACTGACAACAGGTAAATTAACAGAAATTAAATTAAAAAACGGTGGGGTATCCTTGCTGTTTAAGTACGATGAAAGATTTATCTAGCATTTACAGAATTCTACAACAAAATTGATTTATCCACTTTAAAATAATAAACTCACTCCGTCTTGAAGTAAGAATATGTAACTTTGCTGTAGCAAGATACTTGAGATCCCAATATAATGTTGGAAAAATTGCGCGGAGCATGATGGTGACATATAAAAATTTATAAAACACAGGCTTCATTCTCATTTCTTGATGTTTTTTTACTATTTAACGAAAACAGACAAAAAAAAGTCAAGATATAAAAAATGAAGATTTTATCGATACGCGTTGTTTGAGACCTTTTATCTTTGACCGTTCAATTGTTATAAACAAATTAAGGGTTCTAGATTAACATTTCTTTTTCTGTTCAACAAAAGGTCATACGGATACTTTATTATGGTAAAAGTGTTGCCTATAGTTCATAGAATTCAGTTTTTTGTTTGTGTTGATATATAGGGTATTTTGCAATTGTTTAAACAAAGCAACTAATTTGTTTATCAAGGATTTGCGGCTTTCCACGGTATTTTTTGCACTCTCCATTCATGGCAATCGATAGATATTGATAAAAACTACCATTTCTGCGTGGTCTTGCCCCTTTCTCAGTTTTGTGACCTAAGGGAATCACACCCTGAAATATTAGCTTTTCATTAAGGAATACCTGGTATAGAAAGATAATTAAACTTAAAAAAATTAAGAAACAAAATAAAAATACACTTAAATGACTCTTTAAACCACTTACACCGCATTTAAGGCAAAGCGCGAAGTCGTTACTGCCCAAGTCATTCGGAGGGTAAACACCAAAAACATTGTACAGTGTTCATAAATTAATTGTTATAAAAGCAAAAGCAAAAAATGTATGAAAAAACCAATGGATTTTTGTGACAATTGAAAACTAGTTAGTTTAATATATTAACTTTATGTTGTCACAAGATTTTATTCAAAAAATTAATTAATAGACAATTGACAGTCATAAACTCAAAATGGTCTATATCTCCGGGAATATAAACTGTCAATTTATAAATACATAAAAAATATAAGACACTAAATAAAATAAAAAATGTTAAATTGGAATTGGAATTGGATCGAGGTCTATCTAGGCTCACAATTTTCCTTTTTTATTATCTTTCAATTGCATTTCAATACGACGGTCCTGTGCTGAAATATTTCATTTTTTACTAAGCAATTTTTTTAAAACGTTGGCGAGTGTAGAAAAAAAGGACAAGACCACACAGAAATGGTTCAGCGCAATTTTTCCTATAAGAATAGTCAATAAAATTGCTGTTTTAAATTTCTGACCTAAAAAAATTACGACGTCCGGACTAACATATGTATTAAAAAACTTAATGATATTTAACAAATATTATATTTTTATTATTGACGATATTATAATATGGTAATTATTATTATAGACTTAGGTAAACCACCTTGACGCTTGTTTTTTGTAATATAATTTATATCAATATAATACAACTTGATATATAAATTTTAATAATAATATAAAAGCACCTGTAGACAACAGAGAATATTTAACTTTTGAGATTATTATAATCATTTGCTAAGGAGAGACAAATTATATTATTTATATTTATTTATTACCTTGATAGGGAAGAAATTAATATAAATAATATTTGTACTGGTACGGCTAAGAACGATATTCTTTATATACATAAGTACAAACTGTCAATCGATTTTAGTTTTTCCCCACGAAATGTTTGTGAACATTGATTTGGTTAATAACCGGGCTTATTACCGCCGAGGTGTGCCTAGCAGGCCTCCATTCCACGGGTTGATCTGGGACTATAATTTCTTAAAATTGAATTCGAGTAGTTTGACCTATAAATTTAACACCTCTTGTGTCATTCTTTTAAAAATAGAGAGTGGTATGGATCACACTAGTACGCTCTTTAAAGCTCAATATAAAAAGTTAAGAAATACATGGCGCCATATTGTTGCAGTTTTGCATATTATCTTAAACCTAATTAAAAGAACGTGCACCATATTGAAAACATATTTTATTTCATTTAAAAGAAATATTCACCGATATGTTCTAAAAAGCTTCTTGTACCATTATGAACGATTAAGTCGAAATAGTGTGGACATGCAGATACTTTCTAAACTAGACTAACCTTTAACATATTGGATTACTTATTAAAACATTTGACATTTTCAATCTCAAAGCTCTGACACTGACATCAACTACGATAGTAGACACTTTGGGAGGGCGGGTATACCGTAACCTACGTAGATGAAATAATAGGTATCATAATATTCAAAACGACCCGCCGCCACAGGACTTGAATAATCCTTTTTTAACGGAAGATGGGCGGAAAAGTGTAAAGTGTGACACATCGTTGAAAAAAGAATAACATCTACTTTCGAAAAGGATAATAAAAATGCATACCGTCGAAAAAAATAAGAAATATTATGTATCAAAAAGATACTAAAAGTCACCTGATCTGCACCAAAAGCTTTTCAGATCATGTATAATATCACCCTTATACCAAATTCGATCAATATCCGTGTGCTAGCTTCGGCGCTATCGTGTCCTCATACATATACACACACACACACACACAGACATTTTTTAAAAGTCACTTTTTCGTGTTCCTGGGAACTGAAAACGTAAGAATCTGGTCCTATCTCCTTTTTTTACCTAACACATTCATTTGTCTGCAAAAATTCAAATAAGAGTACTTTATTGATAAACGAATATCTAGATTGTTTATTTTACCGTTATCTACCAGTTGCAGAAACATATTTTATATTTGTCTTCATTTGAACCAAATATAATATTAGCTATTCAGACCATTGAGTAGTATAAATATTTTATTTATTTTAAAAACAATTACAAATGCTTAACAATAATGTTCATTTGTTTTATTTATTTTCTTTGAATTGGTATTTTCTATTTATTCAGATCATTGGAGAAACCAAAGATCGACGGTGGGAGGGGTCCCTAAGACCATCAGTTACCGGGTCCCAAAATATTTGTCGCCGAGGCTTGCTGGCATCATCCATATTTTCCTTTTATGTTAATCGGCTTATTAAAGATGTTCTTAAATCATATTCTTCAACTTACTGTTCTTTTATTTTTTATAGTAAATTATCGTCTTTGAATTCCTTACAGGAAACACTGTAACAGATCCTAAAATGAACATTTTTACGTTACAGTATTATCTAATCAACGGCTAATTTGAAAATGATATTCTTAATGGAGATGAGCAATGAGCATCCAAGGCGAAGAGTAGGCAGTATATTCTTTGATGGTTAGTTTTTTGAACAAAATACATTAATATCAATAAGCTTGTTTAGTGTTCAACGTTATTTTAAATTCAGACGAATAATAAATATTATTCCCCAAAGAACATAATATGTTTGTTTATATCAGCTTATTTTTAAAATTCGAATGACTATTTTTAAAGTAAGTATATTGAATAGTATTACACATGAGAAAATAGATCTTATGTAGTAGACATACGTAATAATTTCTGATTCATGGAGAACCTAATATAAGGTCACAAGTTGAATTGTAATGAGATGAACCTAACACTCCGTTGTTTTTGGACCTTGAGGAAGTAATGAATGTTGAAAATATTCTTCAATCATCGTAATCTCCTCTGACCCCTTAGATGTGTGAGGTTGTTATAATGTAATTCAGATATCTCTAAGACGCAAATATTTTTCGGTTTTATTGAGAAACTCATTCTGTAACGGGAAAGTGCATTGGAATGTTTGAATTTTAGTACTTTGGCTTTTAAGCTAGAAAGTTTTTCTTTATATGTTTTTATTTATAGCATTAAATTGAATTGCTTTCACCGGAAATTACACCGAAATGCCATTAATGCATCTTGCTAATTGCACCCTTAATATACATACTGATTCATTCTGAGCAGAACTAAAACCTGATGAAGTAGTTTGAAAACTAAAACCCGACTACGAAATTCTTAGTGTACTGTAATATCAATGCAATCCTCCCATCGGGACTTTTACTTTAGTACCTGTCTCGACTTGGTTTAGAGGCAAGTTTTGTATAATCTAAAACAATATGACGAATGGGATGGTGCCCATTGACCGCCATATTTTCTAAGTTACTCCTGATATTGAGGCGAATCCAACGACACCTCATGATGATCGCTATGATGGAACATACATATCCACCCACATAAATATATAGACTGCCAAAATCATAACTTTGCCATAGACGAATAAAAAATAATCAGAGTGATGTATTTTAATATTGGCTCTAAATCAACTACTAAGGTATAGTCTATTTGAAAACGAAGAACAGTAATAAAAACTCATTATAAATGCAAATCCGCAAAAAAAAATATGGGGAGTCAACTTATTAGTAATTTCTTTTTATTATAAATCTTTTTATATTGGCCAGTTGTATTTTTATGACTGACTATGTTTTTTGCGGATTTGCTTTTATAATGAGTTTTTATCACGTGTCTTCATTTTCAAATAGACTATAGGTACAAAATAATCAATGGTATCAGTAAAACAGAAATTTTTAGTCTAATAATTGTACAGAACAAAATTAATCGTTCCAAAGTCAGTATTTAAACCGTAGTAATCAACTTATGCGCAATTTAGTTTTCTAGTACAAATTACTTAAAACAATGACTTTTATCGAAAAATGTACGCCTTTTATGTAATTCTTGAAATTGACTTTTTAGATATCAAAAATGAAAGTTTATCACCATTTCCTTTATACAAGTATTCGCTAAAATTAATACAATTCAATAAATACTTGGCAGAATTAATAGGTAATATTGGATCAACAGTAATTATATCAAAAAAATATTTAAAAAAAAGCTTAAAAAATGTACTAAAAAGTAAAAAATATATTTTTTTGAATTCATGCATCTAAAAACCAGAAGCATTGGAGGCGGTCAACTGAGCAAAGTAATTGTGCAACAGTGTTATAGTTATGGCCGTCCTCAAAGCTTTTGGTTTCCAGATGTATGAATTTAAGAAAAGGTTTCTACTTTTTAGTAAGTAAGTACTTATAATTTTTTAAATAAAGGCTTTTTTAAATATTTTTTTTATATAATTTTATTGGTTACCTTTTAGTCATTATATGTTTTACAGACAAATAGGCAGACAAAACCCTTTCATTTGATACCCATGTCAAGGAGTTGTGAAGGAAAAGTAATCCGTCATCTTTAGACGTCGCGTCGGCCTAATTGGATTTGGAACGATGTTATATATACTATATTGCATTGTCACCGGACTTACACGCGTGTGCAATATTTCGAAGTTCTAGCCTAATTAGAACTACTCGAAATTTTGATTACAAGATTTGGCCTAAACATACATACACATTAATGGTACCTACTAGAGATGGAGACATCGACCAAAATTTCTTGTCATTGCAACATGAACAAATCAATAAACAATGTTTAGTTTAAGGAAAAATAAGGAACTTTGTTATGTAAAATAAAGCTCTGGGGCGTTGCGTTGCGGTGGAAAAGCATTTTCCGAAAAATAATGTAATTTTTTTTATAGCACCTCGTCCGTTTTTAATGGAATTCTATTAAAAATGTAAAAAAAAAACACCAACCCGTGAAGAACGGACATTTTTTGCTTTACAGAAACCTCATAAATGCAATATTAATTGTTAATAAAATGACTTTAATAAGTTAGAGCGACATGGCTAAAATCTTGTTTAGATGTTTAACCAGGGTATATCTTAAAATAGTCTGAACGGACATTTTCTGTGTTGCACGGTTGTAGAATATTAAATGGTGTCGTCTTTTACACCCAAATCATTTCGATCGTAAAATTATCGATTTTAAGATGCTCTTATTTTAAATGTCCGTTATGAAATCCTTTATCAATCCTCCCAGCCGGATTTTCTATTTTCGTTCCCAATTTTTTTATAATTTTCATCTAAAAACGTATTATTTTAAAGCATATACGAAAAAATTCGGAAGGGATAGTTTGAAGGTTGAACCCAAGGGGTTGTTCTGTTCCCTGCGTTACGTCAGGTAGATTTACCTCTGTATGTTTCCTCCAAATCGACTCTTCTGTGTATAAGTGTGATTGTGTGGGTGTGTGGATGTGTGCGTGGGCGTAGGTGTTTCCATTGTTGTGGGGTCACACACCTCACCATAACTTACTTCGTGTGGCCTCAAGGAAAAGTGTGGCCATACACATGGCCCCACAATTCTAACCTACTTTAGCCGACTCTATGGGCTCTCTTTACCCCTAAAAAGTGGTTTTTTGAAGATGGCCACATTTGTCATGTTCTGTTATGGTGTGTGATTCAGTCAGAATGAAACCCACCTTGTGTGGCCCTGTATGGTGCTGCCACCTATATTTATATTGGAATTATTTTACACCGCTTCTAATTTCTGTATAACACAGTCTGTGTATCATTAAATGAGTTGTGCGGACAAGGGAAAATTATGTGTACATCATCAAACGAATTGTGTGGTCAAGTCTATGAATGAAATATTATATTTTATCCATAATCAGAGCGACAGTTGTGATTTATAAATTGCTGAATGCATATGTTACAATAATATTAAAATATCACCTCCATTCCTTCTTCCAAAGACAAATTTAATATTTACTCTTTTAAGACTGGAAATTGTATTCAAATAATAAAAACAGTTGAAAATTCCAATAATCTGAAACTGTATTAAATAAATATAGGAATATTTAAATAAGCAAGCGAATTGGTTGAACAAATGCGAATAGTTAAAACAAAATTATTCTAACAATCGAAAGCTAAAGTTCATAACTAACTGATATACCTACTCTGGTTTAGAGGCAACGCACTTGCTTCCCAACCGCTCTAACACATGTGGCGGCGAGCTGGTATGATGCATCTTACTGAGCATTAGAAAGGATAAGCAAGCTAATCGTTATATTCTTCGCCGATTTTCTGCACTTTTATGTAATAGTTGCACATTCTATAGAATACTCTCCTCATTTTTGTTGTAAATAAAAAACAAGAGAAGCATTATACTCTTCGCCGACTTACTGCACTTTTTGTATAACTGTTGCACATTCTATAGGATACTCTTGTAGTTTTTTGTTAACATTATTTGTTTTAGAATATTTTTTGTTTAATTACAAAACATTTTATTTTTTACAATTTTTTAAATAGTTAATATTTTTTTTAAACAATGGAGTTCTTCCTTTAGCCAACAGTAACTTACTGTCCAAATTTTCATACTATCGGACTCTTCCTTCTTCAGTTATGGTGATTACAAGAAACATGACGGACGGACAGATGGACGGGCGGACAGACAGACGTCCGGACGGACAGACGGACTGAATGTTCTTCAGAATTCGATCAACACAGTGATATGAAATTTTTTTTCTCTACGAGCAACCTTATCGGTTTTAGAAATGTGCCGATCGAATGCAGTATACTCTTCGTTTTGAATTTGCGAAGAGTATAATAAGCACGTTCAATAAAGGGACACGCGATCAAACCAGAAAGCGCCAAAATGGCGTCAAAATAAATACCTTTAAATATTTTCCAACATTGCGTATCGCCTGGCATAACCACTCGCTCTTGCTGGAACGAGCTTTTTGGCTAGTAATTTTTCTGTGGAAACCAACTATATGCAATATATCTGTAATATTTTTTACGCTAGTGTTCATTGCATAATGTCGATATTAATTATTTTATCTGCTGTTTACGTGTTTTATCCATTACTTTTAATTCACCCATCCTTTTCTATGATTCCATTTCTTTTTAATCTGATGTGGCCTCTCTAAATCCAGTCCTTATATTGCCAAGGCGATTCGCACCGTGGATGTCTGACTGGCTTCAAGATGACTGCTTAATTAGTGCAATGTATTTTATTTTTAATTTGATACCGAAGCTGGAGACCCCGAATTTGACCCCCCGACCTACAAACTGTTTCTATTGGAAACAAATATTGTCTATATTATTTGTTATTTATCGTATAAATACATCTGTTGAAATTTTTAACTGAAATTTTTCAAAATATTTTAAACAACAAAAATGTATTTTGAGTTTAATTCCGTTTTGTATATAGTATTATAATTTCATATTAAATACATATTAAAATTGAATATAAACATATAAATAAAACGCGAATTGATTCTTTTTGGTATCATTAATAGAAACAGTTGAACATCAGTAACGGCGTCGAAAGTATAAAAAAATGCTTTATTCTATTTCATGTTTATAACAGACATATCTTCATTTGAGAAACTGTAAGTAGCATAATAAATAGTTTGTCACAAATCCATAAAACGTATTAAATTATGTGAAAAATTTTGGTGATTAATATACTTGAGGCTGATGATAATCATTGGTAAATAAATCTACGAACATAGATTCTCACGAAGTTATAGTAATTATTGTAATAACTTTGAAAATTACGGGATTTGCTAAAAAATATATGGTAAGGTGCAATGTTTTTTATGAAAAGATTTACGTAATGGCGAAGTTTATCTAATACTACCTACTCTACCACTTAACCAGGACGGTGGAATGAGATACGGTATCCCATCCAAGTAACGGACTCGGCCGGCGTGACTTAACTTCGCCAATCGAGGTCTCGTCACTGAAACGGGAATCGTACCTCACCGCACATGATATGTGTAGTCTTCATGAATTATGTGGCCATACACGGAGCCACACAGTCCCAATTTATTTTTAAATAAAATAATAGTAATTTTCATTGTATATCACGTTTTGCCTCAAGTTTCTCGTTCGTTAAAAACATGTCGTCTTACAAAGTGTATATTTTGAAGTAAAATGTATCCACCTTATGTGGCCATGCATGATGCCGCACCTACAGAGTAATTTCGTAAAAAAAAATCAAAATTTTCTGTCCAAATAAATTTAGAATGTCTTGAAAGGTCGAGATTTTAAATTTAAGTAAAAAAAAATGTTGTCTGTTTGTCGGTCTGTCTGTAACTTTTTTGTTCGCACGTTTTCTCGAGAATGGCTTAAGTCATCGACTTAATATTTGGTACACGTATGTATTGTAATGAGACCTGGAATTAGTTTATATTTTGAGCTTACTCCATTGAAGGGTTAAGGAGTAAATAGGGGTAAATAGGTAAAGCATGCTGGTAGTAGTCCAGAAACTTGTGATTTGATGTATATACTACAATCCAGTGCCTCAATATTTTTTATAACATTTGTCACCCCTAAACCACCACCATCACTTAATTTTTAAAAGAAGTTAATAAAATAAAACTGAGGTATTCATTTAAAATTTGGCACAGGTATGTATTATCGACATACGGAACTAGATTATATTTTGATGATTCCGTTGAAAAGGTTGGGGATGGAATATGGGCAAATGGGTGTAAGTAAGTAATGCAAGCTAGTAAGAGTCCAGAAATTTGCCTCAAACTTTTTAATGACATTTTTCACTAGTAAATCTGGATGTGTAAATTGTGATTCCTTAGAAAGCGGTTTTTTACTCTGATTTTAGTTTTCATTCTGTGGTGACTTTGTACAAGTTGTTGTGTGGCTATTTCCAAAGTGACATTTCAACTAGGGTCCTTCTTTGCTATTAATAGTGCCTCTGGAAATATATTTTGATATATAATATACCAAATGAATCAATTGTTGTTTGTAAATACTTTAAAACTAACATATTATTATTTCACTTTAGCTACAATTGAATCATGCCAACAGAAAGGTTTTATGGATTTAAAAACAAATATTCTGTTTTAATCTCTAATATATGCAGATAGGTAGTTACCTGCATATACTACAGAACGAAACAAAATATTATCATTTTTGTAACCACTTAAATGGACATTTCTAGAACTGTCAGATTCATCCTCAAAGAGATTTGCCACAAACACAGGAATAAATGACGGCTACCAATTACAAAGCAGGCGGAAACTACAAGAACTTTAACAAGTTCGGTTTCATGCAACTGGACATCACTGATTTATTCAGTCATTATAACGAGGACTAAAGGAGGCCAAGTAGAGGAAATTCTTTAAAACTCAATTTCCCATTTAGATATTACATAATCGCTCTCTTATTGTATGTGACTAGATTTTATTTTTCTGTTGCATGTTTTTAAATTACAATAGTTAATATACAAAAACAAGTATGATGTGTCAAAATAGTTTAACTCATTTAATACTACTGCTTTTCCATTCACAACAAAACACAACAGCAAATTCAACTCAAAACACAAAATGTTCTCCAATATTTTCAAGGATAATATTTGGTTGACAAACACACTTTAAGGCTGAAGTGAGCTATGTGGTCAGACACATCATGTGGCCATATACACTACTATCAGCTGATCTCAAGTCGGCGTCACAATCTATTACACTATATACACAATAAGGCTGAAGACTTAATAGGTTTATTTCGCACTCAAACTTTTAGAAACATTGTGTGGACAAATACACCACTATCAGCTGATCTCAGGTCGGCATTCAGTGTTCGCTATCTATTGTATTATATGCATTATGGGGACATACACACATACATATTTTAAGGGTGAATGAACGCTTATTTGATGGGGCGTACCTGGTGTTTCTATATCACGAATATGTAAAACAGGAGAAAAAAACACACTTTCTCAAATTTGAATTCGAATGAACACAAACTAGGCGGAAGTTTCAATAGTTTGCCTCAATTAGTGTTACTAATTTTCAACTCACAACACAAGTTTCCAAGAATAATATTTCATCGATTTTTTTAGTTTCTATAAAGGAGTTTTATACGCCAAAGCTTTAACTAATTTTAATTATAAAATACTAAATATCATTCATGGAATTTCCGACAATTCAAACGAAAATTAGCAATGTGTTTCTTCTGAGACACTACAATGTTGAAATGTGCAATGCAATTAGTTTAATAGAGGCAGATTTTTTAAAATTACTAAGTACAAAACCAGTAAATAATAAGTCGTATAAATTAATATTCATGTTAACTGAAAATAAAATATATTACCAGGTGTAGTGGATATAAAGTATCACATGGTATACCTACACATATTTAACTTTCATCCTATTAAATTATTATTAAACATTAATTAGTTGTTGAAAATACTGTAAAGAAAATTGATTAATTAGCGATGTTGTGCAAGGTACATTTTAATTCTGATTTGGGAATAAAATGTTAAAAATGTATTTAGAAAGTTAATCTAATGATATGTGTAATCCTTATGAATTCTGTGGCCATACACAGAGCCACACAATTCCAAATTACTATAAAGTCGATTAATAGCACCTTCCTTTTTATTTTATCACGTCTTGCCGAACTTAATTTTCATCATTTATTGGTAGAGATAACTAATTGTAAATTAAGAGGATTAAATTAGTTTAGCTCAAATATTCCACAAAATGAAAACGCCCACATTCAGTTCCACCCCATCTCTAAAATTCGTTAAAAAGTGACGTCATCTTATAAAATGTGTGTTTCCATAGAAAATGTATCTACCTTATGTGGCCACGGTGGCCACGCGCCTACAATTGCCTTTATAATAATTTTATTTTCACTTTTCAATGAAACTAAAATCATCGTCTAGATAGATTTTTTGACTAGTTGCTGAATAGATTTTTTCTTGGCCGTAGTTTTTTTTCTTGTTAAAATAAATCCTTATTAAATTAGCATATTCAAAAAATGCACGGGAAAAGGTTGTAGCGAAACAAAAGTTGTTTTTTATAGTTTTCTTTTCTGTTTCAATTAATTGAAAATGACAATTAAAGTGAATTTTAGTTAGGAATAAGTTTTCACTAAGTTTTACTGGCGTGGCCATCACGATTAAAACTAACTGTTTAGTATTACTCAGAAAAATATTCTGCATAAAACATAGTAAACAAAGTATGGATACTATTAAAAATCATGATAACATTACAAGTTGAAAGTAAGTAGATGCGATAATAAAAAAACACTAAAAACGTGAGAATAAAAGTAAGTCAATCGACGAGTTCTAACATCACTGAAGAAATTATTGGTTAAGAAAAACTTTTTGTAGTCTGTAGAATAATTATAATAATATCTGCGTTCTTTAAAACATAAGTTTATCTACTAGATACTACATAAATACCGAATGGATGTTATGGAGGTTCTAGATACACATACTTTGATAGATTGTGTTAAACGAAATTTTAAGATGTGTGAAAACGTATGTATGGCCACATTACGCATACCTATCAATGACCTGCTCCACACAGACCAATAGGGTCAGTCCACATAACGCATATACCTTTGACCTGCTACGCACCGACTAATGGGGTAAGTCCACATAAGTATTTTTTTGAAAAAAGCAATAGATAGAGCAAGTGTATGAAATTAAAAAAAATAGCAAAATTGAAAGCTAGCAAAACGTAACAACCTGTATGTCGCAACTTCCATGGCCACATTTGTCGGTGAAATACGGGTGGTCGCACAAGCATTGGCTAACCTGTACGTGTGTGTGTGTGTGTGTGTGTGTGTGTGTGTGTGTGTGTGTGCTGTCTCTATTCATACATTCACAAGGATAAATTAGAGAACACGAAAATGCGAAAAATCTCTATTAAGGCTTTTCAAGGCGACGGCAAATGGTTTTTCTGAAAACAGCAATGCAGAAAACATTCTTTCTATTTTTTTACGTATATCTAAATCCTACTAATAATTCAATCACAGGTTCACTCGCTCTTATGTGCAACGATCAAATCGTCCGTTTTCATTTTTTCATTATTGTTTCGCATGAAAAAAAATTTCCACTTTAAACCTTATTAGGAAATCTTCCAATTTTCTCTTCACTCGCCGCTTGCACAAGGCGGAAAATGTTCGTTAAATTTTTTATAAAGTTCCATACACCCTACCACACGCAAAAATCAGGAAACGGTGGTGTCGCGATAACAATTTTAGCCCATTTTTTTTTACATGTTCACTGCTGTTTTACGATCATTTAACAACATTGAAAACTTCCGTCGTAAAGGACTGTTTTCTTGATTTAGGTATATACTATCCGAAAAAGTTTGGAATTCTCATGTCGCGATGAGGCTAAAAATCCTGATCGAGGGCTCCCGTACCATAACATACAAACAGTTCAAGTTAAATAAAAGTTTTTAATAAGTGGAACCAAATTTTATTATTGTTATTTGAACTAGAATACGAAAACCTAGATGTATATCTCAAAACAAGAGCCCTTGCCACCATCAAAGAAAATGCTAAGTAGGTAAGAAACGAAAACAGACATTAAACTTATTTTCACTCACTTAATATTCAGTGCTGTAACTGTTTCATTGACATTATTTATTTTTATTTATCGAATTTGCGATGTGGGTATAGTAGCACAGCTTGAAAAGAAAACATATACCACCACGAAAATCTATGAATGACTCACGAACGGCAATGAATGAGTGAAATTATGTAGTATTTTCTTACCAATAAATACATCTATGTTTTATGTATGTTCAATTATTTACATTAAATCTCTATGTGACTCATTCTAGGTAAGATGTAATAATTATGAACAAACACCGACACCAATTATTGTTAATAGTTAGTCGACAATACCTGAATTTTATTTGTATCCTTGTTCATGAATTTGCTCGCAAATTTTGCTATGAATGTGAGGTGGCCATTTCCTAGAAAGAGACATCCGATAGGGAAATATTTATTATTTTAGGCCACAACATTTTTTCTTAGTACGAATATTTAAAAAAAACTATAGGACTAGGTAAGTAGAACCATAAGAAGACTATTAGTATGAATTTTCACTCAATAATTCCTGTCGTTTTCAAAATAGGTAGATTTAAAACTACGAAATAGGAAGATTAGCATAATCATTAAATTTAAATCTAACTATTTTACAAACCACTGAAAATATAGAGTTAAAATTCTTCGTAATAGTCTTGTTACGGTTCTACTTAGGTAGTCTTATAGTTTTTTTTAAATATACGTACTAAGAACAAATAGTTATGGCCAAAAATAATAAATATTTCCCTATCGGATGTCTCTTCCTAGGAAATGGCCACCTTAAGTATATAGTATGAATAAAATTATTATTTTAAATGTTTATACCATAAAGTTTAGTAAGTAGGTGTACGTCACATTATTAGAGAACGAATTTTAGAATTCGCCGATTTTTTTCAGTGTACAAATGTGCAGTGTGCACTAACTACATGCGTTTTATTGATTTTTTTTTTTTGAAAAAATAATAATAATAATAATAATTTATTGGTCAACGTTAGATACAAATTGTATATGTGACAAGTCAAGAAGAGAATAAAGAAATAAAGAAGTATAAGTGCAAGTATATGTCGGCATAATTGAAATATAATATTAAGATTTAAAATAAGGAACAAGTACAAATAAATATAATATTAAACTAGAAACAGTACAAACATTACTGATTGTAAAGAAAAAGCGTAACAAATAAATACATAGTAAGTAAATACCCGCATATGTTATGTTATTAAAACATTGAGATAGTACTGGTTAAAACCATTTATCGCTAAAGAAATCTGATACACACAGCATTTCTCATATAAATAGAGTTTTAATTTACTTTTAAATTTCGCGAAGTGCGAAATATCTCGGATATCACTGGGAAGAGCATTATATAGAGATATGCAGTTGTAAGAAGGCGATCTCTTATAAATACTTTTGTGATGCCTTGGTATACTCAAGAGATTGCCATGTCTTGTGGGGTACTCGTGATAGTTTGACCTTCTTTCAAATAGATTTAGATTATTTTTAGCATAGGTTAGACATTTATAAATATAGACAGAAGGAGCGGTAAGAATACGATTTTTAATAAAAGTGTCTCTACAACTGACATTTATTTTGAGGTCAAAAATGAGCCTTATTATTCTCTTCTGGCAGATAAACACTCTTGCACAGTCGGAGGCTCCACCCCACGCGAGAATACCAAAGGACATGTGACTATAGGCCATGGAATAATAAATGGTCATAAGGCTAGCCTGATCTAGAACTGACTTCATCTGTAACTGTGCAAAAATGCTTTGTTTAGCTGACTACATACATGGTCAATATGTTTCTGCCAGGAAGGTTTATGATCCAAGAATACACCTAGTAGTTTAGCTGAGTCAGAATATACTTACGCTCAGGCATGTAGCCAGATATAAATTGTAGGGGGTGCTCACGAGATTTTAGATGGTGCCAGTACATTTTTTAGATCAAAGTTGACTATTTTCCTTTTATTTGCAGGTGATTTGGGTACCCAAACTTTCCCAGGGAGTGCTCAAATTTTCTCAAAGTGTGCCGAGCAAACCATAGCTGCTTACAAACGCTACAAACTGTTCGTCTTAAAAATTTCCATAATTACAGCAGACAGCTTAGATTACAAATTAAAATGCTAATGTTATAAGAAACATGAATTTCAACAAATAATATCAAGTCATTTCTAGCTAAATCTATTTTATTTTTTAGTTCCAATTAAGAAATGTAGAATAATATTTTTTTATACAAGTTGTTTGTTTTTTATATAAGTTGTTGTTAATTAATAGGAAAATGACTGTATTGAAAATGGATGGCATTTTCTCCACAAAGAAGATGAAAGAATACTTGAATACAAACATTTGGTATTCGGTAAATGGTTTTACTAGAATCAGTTTTTATAGATCAGTCTTGGTAGGCTATTTATTTCTAAAATTAAATGGAGGTTGTATATCCGAACATAAGGTCGTAAGGTCGATTTGTAATCGACTGGTTGTTGACACTGCTCGCTCTTTTGCAATCTATTTGTTAATATACTGAGATGGTTTATTCAAATCAATAAACGATGCGACGATGTAATAATATATGTAGAATAATAGAGCAATATATATGTTTAAAAGTGAATTATTATTTGTTTGTTTTAATTGCATTGAAACTTCATATACCGTAGGGGGTTATGTAGATACTAGTTTAACCTTCATGGCCGTAGGAGACTGTGTAGATGCTAGTTGTTGAATGAGAATTTTCAAATAAGAAATTATACAAATGCATTTAAGGAATTTTAATTTGCTAGCATAACCAGAAGTCAGGTTATCGAAAGAATGCAAAGATTTCATTAATATTTTTACACATAGCTTTTCTTTTAGTTCCCATACATAGTTATTTTTTCTGATGTTTGCAAAATCCTATAAAGAATATGTTTCAATACAATATCTATTATGTCAATAACATTACTTGCAGTTCAGCAGGTACATCTAATAAAAATTAATTCCTCAAATGTTTAAAATGTAAATTGAAAATACAATATTTATCGATTAAAGGTAAATTATGTAGTTTTCCAGCACAAATAAAATTTTCTATTGAATTTTTTGAGAAAGGTTCATCTGAGAACATACTTAAAAAATTACGGTACATGATTTAATTAGAGACACAAACACCTGTTCTGAAAGTAGCTGAGTTAACACACATTTCTATTGTTTAGTTATCTAAGGTGCTCTAATTGAATATGTTATTTCCTTGCAAACGAGGGGGGTCGGGGGTGTTTCCACCGGGCCCGGAGTTTTTGAGGGGGCCCGGATTTCACACGAATTTCTGAAATTCGGGAAAAGTTGGACATGCATATGCAAATTTTGATTGCGAACCTTAAAACTTATTTTACTGGTTTATCGTCTATCTATCGTGGAGAGATCTTATGAAGGCGGACCTGGGCCCTACAGAAATATCTATCAAGTGAATTTCTAATCCGGGCTGCCCTTATTTGATTTACTTAATACCATCAATGCGAAGAAATTCATTTTCTTCCTGAACGCTTGCATCGCTCCGCATATATTTTGCACGATTCCAGTTTCAGTTGCCAGTGGCGAGCGTTCACTCACTGTTTTAGGAAGAATAAAAAACTTCCATCGATCTTGCTCGATTCAAACTAGAGTCTTAAGTCAAGCCACCTTGTGCCTAGAATCACAATTGGGCAAACAGTTTAATTTCGAAGAGATCTTCAATGCATTTGCATCAGCTAAAGCAAGAAAGGCATAATTTCAAATTATCAATATGATGTAAATTGTAAGAGGCAATATAAAAACTTTCTATGTGAAAAACGAAATGATATTTCATTCAGGATCTTTGATACAACGATGATCCACTAAATGTTCATGTTCTTTATTATACTCTTCGCAAATACAAAGCGAAGAGTACCTATATTGCATTCGATCGGCACATTTCTAAAACCGGTAATATCGCACGTAGAGACGATATATTTATATCACTGTGTTGGTGATCGAATTTTGAAAAACTTTCAAAATGTCCGTCCGTCTGTCTGTCCGTCCGCCCGTCACTTTTCTTGTAAGCACGAGAACTTAAGAACTAAAAGTCTGATAGTTATGAAATTTGGACAGTATGTTAGTGTTCTAGGATCTAGTTTCATTGATCAAACCTGACTCAGCAGCTGTATTTAGAACATTTAGAGAATGAGATAAACCCACTTTATGCAGACGCCAGACGCAGACGCTAGAAAACTAAATGGAGAAAAAAAAACAAGATTCTCGATGAGTACAGTTTGCATTTCCAATATGATGGGCTCATGTTGTTCCTGTGAGACAATAGTTGGATGAAAAATGTACTGGAAAATTAGTCAGAAGGAGAATGCTCAGGATAATTAGCAAGATCTATGATTTTGAGGCCATTTGACTTTTTACGTTGGGATTATTAAAAAATTCAAGTAGGTATAGGATTCTGTAGTGTAGATCGGATTGAACTACGATAACCGTGATGTATTTAATTAAATTTCAACTCAAATTATAAAAAGTTTTTTATAGAATTAGTTTTAAATACCTGGATCGGGATTAAATGCATTTAATAGGCCTGAGAGATACTGAACTGGAGTGTATTAAAAAAGTGGTGACAATTCCCCTAAATTGTGGTCGATTAATTTATAATTATTTACATTTTTTAATTAAAAAATAAGAAAATAAAAAATGGTGTGGATTAATATGTATTCCCTAGTAAACGGTCGAATTGTTTTATCATTATATTCTACAATAAAAAGATCCCTAAGAGGCTCCCAAAATAAGTTACTTCTCACACTCACATTCAAAGATTACGGATCAACTTAAAGCAAAAGATATTATTTATATGTACATTTCTTTTCTCATCATGACATTGCAAAATAAGCCTCATCTATATGAAATGAATATCTATATAATTTTTAATCAAACATGTTACAATATTTTGGATGATGTGTATAGTTTATATGATATAACAATAGGTAATTCCAATAAAATAATTTAAGCAATTATACAATTAGATTTACTTTTTTAGTCATTGGATTTTGGGAAATCATTGAACGATATTTACATTGTCTAAAATGTTACACAATCTTTTCGGTTGGCTTATTAAAGTATAGATCATGGTTGTGCATGACTTCATTGTTATTATCATGTTTTTATGTTTTAATATCTGATTGGGAAACAACATTTTTTTATACCTATTATTTGTCTCTCATTTGTAGTTTTTAAATGACCTGTGAAGTCAATCTTATATCAATTTGAGAAATTACAAAAGTTTTCCAAGGTTTTACAACACGTAGGTTTTCTAATATTTAGTCATACTGTGAGAAAATAATTTGTAGATAATAGACCATAACCAGGCGAGTTGTATAATAAACAAAGAAAAAATAATATTATAGAGCGTTATCTTTTCTCCAACATTTTGAGTAATAATTCAATAATTTCTACAGTAGTTTAAACCGAAGTGTACTTCGGAAAACACGTCCGATTCCAATGACGACACGGACTATACTCATAGTTCGTGTCGTCATTGGAATCGGACGTGTCTTCCGAAGTACACTTTTCTGTAAGTCTGTTGGAGCCTCATCGGGCATTTTTATGACCACTTTAAGTTGGTAGAAAGTCAGTGATTGCTGATTTTTTTATTTTCAATATATGCATATGTATAAGTTACAGATATTAACATTTTTTCAGTACGTTTTTATAATTTCGCCCTCTGTTGCATCCCCTATTATGAAGTTGTATATTTTGAATGTTTCTTAAGAATGTCCCTCACTTATTTTAAACTTGAATTTTTTTACCATTTTTTTATATTTTATTATTAACTTTTGGTCAAGTTCTTACAATTTCACCCCCCTTTACAGCCCCTGCCTTGAAGTTAGAATTTTTTCACTATTTTTCTCTAAATAGTGAACACATTTTCTACTTAATCTGATAGTTTCATAATTTTGGCCAGTTTCACGGAATGTCGTCACACTGTGCTTAGATATTCTGTGTGCTGAAATCGAATGTTCAATTTAAAACATTTTCTACCGCTTAGATTTTGAGTAAATCCCTGGTTTATTGTCAAAAACCGTATTCTGGCAATAAAGACCGGGATTTGCTCGAAATCTTCGCTGTAGGAAATTTTTTATATTGAAAATTCGGTTTCAGCACACAAAAGTACTTAAGGCATGATGGGTTTAGTCCATGGAGTCGATTTTTTTTTGTAGACCTGTGTTATTAAGGCGCTGATAAAATAAATAGAGATATTCACTTGAAATTTGGTGCACGTATGTATTATAAAGACATCTGGAACAGGTTTATATTTTAACACGATTTTGTTGGGGAGGGGGGGGGGGGGGAGTAGAGGTAAATAGGGCAAATGAGTAACGCAGGCTAATAAGAGTTCAGAAACTTAATTTTTGGCGTATAGGCTAGAAGCCAAAGCCTCAAATTTTTTATGACATCTGTCTCAAATATTATATTATTAAAATTCTATGACCAATTATTTCCATATGCTAGAGTGCCAATATAGTCAAGATGTTCTCCTTTGAAGAGACTAGGATGACAAATTTGGATGTGGAAGCAGTGATTCCTTCCTTCCGGTCTTTTAATTTATCTCTTCGGATTTTGCAAAGTACTAAAGTCACTGATTGATAATAATTAATAACTTTACTTAGGCATTCATACAGTTTTTCGCAGTATATGTATTAAGAAAAAAAGTTATGGCCATAAATAATAAATATTTCCCTATCGCCTCTTACCCTTTTGGATATTACCAAAGTAAGCAATAGTGAGCATTATCTGTTTCAACTTCTCACTAAGTATTACCGTATTTAACATTTTTTCTTATTACTTTCACATCTCGTTCCACATCCACGTAGTGGTGTGGAAAAAGTAATCGTAAACAAAAATCACTTTTCTTTGTTGAAATAGGTTTAGAATGTTACATAACAAGGAGATTTTAAATTTAAGCGAAAACTTTCTGTCGGTCAGAATTTTTCTTTTTTGTGTGCTCGATTACTCTGGTATGGCTTAAGATATTGATTTGAAATTTGGTACATGTATGTATTATAACGAGATCTAGAACGAGATTAGCTCATTCCGTTGACGGAATGATGGGTAAATAGGGGTAAATAAAGGTAAAGAAGAAAGGTAAATGTAATGTAAAAGTAATGCAAGTTATTAAGGGTCCAGAAAATTGGAATTTGGTGTAAGCCAAGGTCTCAATTTTTTATGGGATCTACCACCCCCACCACCACCTCTACTGCGTAATTAAAGGGATTTATGAAATAAAATTAAGATATTGACTTAACATTTGTCACGTATGTATTACAACGAGATATGGAACTAGATTATATTTTGTGCACATTCTGTTAAAGTGTTCGGAAGGGTAAATAATTTTAAAAAAAAGCTAATAAGAATGCAGAAACTTGGAACTGAGTGTATATACTAGAAGCCAAGGTGTTAAATATATTTATGACATCTGACACCACCCCTACTCCTTTATACACAATAAAACTGCGATCTAGTGTGTGTATAAGACAAATGTTATCAAAAAATGTTTTGACATTTGTCACCCCCATCACAACCTTGGAGCAGACGATTTCAAATATTGTATTGTTAGAACTCTATGAACAATTATTCACATAGTGGAGTGCAAATATAATATTAAGATGTTCTCGTTTAATGAGATTTGGATAGGAAATTGGGTTGTGGAGGTTCCTTAGACATATTCCCATAAATCTAAATTATATTTTGACAAGTTCTGTAATTTCAATATATATATATTTGTTTGTTTGTGGTTGCTAAGGCTTGATCATATTTGACGTTAGTAAATTTTACTTATTATTATTTTGGGTACATGAACGACATATTTTTAAATAAACTAATTTTATTATATTTGGACATTATTTAAAGAAAATCGTGTTCCAGAAAACTTGAATTACACTTCCAATTAAATATGCATATTACTTAAGTATTTCTGCAATCACTGCTCTAGATTATGATTTATCAACTTATCCAAAGTCACTTAACAGCCACTTCTACTAATTCTAGACATTTCGAAGGATGTTACAAATTCAACTAATGACGTTGATGATGACCGAAATTTGTTTATTTTTAAGAAAATTGCGATGACATAACCATACTTTAAATAAAAAGTACAACAGCCAAAGTCATTAGTACATATTTTTTTTTTAAATTCTAGTCACTTTTTAGAAACAACTCTTCCACCATTTCTTTTTCAAACCAGTATATTTCTGAAAATAAATTTAGGTATATTTTGCATATAATGTGCAGAATCATATTTCATAAAATCTTTAATTAAAATTTAAAAAATAAAGATAATACCCTGTTAACATTTTCTACTCTATGAGTATAAGTGTGTGAATAAACGACAAAGGTCGACAATGTTTAGCCATAAATGTAAACCTTAAACTTAAACTTTGGTCTTGTTTGTATAAGGCTATGGCTATCCATAGTTATTTTTTCATTTTGCTATTTATTGCAAATTTTAGATATTTGTTATTTTATTATTAAAAAGGTAAATAGTTTTAGTTTCTTGTAACTACTCACATATAAAATAAAACAGAGCATTTGTATTAAAATTAGTTTTTCTGACTTCAATTTGCTACAAAATGGATATTCCATGGGTATTCTCTTCAATATTAATATAATTATTTAAAAAAAATTAATATTCATATTCCCTGGTTATGAATGATAAACAACACTATCAACATTAGCAAATAAAAGATAAATCTTAAAAATATTTGACCTTAAAAACCCCATAGAAATGATAAAAAACAGAGCAACTAATTTCTAAGCAGCTAACAGACAGGCAATCAAATATTTAAATTATAAAGACATCTGGTTGAGATGATTCCGTTAAAAGTGTGTAAACTGTAGACAATGAGTAGAAAAAGCTAATAAGCTTCCAGAAACCTCATTTTTTGGTGTATGTACTAAGAACCAACAATGCCTCAAAATTTTTATGACATCTGCCTCAGGTATTATTAAAATTCTATGACCAATAATTATTATTTACCTTTTAAGAGACTTGGATGGAAAATCTGGAGTGGCAATAGTGATTCCTTAGGTAGAGTTTTTTCTTTTTTTTTTTAAAGGAATCACTACTTCCACATGCAGATTTCTTATCCAAGTCTCTTTCAGCGAAAACTTCTTGATACTATATTTGCACTTCGGTGTGGAAATAATTGCTCATAGAGTATTAATATTATAATACTAAAATCGGCTGCTCCAAGGTGATAATGGTGGTGACTTTGGTTGACATAGACATACTAAATCATAATTTTATTTCGTTAAATCCTTTAATAATGAAGTGGGCATATTGGAGGTAGTGGTGGGAGTGGTAGATGTCATAAATAAAACGAGACCTTGGTTTCTAAAATATACACCAAATGGCTAGTTACTGGACACTTACTTTACTTATTTACCCCCCAACCCGTCAACGAAATAAGCTCAAAATATAATCTAGTTCCAGATTTCGTTATATAGTTGTCTCCATTCCTGTTTGTTTTTCCTAGGTGCACTTCCTTATTTTTATAGATATATTTAATTTTAATCTTAATCTTTGTAATTTTATGTAATTTCTGACGTGTGTATACAATGTACAATTGTCTGACACAAATAAACTCTCTCTCTCTCTCTCATTGTGAAATAAAAACCAGCCAGCCAAACATCAAAGACAGCACTATTACCTTCCGGCAAGGTACTCAAATTTTTGCGTATTAAAATGAACAAAATAATATTAGAGAATTCAAAATCGTATTTTCGGTAGAAACTTAATGATGTTTCTGGTAAATTTTACTCTGTTTTGCATCAAGATAGGAATATCTGATGCATTGGTGGACGCATTGTCCGCTCTTTACGACATTGACAGATAAATTCAACGTCTCTGTTTATCTGTTCCTTAGGTATGACGTTTTAGTTACGGGTAATTCGCGTAACAATATTACAAGAGTTAGAAATTTTAATTAAAAGAGTGTTTATTTCTTATATATTTTAAATGACAGTAATGATGTTTTGTCTATTAAGTAATACATTATATTTATTATTTAATATAGTTTAGAAAACTCGAACATGCCCGGTTCCCCTATATATTACTCGGTCGGCAGCTTTGAGTTTTTTATGCGCCGTAAAAATATGAAGTGAACTATACTAAATTCACGTACCAAAGTCATTAAAAAATTGAGACCTTGCCTTCTAGTATAATATACACCAAATCCCAAGTTTCCGAACTCTTACTAGCTTGCTTTATTTATTTTTCCCTATTTACTGCTATTAACCCCTCAACCCTTCAACAGAATCAGATCTAAATATAAACTAGTTCTAGATGTCGCATGTCGCTATTCACTATATTTTGACCCCCCTTTATTTCTGTTATTTTTGGAGATAAAAAGAAAGTATAAAAGTTGTAGGGTTGTATTATAGTATATACTTATATGTTTTAAATGCAATTAGAGAAACAATTGCTTGTATAAGTCACGTGATATAACAATGAAGGTTGTTTTTTAAATGGAAAACCCTATATATTTTTACATACATTTTACATCTTTTAGATATTTTTCCCTAATTTCAATTATATCGGGGTTGAAAGGTCCATCTGTAATATTTCTTGATATATCCGACAATAAATATGCTCCAAATATGCATATAGGTATTTTACGGATAATGAAGGAAGTGCAGTAATTACTCTTACCCAGTAGGCTGAGACTGATACTATGACAACATTGTTACTATTTGCATTTCGTATTAATATTATTTGATCAAAATGGCTTACTGAGAAGCCGAACATTTTGATATATTATAACAATAAAAATAAAATCCTTAGTTGAACAATATTTTATAACAGAAAATAACAACAAAAATTTTACAACAGCGTCAGCATCTTTGGATGCATTTTTCAGGGCTGTTTGGTGGCCATGGAATTTCTCAGTCATTACCAATCCAAATGTCAAATTGACCATTTAAATTCTTCCTAACTTCCAAAACATTGAGCTCTGCTACCTCTGGCGGTATTATTTCTAAACGTGTTTCCCGTGTTAGGGTAAAATTGTAAAAATAGCCCTGCAATTTTATCTCTAAAAATACCAAACCGAATTTTAACAGATGTTCTACCGATTTTTTTAATTTCAACAACTCTTCTTTGTCGTTGTTTTTTTTTTCTCCCACGAACGTCTATTTTTGTGCACACAAAAATAGTTAGACCGATAGAAATTTTTTTGCTCAAATTTGAAATCTCGATGTTTCATGACATACCAAAACTATTTCAACAAAAAGGAAAAAATCTACAATTCTTTTAGGATTAATATACTTCCACTTTTACCTTTTTTTAAAAAGAATGCCTATTAGACACAATCGCAATATATCTTGAATTACGTTTTTGTGGAGTAAATAAGTACGTCCAGTGATCGTGTCGATTTACTTTAGAAATACATTCCATACATCAGCCTAGTGGAGACGTAAGCGTGGTATGTAATAAATTCTTCATTTGCCTAAGCAGCTCCTAAGAGTGGACACTACGTAAGGCTGGTGTGGAGGGGGACAAAGCTCCAAATGAGGAAATATCTCCCTAATAATGAAATTTTAGCCACAAATAGTCTTCAACAATCCCGTTGTATTTATTTATGTACATCTTTCACTTATTTTCAGTTAAATAACATCACCCAATTTGCAAAAAACAGCTTATTGTTAATCATTAAAATTATGATTAATAATGAGCTGTTTTCTGAAAATTGGGCGATGTTATTTAACTGAAAATATGTGTAGGTTGTACATAAATAAATACTACAGGATTGTTGAAGACTATTTTTGGATAAAATTTGAATATAATGGTGATATCTCCTAATTTGGTGCTTTATCCCCCTCCCTACTAGCATTACGTAGCGTTCCCTCTTAAGTTTCGAAATAAATAGTAAGTGAATATAATTTTTAAATTAATAGCGTTTATTGCATCTTCCAGTTGAGACACTCGTCTATTGTTACTCCTAATAACTTAATTCTTGTACAATGATTACAAACTAAGCCATTTATAGTAATATTTAACTGAGACATGTTTTTGTCAGTTATGGAATATTATCGCTTACATTAAGATAGATGTGTAGACTTATACTTATTCGACTTATAATACATTCTTACATTTGGCACACAGCACTTGAAATAATAACTATTGATGGCAATACTCAACTGCATTCCACCGCGCATTTTATAAGTGAAATTTTTAGTGCATTTCGGGATCTTTGGCCTAATAGTTGCTATACTGTGGATGATCCAGTCTCGTAACTCTGATTGAATCAGATTTCCGAAAGTTTGCTCAGAGCCAGGAAAATAAAGACTGGCTCCTTTATTGCTCTTCACGCCACTATTCCGGGCACTCGTATGAGTTTAATTGAATTATACTCACACAGTCCGTCCAAAATATCCCAACAGTTTAGTACTAGGCTAGAAGTCACTTTGTTTGAATCCTCAAAGCCTGACTGTCGCTGAATTTATAAATACACTTGTGAACGAAACCTCTTCTGAGAATATCATTTGTGTACAGCAAGATATCGTATACCTCTGCTTGGAGCATCTACGGTACAAGTGCTCTAATATTTCCAAGCTAAGTGCTGTCGACACACGAGCCTTTAGTTTGCCTCCGTGGACATCAGCACGTGTTCCCTGAGAGTTTCCGTATCATTCCCCACCGTCAGGATTCCATAAGATACATTTTATCGTGTTTAGCATATCTCAACTAGAGAATACGACTGTGTATATAATGATGAACCTATAGCCGAGAAGATACCGCTCATATTTCGATTGAATGATGACTTTGTACCTTACAGATAGAGCTAACGCCTTCATGTGCCTCAGATATTGGTCCATTGCTTCTGATCTAAATATTGCCGCCAAAGACTCTCTGATCCATGAGAAATGAGTACCAGGAAGATATCCAAAAGTCTCACGGTCATTACTTGGGCTGGGTCCCATTTGCAAGCCTGATATAATCAAGTGTGATAATGAATTTTTAAAGGAGTTGAGTAGAAAGCCTTCCAGTTCTCTCTCTTCTGCTTCTATACCTTCGCTGGGCTGATTTATAGATCTACCAGTCGATTGGTAATTTAGAAAGTGTAGATACAAGCTCCTGCGGATATTACATGCTATACTCAGTGCGATTCTGCCATACATATATTACAGATTCAAGATTCCTCGGCTCTCTCGATGATGTGGGAGATACACGCACGCGTTGAACTGACGATCTAGCATTGATGCTCCCATAGATATTCATCATCTTGCTGGTATATCTATCTGGTAGGCACAGTTCATCTACAGCCCGCTTGACTATCTATTGTAAAAGAGTAGAGCAGAACAGGAGTAGCAAGCTTATTTGTAGCAGACGTCTCATTCTTCCCCAAAAGTTCTAACAATCAAATCTTACACATCCTAAATATGATATTGTTGCACACCCAAGTATGTGTAGTTTTCTCCAGCATCCATATGCCTTAAGACCCCACATGGCTCTCTTTTGGGTTAGGCGACCACGTCTAACCCAAACTCCTTACTTATGGCCCACGTGCACTTCCCGACCACCCTTAGCCTCAGAGGGTTTTTAAATTCGCGCTCTCACGAGCGCGTACTTTAGGATCTTCCACATACAATAGATAAATGACATGCCTACTATTGCTGGGTAGGCACCAGTGGCATTCCCGAATTTTTTGAGCTCAATACATAACGCCAAAAGTGAGACGCAAGAGAGGAGAAGAATCAGAGAATTTTCCTGCGTGTCACCTGCTCCGTCTAGACCCGCTTGGCATCGGATCTTATACCAATGTGAATTCTTTAGAGTGATAGCAGATATTATATGCATCTCATAGGTTCTCCTACCGCAAGATGTTTGAAGAAGTGTAATAGTTCATATCCATGTTGTGTTAAATGCCCTACGACAGTCAATCCAAGATTCCGCTTGTAAGACATAGAATCCTATGTAATACAGCATTCTACGAACAGGCTATTTTTACAATCTGCCATTATTTACTTAGCACTACGCAGCTTATCAGCTTCAAAAGTCAACCTGCCGCAGTGTCCAAGCATACAGCATATGTGTAAATATCTTGTCAAGAGTTCAGAAAGATGGTTGACCTATAATTACTTGGATCGGCCTCCTTTTTGGAAATCAATACAGTAGTTCCCTCGACAAACAAGTCGGAAATCTGCTGCCCCTCTCAATTAACCCCATCTTCAAACCTCTAGCCAGACGACAATGGGCAGAGGAAAATTATTTCCTTTGCCATTTGTGTCACCCTTATTTGGAGCAGCGAAGGTCGTGGAGCCATCAAGAACTTATTGAACTTCCTCCGAACTGATTGGCGGGCACACTACTGGCTCCTTAAAGATTATGTGGCAGAGAGATTCGAACTGTGCTGCACGTACTGATGAAACGGTATTGAAGAGACGCGCCGTAGATTCCTTTGTGGAAGTTTTCGACATCAGCTACAGTTGGCCGATTATCGACAACACGCGAAGGCCCTTGAAATGGACGAGCAAGATTTGTACGGAAGAACGTATGGTCTATAATCATCTTACTAGCTTCTCTTAATAGCCATAAGTGCTCGAATCCTATTCAGACTATATTGCTTAATAGTGAACTTCACTGTTAAATTTAGAAAGTGGCGTAGGCGTCTTATATCCATTGCTATTCGCTGGACTTTTGGAATAAATGCAGTGTCAGTTGTTATATATTCTACCACACTCTACATTCGTATATATTGTCTGGAAGTGTATCAGGCACTTCTTCCTGCTGACGAGATACGAATATATAACTTGTCCTGTGCAGGAATGAGAGATACTTGATCCCTGAACTCATAGAAGGCGCGACAACATCTAATCAGATTCGTACAAAGGTGCAATGTATTTCTGCGCGTAGGTTCGTTGCTCACGTGACAGGTCAATTAAAGCTTTCATGTCCATTGCGTTTATTTCCGCCGATACCGTCCTATTGGGCTCATCTAACTGGTCTCCTACCCCCATCCGAACAAGGCTGATTATAAGCAGTGGCGTAATTTCAGCATTTTTATTAGGTAGGCAAGGATTTTTCATAGATAACCTAATAAATGGAAGCAAAGCGAACCCTGTAATTCTTAATCGATAACCCTATAAACCAAATGACTGAGGGAAAGCGAGTGCTACAAAAAGTTAAGCCATAGACAGAAAACCCGGAACCCAAATGACCGAAGGAAAGCGAGTTTATCACTTCACAAGTAATATTAAACTCAAAAGAGGAAAGGAGAGTGGTGTAAAACAACCACTTGGTAAATAAGGCTCGGGTAAAAATCGGAAGACTTGACGATCGTTCGCCGAACAGTTGTGCGAACGTTCCCCAGATGATTTTTTGCGATAACACCGCGAGCATTCGCAATTTTATAAACAAATGGTAAATAATATGATTTTAGATTCCAAACTACTTCTATCGTAAAGTATGAGTCAAAACAAGAAAAAAGTATGTTATGTTGAAAACGTTTAAGTTTAAGAATTTGTTAACGTATAAACATTGAAAAAATGCGTTTTTTAGCCTTTTTACTTTCAACAACTTTGGAACGGAAATACATTTTTAGATTCTGAAAGTGCAAGGCTTTAACTTTAACTTTAACTTTAACTCATAGCATATTATAACTTTGGTGGTGTTGGTGGTGTTTCAAAAATACTAGAAAGAAATCTGAGGCCTTGCTTTCTAGTATATACACCAAGTCCCACATTTCTGTACGCTTACCGGCTTGATTTACTTATTTTCCCCTAATTACTCCTATTTAACCCTCAACCCTTCAACGGAATCACCTCAAAATATAATCTAATTCCAGATGTCGTTATAAAACATATGAATTCCAAATTTCAAGTAAATATCTCAATTTCATTTTACCAACCCCTTTAATAATGGATTAAGGGTGGTGGGGTGTTGAGAAATATTGCTAAAAAATCTGAGGCCTTGGCCTCTAGGACATATACCGAATTTCAAGTTTCTGTACTCTTAGCAGATTTTTCCCTATTTACCAATTACCCTCACTCGTTCAACGTAATCATGTCAAAATATAATCTGAGATATCGTTATGCGTGTAACAAATTTCAAGTGAAAATCGAAATTCAATTTTATCAACTCTTTTATTAATGGAGTGGGGGTGGGGGTGATGGGGGGATGAAAATGTTATAAAAAAACCTGAGGCCATCACTTCTAGTATACACCCCAAACCCCGATTTCTGTACTCTTATCAGCTTGCTTTACTTATTTTCCCCTATCTGCCACTATTTAACCCCCAACCCTTCAACGGAATCATCTAAAAATATAATCTAGTTCCAGATGTCGTTATAATACATACGTGTACCAAATTTCAAGTGAATATTTCAATTTTATTTTCTCAACCCCTTTAATAATGGAGTAGGGGTGGTGGGGGGTTAAAAAATATTATGAAAAAATCTGACGCCTTGGCTTCTAGTACATGCACCGAATTTCAAGTTTCTATACTCATACCAGATTGCTTTACTTATTTTCCCCTATTTAACCCTATTTAACCCCCAACCTTTCAACGGAAGCTTCTCAAAATATCATCTAGTTCCAGAAGTTGTTATAATACATACGTGTACCTAATTTCAAGTGAATATTCCAATTTTATTTTATCAACCCCTTCAATAATGGAGTAGGTGTGGTGGGGGTTGAAAGATATTATAAATAATCTGAGACCTTGGCTTCTAGTACATATACCGAATTTCAACTTTCTGTACTCTTACCATTCCAAGCACACGCACCTTATAATTTTAACATTATTTGCTGCGGCTTGTTACATCATTGAATTCGTATGTACTTCCCATGTTTTAATTATTCACACCTCCCTAGACCATAGCAAGATTAGACATAATCATATCTAAATGAAGCTAAAAGTATGAGCTTTAGTCTAAGGTATATTTTTGCAAAAATTTTAAGATTTGGAATTATTTACAAAAATTCAGTAATTCGCTTAATTTAAAATATCGCGATAACTATACAGTCTCGACAAATGCTGTAATAAACTTTCATATTCGAGATTAAATTACAAAAATTTTGACAGAATGAATGTGACGGCTCAAAGGGTGGCCATGTAACAAACAATTTAATATTCAACTCTATGAAGGGGTGCAGGAGGTAAACGACGCGTATCTAGGTTGGGCAACAAGTGGCTTAGCGTTGTATATCATCTCCCATATCAGATGAAATGGGTCGCTTGCTTTCATCATTCCAACCCCACGACCTTCGTATTTTGACCATATGCGGTAGGACTGTACTGACGGTTATGTATGTGTCTTACCCATCTTTTTGTTGACAATCTTTTTCCAAACCCAGTATGTTAGGAACATTGAGATAACGAGCGGAAATTTTATACGACCTATCTTCAATAAAATACTACTATGTGACATAAGGGAGTATCTTGTGTAAAACGGGATGTTGGTCACATTAGTATATGATTGATCAATACAAGATGGCGGTAAATACATGGAACTAAAACTAAAATTTCAACTTGACGTAACTTAATATTATTTCATTTATTTATATTAAATTACACGTCAGCAACGTAGTTTTAATATTTCATGCCATGGAGAAGACATTAGCTTTTCCGTATACACATTAGTCACTAGGCAAAAAAATGTTGAATACCTTATATATTCATGTGTTATTACTAACCGATAGAGAAATGAAAGTTTGAATTAGATGCATGGTTTTCTGTGGCCAACTAACAATCAAGAATGCAATTAATTGTTCATTGTCGGTAATTATTACTAATACTTCAGTACTTTTTTCTTCGCATTGATATCTAATTTTAAAGGCCACTTTAAAATTACTAAATCAGTACTAACCATACAAATAATTAGTAAAACTCGATCAAAGGATAGCGTTACCTAACGTATGTTTGCAATACGTACATTCCTAACTGATCATAATAAACCAGTTTCGCAAAGATTAATTAGCAACTATTAGAAAAATTCCCATCTTTTTAAAAATGTTCAACTAATTAAATGATAAAATAACAATAACGATTTTATTGGTCGTAAAAAGAGACGATGTTAATGTTCTAAAAGTAAGCAACATGCTAAATATACGTATACGTAAACAGAAAAAGAATTAGCACTTTATTATAGAATTCCCCCCTGTAAATCAAGTAGTAAAGAAAATCATCGACACTCACCGCTTCTTCCATGTCAATATTCCTGGTAAGAAGTACCATATTGCGCGTGAAAATAACACAGTTTCTCACAGTATAATCTCTGGGCACAAATTCAACGAGAAAATCTCACAGTTTGCTGTTACTACATGAATATGATTAATTAAATTTATATAAAAAGAGAGACGCGTGCGAACCGCGCTCTGTGATTGCCAGCTACTTAATGTTGGTAGTACTCTTGGTAGAGTCACGGCCTACTTTACTCTCGAAGTGAAAGATACAAACAAGCTGTTCCACGGCCTATCTGAGTACTTCTTTGAGAGATTTTAATGGCTTCTATTAATGCACAGCGGTTTATGTTGATTTAAAAGTAATAAAGATATACTCGTGATAAGAAAAACAAATGATAATTAAGTATTACGAGACAATTAAAATGTGGGACTTGAATGTATTTTCGATTAACATTTCGTAGTAATGGTGCAAAAAATATAACGTGATATCACGTATATATTTACCTGATTTTCATGTACCTAGTAGTAAATATCGACCAGAAATGTTTACGAGTTACTTCAACAGTCATAATAAAATTATAGGTACTAAAAAGATTTGTAAACCAATAAGAACAATCATGATATAATTGTTAGAATCATTGCTTCCAGTTATGGACTACCACATTCAAAAGAATAAATAGAATAAATTGAAACATTACTTTTTATAACGATCCTACATAGTATCTGGATCAAATGTACAATTAAAACGTTATGTGTATAGTTCATTATCAATGCTTCATATTTATATTAATTTTAAGGTATATGCCAATAAGTATACTCTTTTCACTGCATTATTTTGTTAGTACCTATTCTAGTAACATTGGTCTACAAAAAGAGTATTTTCCTTCCTGTGAAAATGTTTACTAGTAAGATATAATTTAAGGGAAAAATTTAACATCGAAACATCTATGGTCTATTTGTCTTTTATATTTCGTTTCAGACTGTTGAAATGTCTAACATATTTTCATTTTACTGTACCCTTTTTCATATGAGATACGATCTAGTGGCACCTTCGTTCTTGACGAATTTTATGATTTCAGGAAAGATACCAAATACGAGCAAAAAAAAACAAATACAGTTTTAATGTTGTATTATTCCAACACTCGATAAACGACAAAATCAAACATGCAAGAATATGAATTTAGGTATCAAAATTTATCAAATACACAATTTTCACAAAAACGATGCTAGGCGCCGGTCGGCGTCGAGAACTAAAAATGCAAGAATATAAATTTAGATATCAAAATTTATCAAGTACCCAATTTTTACAAAAACGACGCTAGGCGTCGGTCGGCATCGAGACGTAAAAATGCAGGAATATGAATCTAGGTATTAATACCTAGATTCATATTTTTACATTTTAAAATGTATCAAACACACAAGTTCTACAAAAACGACGCTAGGCCTCTGTCAGCGTTGAGACGTGAAAATGCACAAGTTTTACAAAATTGACTCTAGGCATCGGTCGGCATCGAGACATAAAAATGCAAGAACTTTAATTTAGGTATCAAGATTGGCCAAATGCACAAGTTTTACAAAATCGACGCTTGGTGTCGGTCGGCGTCGAGATGTAAAAATGCAGGGGTATGAATCTAGGTATCAAAATTTATTAAATACACAAGTATTACAAAAACGACGCTAGACGTCGGTCAGCGTCAAGACGTAAAAATGCAAGAACATGAATTTAGATATTAAAATGTATCAAATACACAAGTTTTACAGAAACGACGCAAGGCGTGGGTCGGCTTCGAGATATAAATATACATTGCGAAACTAGGTATCAAAATGTATCAAATACACAAATTTCACAAAATCGACGCTAGGCATCGGTCGGTGTCAAGACGAAAAATGGAAGAATATACAAGTTTCACAAAAACGACGCTTGGTGTCGATCGGCGTCGAGGCGCAAAAATGCAAGAACACAGATTTAGATATCAAAATTTATCAAATGCACAAGTTATAAAACACGACGCTAGGTGTCTGTAAACGTCGAGACGTAAAAATGCCAGAATATGAATCTAAGTATCAAAATTTTTCAAATTCAAAATCAAATTTGAACAGCACCGAACGCTTTTGTGTCCAACAAAACAGCAGAATTTCCAAGCGTTACACAAATCGCTACTGAACCCCCGTATTACCGCTACTTCTTCGATATGTTAAACATGTTCAATGCTAAAAGAAATTAAGGCATTGGTTTCTAGCACATATGCCAAAAATGAAGTTTCTGGACACTTACTAGCTTGCTCTACTGATTTTTCCCAATTACATCCCCCCTCCACCCCTTCAACAAAAATACATGCGTGTGCCAAATTTCAAGTGAACATCTCAAGTTTATTTCATCAACCCCTTTATCAATGGAGGTGGTGGTAGGAGAGGTGAAGTTGAAAAATACTATAAAGCTATCTGAATGCTTGGCTTCTAGTATACGCACCAAACTTCAAGTTTTATTTTTTATTTTAAAGATACCTACAGTTACCTAGTTTAAGTTTAATTGTTCAAACGGAATTGATTTTTATTTATTGATAGGCCCGATATTTATGTTCATTTAAATAAAACTCTGAAAACCGAACTGATGTCGCATTCTATTGCAAATATCCTTGTGGATGTAATTGTGTTTACCTCCACATACCTATGCTAAACTTAATTGTAACGTTCTTTGCGCTCACAATTATTAAATGTTTGATAGCTCAAGATTGCCTATAACTACACGAGTCTGTCTGACAGCTGATATTGTTTTATTACATTCAATGGCTACTATGATTTTTCCAATGTTATTAGGTTACCAGATTTACACAGAAATGTGCCATTTTAGTTTCCAAAGCCCACTAATCTATTATCTATTAGCCGCATGTTTCTAAAAGCTTGGTTGAATGTATTTTGGCTGAAATCTCAAATATTTCTGAGCGGATTTTCAAAATTTTGGTATCATTAGATTCGTATGAAAATGAGGTATTTAAAAATGTTGGTGAACGATTAAATTCCCATTTAAAAAACCGAGTTAGTGGGTAAAAATCACATTTAAAAATTTTAAACGCCTCTAGAGAATTAAGTAATGCAATCATATTGCTCTTTTTATTTTTATAGTAACGTAGCACACAAACTAAAATATATTTTGGGCACCACAGCACTCTGGATTCAGAAATAGATTTTTTAATAAAATTTTTAATGTTTATCAAAAAGTGACCAAAATGGATGTAGTGTATTCAAAATTTCCTCTAGATTCCAAAAATGTAAAAATATATAGGATGTTCCACTTAAAAATCGAAAGTTGTGGGCATTTCCGGTCATACCGGATGTGCACCAAACTTGATTTTTTATTGAAAAGATGGCATTTTAGTTGTGTAATAAGGCCTCCAAATTTCAATTTTCTATTCCAAATATTTTAGGAAATATCGGGGCGAGTGCAATTCGTGACTCACCCGGTATAGTAGTTTTATTCAAGCTTCATTTAATTGTATTATAAAACAGACTTCACTGTTTAAAAAAATGCTGCTTCATATACACTAATAAAATAAAATGATTTCTAAAATGTATCCTAAAAGTTTAAGAAGTATTTTTGACACTAAAAGCATATGGCATTGTGATTTTTTAATACTAGATACCTAATAACCTATAATAATTATTTAAGAGACTTGTTCTGGCTTACAACGACTGCAATTTTTGATGCAGAGAAAATTTTATTGTGCACTATGGCCATACTTTTAATATATTTTTAACGGGCCTCACATTTATTGATGATTTCTAATAATTTTTGAAATTTTATAAACATTGATTTTATCAATTTGAGTTTTTTTACAATGTGACTTACACTAATTTATTTTAGTAGTCATAACTGTATAGTTAGCACGTTTCTGACTCCAAAAATTCTAATAAACATTTGATATTTTAAATTTTCATATCTTGTCATATTTACCATCACGAACACTGGGCTTTCAAGATGGCCTCCCTCTATAAAATATTTTTGTGTTAGTAGCAATCATTTCACGATATTTAAATTATTAGACGATTCCTATAAAACATCTGTAAGATAATGCACCTTAGTGTAACTTTTTCGTGAATCTTACAAAATAGTTCACTTACTTTCGCGATACATTTGTAGCTCTTATAATAAATGTGTTAGGACTGAGTTGTAAATGCAGCCATGAAAACAGAATTTGTTTAATTTGCATAAATGTAACCTAGAACTTAGTAGCAGTAAATCACCGTATTTACAGAGCTGTTCACTCATGGTTTATTTATTTCCAAAAACACGTAGTTACTTTTACTGGTGGAAACAATAGTGCTTTCGAATATGACCTGATACGTTAACAGTGCAGTGAGTGAAATGCGTCGTTTCATTTTACAGCAGTGTAAACTGTGTCTTATTGCCAAAACCACTACGCCGTTAATACATGTACCTAATATTTTTAAAACCTCTTTTTAAGTTTCTTCATTAGCCTAAATCTGCTGTTTTTAGTTATATGATCTGTTAAGATTTGCAACACTCTTGTCAATGTTGGTAACCAAAATTTTGGGACAATAATTTTTTATTAACTTGTGTACTATAAATAATTATGACAAATTTTCATTAAAAGACCGACTTTAATTATGACTAAATATAAATATAGACAGCTAATGCAGGAAATCAATTTTCTTAAATGTTTTATTGTATTATTAGCATTAGCCACCACATTTTTATGCTCAAGTAAATAATTCTGTTTTGTAATGACTTTGTTGCTGTTTCCATATTACAGCAAATACAAGTAAACCATTGTAGGATGGCCAACAGCCGCGCAGAGAGAGAAGAAATATCGTCGCTGTTGAATAGAGACAAGTTTCTTAACTATGAACGTAGTACAGTCGGGGAAAGAAGTTTAAGTAAAAGGTGCTCTCTTATTCACGAACAATACGGTTATGTCATAGGCCAATTGATGTTTTCGATTGAACAACAGTTCTTTGTATACGTAACATTAATGTTTATAAGTAGATACTTCTAATAGGTACCTATGTGTTAAATAAAAGTTATACACTACAAGCACTTTTCTTAAGACTGTACTGATGTTTACACGAGGAAGGAACATAAACAAGTGACCTCCGTAAAGGTGGGGTGGTTTCAACTACTGCGCATCCTAATCTCGTTGGCCATTCTAGGATGGTCGACCTGTACATTGCTATATAATAATTATATAATATGCTCTGGAACAACATTTATTCTTAAAAGCAAAATTGTCACAAATAGATCTTTTAATATAACTGTTTTGTAAGATGATAAGAAATAACTATAAAATAATTCGAATGTATATTTATAACGGTGCTAAAAATGCTGCTGAACGATACTAAAAAATCGTTATAAAATGATTTAGTTTTATAAGATGAAATATTAGTCACGAAAACATTTATAAAATAATTTCTTAACTCCATTATAAGATATTTTATAATTTTGCTGTAGAAACGTTTTAATGATAAATTTATCAAATAGTTCAGTTGCAGACAACAAAATAGTATTTTCTGGAACTCTAACATAATCAATCAGCATTTAGAAGCATTAATAAAATAACAATAAAACAAAATAATCGTAGAACATTTAAATTATAAAACAAATTTGCTGGTTGTGTAGTGGAGGGTTGAAAAACATTATAAAAAATCTGAAGCCTTGGCTTCTAGTACATACACCGAATTTCAAGTTTCTGTACTCTTACCAGCTCGCTTTACTTATTTTCCTCTATTTACTCCTATTTAATCCCCAATCGTTCCACGGAATAATCCTAAAATATAATCTAGTTGTAGATGTCAATAGAATATGTACGTATACGAAATTCAAGTGAATATCTCAATTTTACTTTGTCAGCCCCTTTAATAATGGAGTGGGGGGGGGGTGGTGGAAGATATTATAACAAATGTTGAAGCCTTGCTTCTAGTACATACATCAAATTTCATGCTCAAAAAACAATCCAGTTCTAGATCTCGTTACAATATATACGCGTATAAAATTTCAAGTCAATATCTTAAACCGTTCCGGAGAAAACGTGCGGACAAATAAAAGTTATAGACAGACAGACCTATTTCAAGAAAAAATGTATTTGAAAATTAGTTTGCGATTACTATACTTGCAATCCATTTCGTGGCACAGTGGTACCGTTGACATCAAAAGTGCGACAAAATTATTTTCGGCAACTTTCTGTTGCAAATGAGAAAAATATGTTAAATTTAGGTAATAATTGTAATAACATTAAAAACTGTATTTGTGTCATTTTCGTGAAAATAATAAATTTCTGCTGAATAAATTAATTTTATATTTCGGGTTCAATAATCTTTGATAATATTGATGCTTTGTGAATTTTGCAGTTGTAAACAAGGACAATGCTTCATCTTTGGTAAACTTTTGGCTCTCATTGTGTTTGGCACGATAGGCTGAACATATTTTTTTCGCACGTGTAGGTGGAGTGGAAGGCTCCTTTAAAAGTTTTGCACTACTTAAGATGCAGGCCGATCTGAAAATCTGCCGGCTGCAAAACTTAATTCTTCGGGACTTAGTTGTTCTTTGAGATCCTTAGTTCTTCGTTGTTTACTTCGCAGTAAAATTTCTACGAAATCTCTTTTAGGCCGGCCAGTTGAATTTGAACTATAAAATTTTCGAGGTAATATAAATTCTTCGTCTAACCGTTCTGAATTATTTGCTACGAAACGGTCGCAAACAAGGTTGCTTGCCTCCCAAATTGACGTGAATTTCGCATAAAATAATTTCAATGAAATTATCAGACTCACTTCTAGACGTGAAATTATTTTTGAAATGTTTCTTTTTGCTATTAAAAAACTAAGCAATTTATTAACCATATGGGACACAATATTTTTCCCTCTTGTCGGTAAGGCGTCCAATAACTCTTTTCTTTGTACACCTGATACCTTAAAAGAATGTTTTAATCACACAATCTCATTATTAGAAATAATAATATGATTTATAAAAAAAAGAGCAAAATCGAGCAGACAGTTTTATAACACCCTGTTTCACAAGCATATACTGCAACTGAATAAATTATAATCTGAAAGTACTATGGGTACTTTTGTTTATAACTCTATGTAAAGTTAAGAACAATAAAATTGGAAATGTCTGTTTATCCACATTTTATACAATCGCATATTTTTACTAATATAAAAAACAGAAAAGGGAATTTTACGAATGATAAAAATACGTATTTACCTGAATAATGGCCCCCTATAATAAAATTTATTAGAAATTACTTGATTATTAAAACAGGTTAATTCCTTCGAAGAGCTGTACAGGGGAGGGTTGTAAAAACAGTAAATGTAGTAAATACTCATTGAAATTAATATTTAGTTTCACCCTTTTTGTCGCGTTTTACATGGCAATGGTACCACTGTGCGTGGATGTGAAAGTAATTACAGAAGCCTCACTGACAATAGAGAATTTTTAATGTTTTATTCGCATTTCTAGATTAGGTCCAGTGACAGACAGACAGGTCGACAGGCAGACTGACAGACAAACAGAAATTTTTCTCTGCTCAAATTTAAAATCTCGAAGTTTCATGACATTCTAAACCTATTTCAAGAAATAAGTTGTTTGAAAATTATTTTACGATTACTATACTTTCAATCCACTACGTGGATGTGGAAATAATTACAGAACGCTCACTGACAATAGAGAATTTTTAATGTTTTATTCGCATTTCTAGATTAGGTCCAGTGAAAAATTTATAAACTCTTTCATATAGAATAATTATAATTTTCAAATTTCGTTGAATATTAAAAACAGACCGTTAATTGTAGGTTGGATTTCCACCCCGTAAATAAGAGTACATTTTTAAAATCAACAATATTAATAAATTCTCTGCATAATAAGTGAGAGTTTATTAAAATGACACACTAATCTAGAAATGCGAATAAAATCATTAAACATGAGGAAAAACTTACCAGAACGTAAAATTCGAGGTTATGTTAATGGAAATAGGCTAAACAATCGGTAGCTGACCGCTGACCTATATTTCCCTTAACCTTAACATGTCTATTTGTATACATGTATTTCATGGCGCAGGATGAATTAAACAAAAACGATTATTAAAATGGCTTTCTACCAACACTATAGCAAACATTAGAAAATTAAGTCTCTATTCTTTGACTATAATGCAAATAGGTGTGCAGCTATCTACATTAAATGAAAACTGATTTGTTTCTAAATTAAATTTTCAAACATCCAACTCCCTTTCATGAAATAATAAATCTATTTTTAACACCCATATGAACATAAAATCCATTACTTAATTGAACATCATTCACTTGTCGAACCATATTGTATAGAAAGCTATTGCACTTGATTTTGTTGATGCACAAATTGAACATGCTTAAACCGGATACCCAATTGCAAAATGCTCTTCAAGACAAAGTTCACATGAAAGACAATAGCCCAGAGGAAGCGTGCTGTACTACCAAGCGTAAGGTCTACGGTTCAAATCCCACAGCTGGACTTTAAGGTAAGTGTTTAACATTCTGTTACAGAGTTACTTATGTGTATTCCTAATTAATATAGAGACGTATAATGAATATAACCGAAAGGTTAATTAATATCCTCAAGTGAAAAACAAATTTTTAAGCAACGATTAAAGAATGTCCTTGTTAGGTCCTAACATTGTCCCAAACGTGACCTAAAAGGCCGTTATTGCTACGTGACATGGATAGCCCATCCAGTCATAAATGGCTGCCCTGGAACGTCCTTATGCAGTTTTGGGATGTCTGTGGGACGTTTTAAACGTCCCAGCTTGAGGTTTTTGGGACGTCCCAGAAACAGCATTGTGTTTACTGAGCATTTGGAATATAGTTGCTACTATAATCAAGGGGGAAATCTTACATACTTTTATTTAAAAAAATATGCAAGGTGGTTATCCAACAAAAAAATAATAATAATAGTAAATGGAGGCAAATAATAGCATTACAAATGATTTTACTTTATTCGTTGAAATGCTGCCTAAAGGAACCCGTAGGACTTACTTTTGGGAGTACTAGGATTGTTAAACATATTTGAACTATATATTTACATATTAATGAATAAATCTAAGGCGTGTTTTTGCTTAAATAAATCGGCCGGTATTAGGTCCGGTTAATGTACATAAAATTATAAATAAAGTTAGTTGGATATGTTAAATAATATTCTTATGCATATTAAGAACATAATTTAGCATACCCAACTAACTTTATTCAGAACCCATCAACTATAACAAATGCCCATGATTAATAATGTGCTTGATAAATAAATATAATTAAATTATTCACATAAAAAGTTAAGTGACATAATCGGGCGACCCATGTATATAATAAAACAAATAGATTTTTATGAATTCTGTTTACTATGCATAGTTTGCATAGTATATAAGATTTTTTAGTATATACATTGAGACGTAAGATTCAGGAAAAACCGATGTAAAATCTCAAATGGTAATTGGTAACAAGTGTTAAGTAATCATCATATAATAATACGCGACCCTAGAATCACTATGATCATTTCTGACAGGATCAAACTTTTAGCAAAGGTAGTACCTATTTATCCTGACAATACCAATGCCCAAGCGCTAGAGTTATCTTGAGAAATCCTAATGATACGGCGAGGAGGAACTCATTTCAGGTACAAAATTCACATACTTGATAATATTGAACTGACGCCAAATTGTAGTTTTACTTCCTCTCATTGTAAAAAATGGGTTACTACGTTCTATCTTGATGGCAATGTTTGACAACCCACTCTTAACATATAATCCACCGAAGGGTATATTCTATTATTGCATCGCACATCGTATGCTTTGTTCGTCTAAATTTAAATATTTTTTAAAATTACTTCCAATGTAAATAGTAATCGCAAAAAATTAAAAAAAAAAATTTGTTGAAATAGATTTAGAATGTCATGAAACGTCGAGATTTTAAATTAGAGAGGAAAAAAGTTTCTGCTTGTCTGTCGGTCGGTCTGTCTGTCAGTCTGTTGGTCTGTAACTTCTTTGTGCGCACGTTTTCTCTAAAACTGTATAAAACATTGACTTGAAATTTTGTACACGTATAGTATACCGGGTGAGTCACGAATTGCGCTCGCCCCGATATTTCCTAAAATATTTGGAATAGAAAATTGAAATTTGGAGGCCTTATTACACGACTAAAATTCCACCTTTTCAATAAAAAATCAAGTTTGGTGCACATCCGGTTTGACCGGAAACGCCCACAACTTTCGATTTTTAAATATAACACCCTATATATTTTTACATTTTTGGAATATAGAGGAAATTTTGAATAAAATACACCCATTTTGGTCACTTTTTGATAAACATTAAAAATTTTATTAAAAAATCTATTTCTGAATCCAGAGTGCTGTGGTGCCCAAAATATATTTTAGTTTGTGTGCTACGTTACGATAAAAATAAAAAGAGCAATATGATTGCATTACTTAATTCTCTAGAGGCGTTTAAAATTTTTAAATGTGATTTTTACCCACCAACTCGGTTTTTTTAAATGGGAATTTAATCGTTCACCAACATTTTTAAATACCTCATTTTCATACGAATCTAATGATACCAAAATTTTGAAAATCCGCTCAGATGTATTTGAGATTTCAGCCAAAATACAATGCAACCAAGCTTTTAGAAACATGCGGCTAATAGATAATAGATTAGTGGGGTTTGGAAACTAAAATGGCACATTTCTGTGTAAATCTGGTAACCTAATAACATTATAAAAATCATAGTAGCCATTGAATGTAATAAAACAATATCAGCTGTCAGACAGACTCGTGTAGTTATAGGCAATCTTGAGCTATCAAACATGTAATAATTGTGAGCGCAAAGAACGTTACAATTAAGTTTAGCATAGGTATGTGGAGGTAAACACAATTACATCCACAAGGACATTTGCAATAGAATGCGACATCAGTTCGGTTTTCAAAGTTTTATTTAAATGAACATAAATATCGAGCCTATAAATAAATAAAAATCAACTCCGTTTGAACAATTAAACTTGAACTAGGTAACAGTAGGTATCTTTAAAATAATTAATATAATTAAACCATAAATTGACATTTATAGATATTGTTCAAAATGTCCACCATTTTTTTCTGTACACAATTCGGCTCTGCGTACAGTTGCTTGAATGGCTCTACGCAATTCAGCCGGCGTTATTTCATTAAGAGCCCGTACAACTTTATTTTGCAGCTCTTCACGGGTATTTGAAGAAGTTTTATAAACTTTATTTTTGAGAGTGCCCCATACATAATAGTCGAGGGGTGTTAAGTCAGGTGTCCTAGGAGGCCACCTGATATGACCTTGATTTGCGATAAGGCGTTCACCATGCAAGTTGTTTAAATATTCCATCACTCTTCTGGAATTATGTGGGGGAGCACCATCTTGTTGGAAAAACAGATTTTGTAAATAGGCAAGAGGAAGTAAGTCAAGAAATTCGGCTGTCTGGTTTTGTAAAAAGAATAAATATCGTTCGCCAGTAAGTGTTCCATCAAAAAATATGGGTCCAATTATTCGATCTCCAAGTACTCCAAGCCAACAGTTAAACACAAATCTTTCCTGAATATTCCCCCGCCCTACCAACCTCGGATTTTCTTGAGCCCAGTACCTAGTATTATTTCTGTTAAACATACCTTGGTTCGTAAATCTACTTTCATCTGAATATAAAATATGAAAAGGAAAACCTGGGTTTTGTTGTACTGCATTTAAGAACCAGTTGCAATATACTAGCCTCCTGTCGTTATCATCTCCATAAAGATGTTGGTGTATTTGGTATTTATAAGACCGAAACTTATGTTTCTTTAAAATTCTGCAAACCGAAGACTGACTAATGTCGCATTCCATTGACAATTCCCTTGTTGATGTTGGGTGTACCATCACAAATCCTAATACATCAATTTTTTTGTCCTCACTTACAATAAATGTTTGATGGTCATCTTGTTGATTGGGTTCGTTTCTTAATTCTTGTTCCACTCTGGCAAACAAGTGCCTGCTTGGATGACGTCTGTTGGGATATCGTTGCTGTTACAGTTCTGCAGCTGCAGTTGAATTTTTGAGACGCTCTCCATATATCAGTAACATATCGACCTTTTCATTTCTAGTAAAATTATTCATTTTCTTTAATTTTAACTAAAAGAGATTTCCGCAGCGCTTTATTTTGTATCTGTCTGACAGCTGATATTGTTTTATTACATTCAATGGCTACTATGATTTTTCCAATGTTATTAGGTTACCAGATTTACACAGAAATGTGCCATTTTAGTTTCCAAAGCCCACTAATCTATTATCTATTAGCCGCATGTTTCTAAAAGCTTGGTTGAATTGCATTTTGGCTGAAATCTCAAATATTTCTGAGCGGATTTTCAAAATTTTGGTATCATTAGAGTCGTATGAAAATGAGGTTTTTAGAAATGTTGGTGAACGATTGAGTTCCCATTTAAAAAAACCGAGTTAGTGGGTAAAAATCACATTTAAAAAATTTAAACGCCTCTAGAAAATTAAGTAATGCAATAATATTGCTCTTTTTATTTTTATAGTAACGTAGCACACAAACTAAAATATATTTTGGGCACCACAGCACTCTGGATTCAGAAATAGATTTTTTAATAAAATTTTTAATGTTTTTCAAAAAGTGACCAAAATGGATGTATTGTATTCAAAATTTCCTCTAGATTCCAAAAATGTAAAAATATATAGGGTGTTCCATTTAAAAATCGAAAGTTGTGGGCATTTCCGGTTAAACCGGATGTGCACCAAACTTGATTTTTTATTGAAAAGATGGCATTTTAGTCGTGTAATAAGGCCTCCAAGTTTCAATTTTTTATTCCAAATATTTTAGGAAATATCGGGGCGAGCGCAATTCGTGACTCACCCGGTATATAATAACGATATCTGGAACTGGATTGTTCTTTGAACATATCCGGTGAAAGGTTGGGGAGTAAATAGGGTAAACAGGGGAAAATAAGTAAAGCAAGCTGGTAACATGTTTCAACCCCTCCACCACCCCAGTCCATTATTAAAGGGGCTGATGAAATTAAATTGAAATATTCACTTGAAATTTCGTACGCGTATTATAACGACTTATGGAACTAGTTTATATTCTGAGATGATTCCCTTAAAGTGGTGGGGGGTAAGTGGAGGTAAATAGGGGAGAATAAGTAAAGCAAGTTGGTAAGAGTACAGAAACTTGATATTTGGTGTATATACTAGAAGCCAAGGCCTCAAATTCTTTTTGTTAAAGGGGTTTATAAAATGAAATTGAGATATTCACTTGAAGTTTAATACCCCTATATATTATAACGACATCTGGAACTAGATTATATATAATAGGAATAAGTAGGGAAAAACAAGTAAATTATAATGACATCTGGAAGAAGATTATATCTTGAGATAATTTCGTTGAAGAGGTGGGGAGTAAGTACACTGCAAAAAATTTTGGTGTAAATTTACCCCAAAAATAGGAGGCAACTTTTCTACCTCCTATTTTTGGGGTGAAATTACTTTCATATGTAAAGTTACATGTTAAAGGTAAATTTAAATTTCTGAGTTAATTTCAAGTGAAAAGTTACACACAGACCTGTAATAGTACCGAGGAATCTTACACAATATTTGGTAAAAATACCCATGAAATTTACATTAAACCGGTAAAATTCAAACGGAAATGTAAAATTTACCAGGAAAATTACGGAGTTCGGGTAAAATTATAGAGCAAACTTACATGTTAGAGGTAATAATGACCTGTAAAAATACCGATTAATTTTACATGATGTCGGTAAAAACACTGTTGAAATTTGCATTAAACCGGTAAAATTCAAACGAAAATGTAAAATTTACTGGAAAAATTACAGAGCAGAATTACATGTAGATGTAATAATAACCGAAAACATGTCAGTTAAAACTATGTCAAATGTCGCTACGTAGAGGTAAGCATGTCTATTTATTATATATAAATATATCTACCTATAATTAATTAAGTACAACACATTTACGTAAATTTAATAAAGGGATAAAGTTTTTATTCTAACAAATTGAATATGTTTCAAGGAATTGAAATAGTGAAAATTAAACATTCCTTATTTGAAATAAGTCGCTTTCCTAATGATTAACTTATTAAACCCTGTGTAATTAAAATTTTACTCAGAATTTTAAATACTTATATGAAAATTGCAAATGATCCCAAAAATTGAAGGCAAAAAAATTGCCTCCTATTTAAAAATATTGACGCATTGTGGACCCCATCAAAAATATTTCAAATTATATTAAATCTTCACAAAAAAAAATTCTAATACTTACCTACCTATTTACATCAAAACGACTGTCTTTTTCATTAGTTCTGAGCGTCAAAAGTTATTTTTCTTGCACACCGACCGTGCCAAGGAAAACAAAAACAAATATTTAGAAAGATTTTTTTGCACGTTTTTCAAAAATAAATAACTTTTGAGACTCAATACCACACATAAATTATTATAGACTTCTAATGCTGGTTTTAGAAAAAACAATTTCGACGTTTTATGAGATGCTAAGCCTATTTCAATAATGTATAGGTACGATTTGTATATAAAGTTTGTATTTTGCACGAGATTTTATAAAAAGGGTCACTTTATAGGTATAGGTACTTGTATAGGTACTTATTGCATAAATAACCATTGACATAATGCTAAGCATAAACAATTAGATGCATTGAAAAATTACTTTACATTAATTGCTATAATTCCAAAGATATTTACACTTAAGGTACTATCACTTGATCGCATCCTTGAGATATTCTTCTGAAATAAAGATGTTAATATCAAAATAATAACTAAACACATTAAGGGAAAAATATATAAGTATATTAGAAAATTTGTTAATACAACTGTATGAGTATGTTATACAATGTATGTGAAGAAACTAAAGTTGAGATATTTTATTAAATTATTATTAAACAATGATCCGGTTTTAAAATTTAATGAGCGTTAAGTAGACCCATTGTAGCAAAGTTAAAAAAATACTTTTAAAAATCGGCTACCAACTGATGAGGGGGACAAAATTTGGGATAAACACGATTCTCAACCACTCTGAGGTATGTCGTTCAGGAAAAACATTTGTACAATTCATTTTTATTTGCCATAAAACATCGAACTTGTCCAGTGTACACAAAAGTAGAAAATCCCTTACATTAATATGGCAAAATATGTTATTTGAGGGTTCCAAGGAAAAACCTGTATACCTATAGAGAATTAAAACTAACCAGAAATAACACGAAATAAGCAATACTTTTAATAAAAATTTAGAACTCCCGCCAATTAGTTACCAGTCAGAGTGACGTATGTCAATTGTTTTAATCCTTGTGTAGTATTTAATCTTTTCAAAAGATCTACAGCGGATAGATAATTTTCATTCTCAAATGCAAACTTTAAACTTTTTCACTTAGGCTTTTATTAAAATTTTAATGCAAACACTGATGTTATTTATGATTTTCTAATAGGTACATATCACAGTGAATTCATTGTCGCCAATAAAGTGAAGTGAAACTAATACTCTGCTAATTACTTACCTTTGTTTGACACTGATGACTGAGGGTATGACATTGTGCTGGGATATTTGTAAAATTAGGGTGTATTTTGACTATTTGGCACTATACCGTGATCCAAATACGGGTAACACACCAAAAACTAACTAATCGCGTATTGAAGTGTAGCTAATACAATCTATTGATGGTGTTTTACTGTGTACATAAAATAAAGGTAAGGTATTGATAATGCCCCCTCGCGGAAGATAATGCAAGGAAATGATGCATCATAGATGGTAAATATAAAATGCCACTGTGTAAAATTCCATACACGTAGATGATACTGTACTCCAGAAATGTAGGAATTTTACTAACACACAAGGTAAATGTACAATGATTCTGTGAAACATTACCTCTAAATTGATTTACCAGGGAGCTTTACCCAAAATATTGGGTAAACAAAATGTTTCACTCTTTTTGCTGGTAAAGTTACATTAAAGTTATTTGTAATTATTACACGCAACAACGGTAAATTTACCTCCATTTCTTACAGTGTTCACCAAAAACTGGAATATTACATTAATGCAAGGGAATATTACATAAATACAAGGAAATAATGCACCGTAAGTGGTAAATATACAAAGCCACTGTGTAAAACTCCATACATAGAGGTTACTGTACACTAAAAATATAGGAATTTTCCTAACACACAAAGTAAATGTACAGTGATTTTGTGGAACACTGCCTCTAAGCTGATTTACCGAGGAGGTTTACCCTAAATATTGGGTAAACAGAATTTTACACTCTTTTTGCTGGTAAAGTTACCTTAAAAATATGTGTAATTATTACACAGAACAAGTGTAAATTTACTCCCATTTTTTACAGTGTAGAAGTAAATAAGGGAAAATGAGTGTAGCAAGCTGGTAAGAGCACAGGAACTTGAGATTTGGTGTATATACTAGAAGCCAAGGCTTCAAATTTCTTTATAATATTTTTCAACCCCCTTTCAATACTTCATTATTAAAGGGGTTGATAAAATAAAATTGAGATATTCACTTGAAATTTGGTAATGTAATGATATGGGATTGAGATGTTAAAGGGGTGGGGGACGGCGACGTAAAGTTGGAAAAATAAGTAGGACAACCTAATAAGAGTCCAGAAACTTAATTTTCTGCGTATATGGTAGAAATCAACGCTTCAAATTTTTTTATGACGTCTGCTCCAAACATTATTAAAATTCTGTGACCAATTATTTCCACATACTAGAGTGCAAACATAGCCGAGATGTTTTACTTTAAAGAGACTTGAATGAAAAATCTGGATGTGGAAACAGTAGTGATTCCTTAGGCAGCGGTATTTTAAGTTTACAATTATTACAAAATACATTTTCGACAGCCATCTATATCGAAACGAACATTTACAGTTATTAATTTAGGGATAAATATATTATTCTTCAAGTCCTAACCAAAATCAACCGTATAGGGAATTGCAGTTTGACTTTTTCAGATAATTATTTGATACGCAGCTCTCGAAGCATATTGATAAAAATCATCCTCAGTGGATGGTAAATGTTTTATATCAGACTTACAGTCGTTACATAAATGTGCGCGTAATTTAAAAAATTCTCTGTACGTGATAGCCGACCATACATAATTCTGACAAAGCATGGAGCTGAATTATCGAAAGAAACTAAATCATATATGCCATTTCCAATTTGCAAGGCAGTCAAGCAATGCCTGCAGCTCTTTATCTCCTGTATGACTTAAATATTTTTTTACATCATTGGTCTTTCCATTTTTAAACAGAAAACTGACTATCACAGCCCGTTGAGGCATAAGTACATAAAAATAAATTACCTTAATTCATTTGGACACACTGTGTTTTCTTTGCAGTTAATTCTCACGTAGCAGGTACAAATACTTTAAATCTGCGAAACCATAATTCGTGAACAGTAGCGGCTCCAGATTTTTTTGTTTAACGCACGAGAATGGAACGTGGTGACACATAAGTACGACTCGCGAGGCGTGCGCGCGTGCGCGGTCTCGCTACACTAAATTTGTTGTAACCTTTGAACTAATTAATGAAATTGACCTCAACAAAGCTTAAATGAAATGAGATACGTATGGTTATTGGATTATCATATTTTCAAATATGAAATTATTGTATGTAGGAATAGTAAATATATGAAGTCGGAACGTAAAGAGATATCCGAGGAAATCGGTAAAAGCTCTACCATTTCTACAATTCTTAAGATAAAAATATGAAACTTTTATATATTATTCTTGAATTACTGTTTAAATAGATCCGATAGATATGCATGTCAAATAATTTAAATAGAAGTTATTAACGTTTATTTTACCCCAAAATTCGTGTTTGGAGCAAAGAAAAAAATTTCATTTATTTTCGTAAAATAGAGAGAGTTAATTTAATTTTTAAGACGGCCATTCCCTAGAAAGAGACATCCGATAGGGAAATATTTATTATTTTTGCCCATAACTTTTTTTTCTTAGTAAGCATATTTAAAAAATACTACAAGAGTAACTAAGTAGAACCATAACAAGACAATAGTCTTTCAGTCAATTGTTTCAGTGGTTTGCAAAATAGTTAGATTTAAAACTACGAAATAGGAAGATTAACATAATTTTTAAATTTAAATCTAGCTATTTTGCAAACCACTCAAATTATTGAGTGAAAATTCATAGTAATAGTCTTGTTATGGTTATACTTAGGTACTTTTATAGTTTTTTAAATGTACGTACTAAGAAAAAAAAGTTATGGCCAAAAATAACAAATATTTCCCTATCGGATGTCTCTTTCTAGGGAATGGCCACCTTAAGGTAAATCCCCTTGAAGCATCTTAAAGTACACATTTCAAGCTTTAAAAACTGTATCTACAGAAATCTAATAACGCGATTTAAACCAGAGTAAGAGGTGGTCAAAGTTAGTTATACATATCAAATTTTATCACTTTCTCAAGATTTTGTAATTTTTGAAGTGTACATCATCAAAAACAAATTTTTGAGATTTTCCTCACTCGTCGGATCTATTTATACATTACTTCATATGAGAGTTCCAGGTCTCTGTCTTAAAATTGTAGAAATGGTAAAGCTTTAACCGATTTCATCGGAAATCTCTTTATGTTCCGACCTCATATATATACTATTTCTACATACATTCATTTTTATATTTGAAAATATAATAGTCCAATAGTCACATATTTCCTCTTTCATTTAAGGTTTGCCGAGCTCGATTTCATTAATTAGTTCAAAAGTTACAACAAATTTAGTGTAGCGCGTTCCAGGCTGCGCACGCTTCGCGAGCCGTACTTATTTGTCGCCACGTTCCATTCTCGTGCGTTAAACCAAAACATTTTTGATCATACAAAAAAACTCCATATACGTTTTTGACGTGAAATTTCCCCCTCTATCGCCTAGTGCTATTAGTTTTTTGATAAATTTTTGTTAATTTTCGAGTTATTGTTCAAAAACAAAATTTCGGCCAATATTTTCGATTTTTTAGGGGTCGCCGGCACCTCACAGCTGTAAAATTTTTTTTATCGTATTCTACACCAAAGAAAATACGTGTCCAAAAAAATTCAGCCATATAACATTTAGTGACGCCTTAAAACCTCTGATAACTGGACTAATAGTGTTCTTTCTCTAGAAAACACTAACTTATTCCCCAAATTTCAATACCAATCGGACTGATAGACAGACAGACAAACAGACGGATAGACGGACAAACAGACAGATGGATAGGACAGGCGAGTAGACAGACGGACGGGCGGACATATTGATTCGATCACCAATTTATATGTAATTTTTTCTCTACGGCCGATATTATCGGTTTTAGAAATGTGCCGGTCAAATGCAATATACTCAATAAAATGTGTAAATAACAAATGAAGATACATATATTACACACGGTTTTACACATATCACATGCATTGTTGGTTAAATAGTATTTTTTTAAATTTGACATTTATCGTTTACAAGCAATAGAAATAATGAAGTTGACAACTAAGTACAAATAGTTCAAAACAATAAAATAATAAACATGAACTAGGAGGAGCATTACCAATCGTCAGTAGTGTCTTGTAACATGTTATCCGGTCTACGACATATGGGACGAGCATTCACCGGTCGCAGCCAGCGTAAAGCGTCCACACCATTGCCATAGGTGATTTGCCCAAGAAATCAAATCCAACGACATGTACTGATATGTAGCTTATTGAAGGAGTAAATAAAATATGTAAGTGTTTATATTTAACAAGTCCCAGTCCATCATAACTAACTTCATCGATTAATATAATAGTACTTACACAACATTGATTAGTAACGCGACACAAGGCCATTATAATACGGTTTCCTAGTAGTATGAGCCATTCTCGGTTCACTTTCTTGAACCTCATCGCATCGTTATCGCTGTTACTATTATTACTACTATTCTAATAGTCAGATTATGACGCTGGATTTACTTTTCCGCACACCCCTTGTGCATTTGGGTGGTTTTCAGAGTTCTTTGATAATTTGGGGTTAGGGTATGGAACTATGTAGGTACAGGTGGATGTTGTACGTGATTGAATACGTCGGAAATGAGTGGAACAGACGTTGTTATTACCCTATCATGTTTTATGTGGTTGACGTATGCACTGTACGGTTCACGGTAAATTGAACGCAACGAAGGGTAGATGAAGCGACCTAATAGGATATTTACATACAGGGCGAGTCAAGTGTTGTAAAGTTCAATATTGAGCTTATTGTTTAGCAATCGAAAGTCAAATATACAGGGTCATTCAGCATCAAATGAACTAAGAGTTAAAAATAATTAGTAATATACAGGTCGATCAGATTTTGAGTGGTAATACAAACATTAGAATAAAATACAAAAATAGCATAGTAGATGCTAAGAAGTGTTGTCAACATGTCAATAAGGGGTGTGCAGTTTTCATAGTCACCTGGTAATTTGGAGGTTGAGGTGGAAATATGTACATTGTACATGTGGACGTTATGCCTATAGTGAATGAATACGTCAGAAATGGAAAGAGGGAGCGAATTAATAGGATATTCACAATACGGCGAGTCAATAGTGTGGTAATTGGGCATATTGTTTAACTCAATAGAAAGTCAAATATAAAGAGCGAGTCACCATCAAAAGAACTATAATTCAAAAATAGTTGGGCGATCATGTTTCGAGTGGTAATACAAACATTAGAAAAACATACATAAAAATGATGTGGTAGATGAAAACCGCACACCCCTTATCGACATGTTAACAATACCCACGTTTCGAGTGGTAACCCAAATAAATACTTTTTAATTAAACTTCCCTGTATATTTTTACATATTTCATTTCCTTATAAAATTATGACTAAACTTATATAAAGTTTGATGTGTCCGATTCATTCTCTCGGAAATATTTCAGAAACGAATTTCATCACACCTATAAAATCTTATATCGGTTTGCTTGTAATTTTACAAGGAATTCAAATATGTAAGAGTGTATAGGGGACTCATTTAAAAACACACACATGCATTTCTACTCGATGCATGATTGTCCTATAGGTATATTATCATTTATCTTTAAATTATAACCCTTTTGAAGCCTAATGATTATAATATATCAGATTAAGTTATTCTTTTAAATATTTTCCTCGTGAGGCATAATTTATTCAAACTCAGATATGATATATATGGTTCATATTTATTGTCAACTCAATCATAATGTACACAACGTGAGTATTAGCGAAAATTTTCAATCATATTGCAACCTCCTCATGGACTATTTTAAAATCTGTTTAGAAAGGGCGAAAGTTGTATATTTTGTCCTAAACGTGATAATTTAGGTCGACCGAAAATTATTACGCTTGACCAAGAAGACGAAATATTAATTCGCATTGCAGACCACCCTCAAACTAGTACCCGACGATTATCTGCAGCTACAGGAATCACTTCCATTTTAAAAATATTGCATGCAGAAAAATACCATCCATTCCATTTTACGACTGTGCAATTTATTGCCTGTCGATCTTCCATTAAGATATCAGTTTGCAAGTGATATTCGGAACAGACAAAATATTGACTACTCATTCGTCAACGGAATATTATTTCAGATGAAGCCACATTTACCCGCCGAGTCATCCTCAATTTAAGAAACAATATTTTTGGGAAGTTGAGAATCCTCATGTAAAACGAGAACGACATTCCAAAATGTGAAAATCAATGTTTGGTGTGGGATCTCTGGGGAGCATTTTCTAGGACCACACGAGTCATCAAGAAATTATTCTTTACATTTTTTAGATGATTTTATTGATATGTTGGATGCACCACCACTGAATTTAAGACAAAATATGTTGTTCATGTCTGATGGTGTCCCGCCACATTCTACCACATTAACTACGAATGTACGAATTAATTTAAACACCCATTCTCATAAGCGCTGGTGATCGTGATAGTGTGTTTCCTTGACCGACACGTAGTTTAGATTTTAACCCATTGGATTTCGATATATGGAGCGCAATGAGTGATCTTATTTACAAAAATACCATAAATACCCAACTTTGGTAAAAAGTCAATGCAGCAACAGCTTCTTTTGATCCAATGGAATTTTTTAATATGAAGCGATGTATCGTATGGATAAGTGTATCTAGGAGAAAGTTGGACATATTTAACTTTTACACTGAAATAATATTTCTTTTGTTGAGTTTCCTTTCCAATTCTGTTTTTTCATTCGTTAATCCCTTGTTTAAATCATAATTTTATTTCATCAAATTTTCTCCTCATTGTTTTTCAAATCAAATTTATTAACTTGATAATTCATACTTTAATTCTATCATAGTGTCAACATTACAATGTTTAAATGTCAAAAGTATTGTTGGCATCAGCGCCTACTACGTTAATATTTGAGATTGTTAAAATGCGATTTTCTCAAAAAGGCCATTTTTTAGGATGAATGACGAGTATACTTTTTTTCGCCAAAATATGATAGGTTTAGGAGTTTTGAATAAAAACAGCAATAACGTTACGGGTAAAACAGTTAAGAGTACATTTACGCCTTAAACATTGCTCATGTGGCGCCTTCTAGGATCTACACAAAAAATGGGATCAGATTTGAATTTTTCTTCTCAAAGAAACCCTATTCACCAATTTCCAATACAATATTTAAAAAACTTTAAAAGTTATGTGAGACAATTAAAAATATAATATTTACTTAACACCCTGTATCCCTGTTAAAATAAACTTTGGTACTAAGGTAAGTGTAGCTACACCACAATATTTTAATATTAAAAATTCGTTTTTGTTCTATGGACTATTATTTACCCGTATATATTTATTTATTAAGATGCTATATAAAGTGAAATACCTAAGTTATTTCAAATATCTATTGTGCCTCTGGCATATGTTTAGTTTACATCTGTTATTTAGTGATAATGATAATACACACAATGATTATTTATTATTATTACAAAAGTACTACTCAGTTCCACATTTTAAAAGTAAACATAAAAACAATATTTTTTCTTTCTCATTAATTTCTTTACAAACATGTTCCACATCCATATAAATAACTTTGTATATTATAAACGCCCAACTTTTTATACCATGTTTTTTACTGCTTTTTAATATGTAATGTAATAGTAAGAAGTTGCTTATATCTCTGTAAGAAAAAAATCTTGTATTCAGACATTTACTGTTCTCTCATGCTTATAAGACCTTGGCGTCAGAAATAAAATTGCTTGACGTAGGAACTCAGTTTAAAAAAATTAAATAGAACAATCCCATAAACTATTGTTCACTATTTTTATACACTTAATTGATGTTGAATAAAAAACACCCACTCCTATATTCAAACATTCTATTCCAAATGATTAGGTCGTAATTCAGTATATGTTAATCTTTCCTATTTTAAGGAAAATTATCTTAATTGTTTAAATCTTTTAAATTGATTTAATTTCCTTTTTAAAGAATACATTGTTGCTTATTTTCACCCGTGAAGCCACCCTTCAGAATCCGTGGGTTCCAAAATAACACGGGACCACAAAAAAAAAGTCCTGATACAGAAAGGTACGTTTTTCGGTGTGCTAAAAACGAATCTCGGGTCAGAACTGAGCCATGACCCTTAGATTTCACCCCAGCACACCCTAGCACTCCCCCAAATGGTCAAATTTTCACATCATATAAAAATTCAAAATAAATATCTCATTCTACGTTTTTCGGTGTGCTAGGAACGAATCTGGGGTGATGATTTACCCATGACCCTTAGATTTCGCTCCAGCACCCCTAGCACCTTCCCAAATGGTCAAATTTTTACATCATCGTATAAAAATTCAAAATAAGTATCTCATTCTACGTTTTTTAATGTAATTTAACAGTTTTTATTTTGCTATATCTCCCCACTCCCCCTTCACCATATGGTTATATTTTTACCCTTGTAGCGTTGTACCAGTATGTCAATATTGACACCGATAAGTCCAGTTAAAATGCGAGTTTTGCTGTGAAATTGGAAACCAAAACGAGCTTACCTTACCGGTACGTTTTTTGGGTCGCTGAATCCGAAAATCGGGGTCCCGAGGGCTGGACTCTGTCCGTTCACCCTTAATTTGCAATATACATCCCTTTTTAGGGTGTTTTTGTGAAATATTCTGCACTTACGTCATAAATACTAACAAATTCATGTATTTGAGGTCTCAGATTACATTTTTTGGGTTTCTGAATACAAATTTACGGGTCTCGAGTATTGCCAGCACCCTTAAATTTGCAAAAACTACCCTTAATTGGGGTATTTTTGCAAGATTCTTAGTAAACTGTATCCTACGTGTAAAAGTTTGTTGAAATACAGTTTACTAAGAATCTTGCAAAAATACCCTAATTAAGGGTAGGTTTTGCAAATTTAAGGGTGCTGGCAATACTCGAGACCCGTAAATTTGTATTCAGCAACCCAAAAAACGTAATCTGAGACCTCAAATACATACATTTGTTAGTAACCCCCTAAAAAGGGGTGTATTTTGCAAATTAAGGGTGAACGGACAGAGTCCAGCCCTCGGGACCCCGATTTTCGGATTCAGCGACCCAAAAAACGTACCGGTAAGGTAAGCTCGTTTTGGTTTCCAATTTCACGCCCCCCCCCCCTCGCATTTTAACTGGACTATACAGTATATCTTCCAAGCATTTTAAATTTATTTATGTGTTTTAATATAGAAGCATTTTTTTCTAGGAATGATTCTGTTGCCTGATTTCATCGCATGGAAATGAAAATTTGTCATATCCTAATACTGGTACAACGTTACAAGGGTCAAAATATAACCATATGGTGAAGGGGGGTGGGGAGATATAGCAAAATTAAAACTATTAAATTACATTGAAAAACGTAGAATGAGATACTTATTTTAAATTTTTATATGATGTAAAAATTTGACCATTTGGGAGGGTGCCAGGGGGTGCTGGGGCGAAATCTAAGGGTCATGGGTAAAACATGACCCCAGGTTCGTTCTTAGCACACTGAAAAACGTAGAATGAGATATTTATTTTCAATTTTTATATAAACTAACATTCTGAAATCTAAATGTGATGGGTCAGTTCTGACCTGAGATTCATTTTCAGCGCACCGAAAAACGCAGAATGAGATACTTATTTTGAATTTTTATATGATGTGAAAATTTGACCATTTGGGGGGGGGGTGCTAGGGTGTGCTGGGGTGAAATCTAAGGGTGATGGGTCAGTTTTGACCTGAGATTCGTTTTTAGCCCACCGAGAAACATAGAATGAGATATTTATTTTGAATTATTATATGATGTGAAAATTTGACCATTTTGGGGGTGCTAGGGTGTGCTGGGGTGAAATCTAAGGGTAATGGGTCAGTTCTGACCTGAGATTCGTTTTTATCACACCGAAAAACGTACCAGAAGGTACTTCACCTTTCTGTGTCAGGACTTTTTTTTGTGTGTCTGTGTGATTTAACAAGGGATAAACACTAACACTTTATTTAATAATTTGCTGATTACACAATATTTCTAAAATAACCTTTACAATTTTTATTACTTCGAATTTCTAACCTCACTTTTCGCTATCAAACTTCGTTTTAATACAACTTTTTCCCCTTCCGCCGTGAATCGCGCCTTATATACTCCAAAAATGTCTCTAGAGCCATCTAGAAATCTTATATACCCTTCTCGGTGGCGATCCAAAATAATTAGAAACTCGATCTTGTTCTGTACATTTCTAGAACCATGCTTCTACCAGGGGCCTCCCTTCCCAAGGGGGCGTAATGCGTAGCAATATGTATTGACACAGGTTCTTCTGAAAATTGTATTGATATTTGTACTAAATTCATAAAACTTATTTTAATCCATAAATGACCCTTGAACGGTTATTGATTATTCATTGTTAGTGTACCTTTAAACTAAAACTAAATTGTTAAAGAAATCGAAATAATCCAAATTAATTATAAGTTACTGTCTGTTTGATATTAGTGCTATTCAATGTTAACCCTTTGTATATACCAAATACAGAGTGTCTGGTGTATACGTATACTTCTTCTCATCTATCTACTGGGTATAAAGAATGTCGGCGCCTTTGACGGTGTGGTAAAGATCAAATACCTCGACACATTTTATATCCAGAACATGTCTGCAGTAAACAATACAAGTATTTTGTACAATGATGTGTTAACCCGAAGGAAGTTAAACATTCTTTTAATTTTCTTTTCCGAACTCAAACCTAATTCTTTATTTTAAATTATTTAGAAACGCAATGTATTCTGCGTAGATACTATAGCTATAAGCAAAATACGGACGAGACAAGGAGTGTGCGCTCGCTTGTCTTGTCATTGATGCGACTTTTACAGTGTTGCCTTTATAATCTAAAAAACGGCTGCCTAAGGAATCAATAATCAATACTTCCACATCCAGATTTTTCATTCAAGTGAATATCTCAATTTTATTTTATCAACCCATTTAATAATGGAGTTGGGGGGTGGGTGGTGCAGAGATGAAAAATATCATTAAAAAATTTAAGGCCTTGGCTTGTAGTACATACATTAAATTTCATGTTTCTGTACTCTTACCAGCTTGCTTTACATATTTCCCCCTATTTACCACTGTTTACCCCCCAACTCTTCACCGGACATCTTCAAAAAACAATCCAGTTTCAGATCTCGTTATAATAAATACGTGTAGAAAATCAATATCTTAAACCTTTCCGGAGAAAACGTGTGGACAAAAAAAGTTACAGACAAACAGGCAGGTAAATTTATAATCTCGACGTTTCATGACATTATAAACTTATGTCAAGAAAAAAGTACTAAGTATATTGAAACATATTCTTTATAGGATTTTGCAAACAGCAGAAAAAATAACTATCTATAACTAAAAGAAAAACTTTGTGCAAAAATATTAATGAAATCTTTGCATTCTTTCGATAACCTGAATTCTGGTTATGCTAGCAAATTGAAATCCTAAAATGAATTTGTCTAATTTCTTATTTGACAATTCTCATTCTAACACTAGCATCCACACAGTCCCGTCCCCTACGGCCATGTAGATTAAACTAGTATCTACATAACCCCCTACGATCATGAAGATTCAGTTAAAAATGAGAACAAAGGCCTAAAATGAATTTATTTATCTACCTTGTCTTAAAAAAAATTTCATTCTAATGGATTACATTTTCATGAAATCTATCATTCTGTTTTTTGGAAATACTTAAGTATACTTCCAATCCACTACGTGGAGGTGGAAGTAATCATAAAAAAGTTTTACTTTTAGCTTGTTTAATAATTACAGGCCCACAAACAAAAGTGATCTGTACTCGGGACTCGACGTAATGATCTCTATGCATTTCGACGTGTGCAACACGAATCCGATGTCCATTTAGCTCCATCACCCACCAGTTTTTAATAAATCGCAAGTGGTTCTAATTCAGCTTGCAATATTTGACCTAAGCAAACGAATACACTAACATTGCAAGTTAAATAAATGCTTCTAAAAATCTGGATTTCTGTAATTTGTGATGCAGCTAAATGGACATCGAATTCTTGTTCAGCACATTGAAATACATAAGAGTTACTTTGACGAGCCTCGAGTTCAGATAATTTTTTTGTGTACCTGTGCATAGAGACACAAAAAAAAATTATATGAACCCGGGACCCGACATAGTAGTCTCTTTGTATTTCGACGTGCTGAACAGGAATTCGGTGTCCGCTTAGCTCCATCACCCACCAATTTTTAGTAAATCGCGAAAATAACATATAATGCAGTAAAATAAGACAAAAAACGGGCTTAACTTCAGAATCCTTTGTAACAGGGCGGACTTTTCTCCATTCTCTTCTAAATTGTATCAATATGATAAAAAGTCTTCTTCCTAAAAAGTGCCGCTATAAAAGTTATTAAACAAAATAGGTGTATTATTATGTTTTTTGCCCTAGGCGACCTTGATCATATCTTTTTCGGCTGTTCAAAATATAGAGCAGCCTCTGACAGGCTAATACAAAGTATTACTGAAGAGTGCAATACTCTCGCGCCTTTCAATTTGCTAAGCTTGCTTACAATTGGAACAAGAGAAATATATAAAAATATTATTATTTTTATTAAAGAAACTAATATTAAGCTATAGGTTAATCTCGTAATCCCTGTGTTTTTCCGCATGTTTTTTTTATCTCACTTACCGTGGTCTACCTTGTATTCCCTAAGCTATAAAAATGTCCTGATGGACCCCAGGATGAGAAGCGTGTGTCTCCGTTTTCCCTCGACGTTTTCTTTTAATTCCCTCCCCCTGTCGATGTATCTGGGTTTAGGCTCTTGTTTAAAATATAAACAGGTTTTTCCTTTTTATTAATTTTGTTAGATTTAGGTTAGGACATTCTTAATTTTAAAACTTAGGTAACTGGCTGCATGGTCAATGACCTAATGCCATTAAAAAAAAAAAGTTGGGTGTATACAACAAAATTTAGCAAAAACGCGTTATAAGACTTGTCTCATTATTTATTGTTCATGATAATTCAGATTCTGGAGATCTTTATTTACTTCAAGCTCAAAAATTCTGGAGATCTTTATTTGCATCTTGAACTATGGCAAAACTGACGGCATGATATATGCCAGAAATGTATTTTAGGATCACTTATGTTTGATAACATTAATCATCTAATAGAAAAAACTTGCATTGATGACTTTCTGAAAAAGGCACTTATTTTCTGGACTATGACGCCTTCACCAACTGTTGCACACGAAGGTAGTATAATTAATTTAAGATGGTCAAATTAGTAGAAATTGTAATTTTCTTCACATGCCATGAAAAATTTGAATGCCACTCACAAAATTCGTGCATTCATGGAGCAGTATTTACGAACAGGAAAAACATTTTCGAAAGTAAAGATAATGAGGTTCAGTAATGAACAAACACGAAATAAAAACTGCATGACACGTGAGAAAATAACTGTAAGCGTCAAACTTGACAAATAATAATCGAGAATGGATCATTTTGTTTCAAATGTATATACATCTATGTCAAACTTTAGGAGTACACATCATTAGAGGGCTACCCCGGACTTCCTAGACAACGTATCAAAGGCGCCATATTTTTCAGCCACAAATACGTATGTATTGACTATTATATTTTCCAAATTTTATTACAATTCATACGGTGGTTTGGAAGTCACAGGCAAAAAACCTTCAAGATTTAATCTTTAGAAATGAATAGCTTCTAGGGGGGAGGCATCCTAGCAAAAAGTGAATTAGTCCATTGAGATATTACAAAATTTAGGTCGAACCTATACAATATTGAACAAGACAAGATGTTATTTTTTTAATATATGAGGGGGTTGAGTATGAGTATAAAACTCGATTATTGGTGTTCAAAGCCCCCCATTTTGCCGCCATCTTGAAAAACGGGGCTTAAAGAGTTTTTCCGCGATATCTTGAGAACCGTAAGTCTCACAAAAAAATGTTCAAGACTTTTTTGTAAACAAGTGAATTCTCTACAATCTTGCCCTTAATATTTCTTACCGTAAAACTGAAAATGAAAAAGTCATAATTAAAAATGGACTAAAATTTTCAAGATAAACATAATTTAAGGGTTATAATTTTCTTTTTATTGATATCATTGAAAAATCACAGATGTTTTTTGTAGATCATTTTATTGCGAACAATTTTCTCTACACATTTTTTAGATTCCTTTTCTTTGGAGAGGTGTTAAGACGCTGCAAAGGGATCAAACCCATACTCCATTCAAAATATGCGAAAGGGTGCACGAAAGAACCGTAAAACTACTTTGACTACGTTTTTTAGGTCGCTGATTGCGAAAATTGGGGTTTTGCAATCCTGAACACTGGGAATACCCCTAAAAACGCAAGATACATAGAGGGTTTTTCTCGATATTTTTAATAAAAATCAAGGAGGATCCTATGAAATTCCCTTTTTTAATATTAATTTGCAAAGGTGGTTGATTTATACCAAATATAGCTAAATTATATGATTAGGGATAATCAGAGAGGGTTAAAACCACAGTAGAAATACGGTCACTTGGGCAGACAGTCGCCATCTAGCGGACATTTTTGGAACTGCGGGGAACGGTGTGTGTGTGTGTGTGTCCCGGCTAAAGGTATGTGTGTGTGAGTGTGTGTGTGCGGGTGTGCGTTGGTATATCAATAATTATGTGGACACACACCGGTATATAACAAACTCGTGTGGCCTTCACTAATTATGTGGTCATACACAGGGCCACACAATTTAAGACTCATTTTTACGACATCTACGTGGCCTCCCCACCCTATATTTATCGGTTTCGAGAAATGGCCACATAAACATGGTGAAAATTTGGTGTGTATAATTTCAGAAATTTCACCAAATTGTGTGGCCTTGTACAGTGCTGCCCCCAGTGGAAACTTATATTATACTGCTATTATTCTCAGTTCAAGGTGTGTATTCGTGTTGTGTGTTCAATGTGTATTTTATGTGGCCCTGATAGTTTTATTGAATTGATAGGTAAGTATTTAGTACTTCATATTGCAATCCAATATTAATGTAGTTTTATTATCGTATTTTAATAAGCATAAGTTATTGTTTTCTTGACATAACGTGCATTCTTTAATCAAATATTATCACAACTATTTATTTAATCATATTTACTACATTCATCCAGAGCAGTTCTTAATGGCGGTTGACTATTCTTATTTTCCCGTTTACCTAATAAGGCAATAAATGAGAAAATATAGTACACAAAAGTTCACAATATTCATATATAAATGTTTATTTTTTTGTTACCATTAGTATCTCACAAGAATAGTTATTAACTTTTTTAAAGAATTGTAATCAATATTGCCTAATTTCGGTATTTTGTTTTAAATTGTTTTTCATTTTAAGATAATTTGAGAAAACGATATATATCCAAGAGATATTAATATATATTGTGTTCCTGATATGGTATGCCGAAGAGGAAACATTGTGATATTACGTTTTAGAAATCATCTTTAATAAACACATTATCGCCAAATTAAGAAATGACGAAATTTCGTCACTTTGCAAAAAAACAATTTTAAAACTAGGACATTTACTGTTTGAAAAATACAGCCATCAACAATATGACTTTATAAGGCAAACCATGAGACAACTTAGAAGATTGATTTTGATGACACTATCTTTTTGAAACTATTTTGAAAAAGTTAAGCATTTTGCTATATCACGAAAATTTCGATATACTTATATACGCTGTTAGAAAATTGTGTGCCGCAGAAATAAATGAAGCCAAATCTCAACAATATGGTATACCATCTTTAGCCCTGAAATTAGGACACAGCCTTCGCAAATGTGCCCAAATTGTAAGGGGCGTTGCTTTAAGGAAAGGAGACTTATGTATTGAACGGAAAATAAAAGGGTTTTTAGATCTATTTAATTTAGAATGGCACTGCAGAATTTCTTCAGCTGCTTTGAGAACATTGCGGGACAAAAAAATGAATGCCACCTTACTTCTTCCCTTGACTGATGACGTAATAAAACTGAATACCTATTTTTCTTACTTTTTATTGGGTATTTTGCCACTGAAAAATATTTAAAAATTTTAATGAAAAAACCTCTGCGCCAAACGGATCAGACAGAGGTTGGTTCTTGAGTACTTGACTGTTTCAAAAAGTCTCACACCTAAAAATATATAAACTAGAACAATGTTATAAACTAAAAACTGAAAATCAAAGCTATAGGTAGTTAACGTTTCGGAAGAGAATCTACTTCCGTTCTCAAAACTTTTTTGGCCGTCAACCATGACATTTCTTTGTTTATGTATTTCCATAGTCACGTGAGACATTAAATTATATTTATCTTATTTTTACTTACTTCGTCTCTAAGGATGGGCAACCAACTAGTACAAAAATCTATTGAATAATTAGAAACGCATCTATCCTCGTTTAATAAAATAATCGCGGATTCTTTAAGTTTTCTTTTAGTTCCGTTGCTCTCTTTTTCCAAAATCTTCGCCGAACTAAAAAGGAAACAGAACAGATTTCCGAAACGTCGGCGAAATATTTAATTTCAAGTTTTTATACTTATTTGTGTTGTTTATTTAAAAAAATCAACTTTTAACTGATCCTTTGACGTAAAAGTCACAGGCGTAGAGGTTATTTACCAGTAACATACTGGTTAATTGTGATATTTTGTAGATTCCCCGAACCCCGCTTAAAAAGAAAACATACATGTGGCAGCAAGTCCCAAAGAATTGAAGAAAGAAAAAAATTAAGATAATGCCACAAATAACATTTAGACAATATGTTTATATCAATTTTAAATTATATGTTTTTCCATTGTACATTTTTTAAAGTTGACTCGTTTCAGAAATAAATTCCTAGAATATTATTTGGGATGTGAGTTATAATACTGTACGTGCCGATAAGCATAAAATAAATGCTTACTCTGCACAGATAACATTATGTTATAAATATATGTAAATGCACTAAGATAGTTAGTTCTATTCAATCTCCCGACGTGTAACTTATCAATAAATTTCGTTCCAATCCAATTTAATGAACTAGAAACCCCCACAGCCATCGTAAACATTGAAAATAATTTTGCATTAACCTCTCTAATCAACAAAACAGACCACTCGATCGAATTGACATTGACAGATATTATAGAAAATTTATTAAAGACTCAAAACCTCTCACATCTTGTCTTAAAAAAGACTCAAAAATAAACCATTCCCCAGAATTTGTAAACTCCTTTAACCATCTTAAGAACATGTTGATCAATGCACCAATTTTACAATTCCCAGACTTTACGAAACCGTTCGTACTAACCAGCGATGCTTCCAATTTCGCCATAGGCTCAGTTTTATCCCAAGGAACCCCGCCTAACGACAAACCCATTTCTTATATTTCGAGAACTCTTAACACCCACGAGTGCAACTATTCCGTGATAGAAAAAGAGCTGCTAAGTATCGCGTGGGCGTGCAAAATGTTCCGTCCCTACCTTTTCGGTCGAAAGTTCTATATTTATACGGACCACAGACCTTTAGTTTGGTTATTTAATCTCAAAGAACCTAACTCAAAATTAGTCAGATGGCGCCTTAAACTCGAGGAATACAACTGCGAGATAATTTACAAAAAAGGCAAACAAAACGTAAACGCTGACGCGCTATCACGAATTAAACTAAATGCACTTGATACAGAATCAATAATAAACCAACCCGGCGACATAAACGCAGACGTCACACAATATTTAAGAGAGCTTGCCGAAAACCCAACAACTCACCCTGACCTTAACCCTATGACAGAATATACCAATGAGACTGAAAGTCACCCTCATAGCAATAACCCTAATATAAATATCATCCAAGACATATCGATAGTACCTGAATACCCTACCATCCACATACCAGAAGACCCAAATTTGCAAGTTCCTGAAATAACACATGACGACGAACCCGATCTAACCGTTCACACCTCCAACCGAGTAGATAATTATGGTATACCCATCTTAGACGAAATAATTAATAACAAACCCCACCAGATTATAGTAAAACGAAATCCTCATCACAGACTAGATGTTGATACTCAGATTATCGATGGGCACATGATAAAGCATATCAACATCCCTCTACACTCACAAGACTTAGTAACCGAATTTCTTAGAGATCATACAAATCCGTCAAAAACAAATTATATTTATTTTCACGATAAACAATTAATCCCCTTATTTACAACCACTCATAATTCTAAATTTAGCAATCTGAAACTTGTCATATGTACCCAACTCATCAATACTATACGAAATAAAGACGAACGGCTACTTCTCATCAGAAATCACCACGAAGGAAAATCTAATCATAGAGGAATCGATGAAACGTATCAAAAACTAAAAAATAATTATTATTGGAAAAATCAAAGATCGGACATCACGGCTTACATCAATGATTGCGAAATTTGTCAGAGAGCCAAGTATGCTAGAAAAAAACCATATACTCCCCTAGTAGTGACGGAAACGCCGTCTAAACCCTTTCAAATACTTCACATAGACATGTTTACCTTCCAAAATCAAACATTCCTTACAATTCTTGATAAATTTTTAAAACTTGGTCAAGCTTTGCCAGCCACAAAGGACTCTATTTCTATTAATGACAATCTTCTCATTTTATGGTAAATACTTCTCATTTTATGGTACCCCAGAAACTATCGTTTCGGACAGTGGAACAGAATTCAAAAACCAAAATATCCAAGAACTATTAAAAAGCCACAAAATTAAAATCCATTTCGGAACGCCTAAACATCATGAAAGTAACAGCCCAGCTGAAAGATTTCATTCCACCCTTATTGAACACCTGAGACTATTGAAAGAAAGAGAACCTGACTCAGCGGTAACTAAACTAATGCCTTACGCTATTATTGCCTACAATACATCGATACAATCAAATCTAAAATTATCCCCTTTTGAAATTACATTCGGGCACACAAACTCACAAAACCCTCTAGAACTTATTGAGACAACATTTTATACAGATTACGTAGCCGCTCATAAGCACCGCACAAAAAATTTATATGAACTCGTCAATAACAAAGAAACCACTCAAAAACAAAAAGTAATCGAAAAACGAAACACCAAAGGTAATACACAATTTGAGTTCAGAATTAATCAAAAGGTGTATAAAAAATTAGAAGAAAGATCTAAAGCTAAGAATAAGTTCGCTGGACCCTACATAATTACCGAACTATTGGATTTCAATAAAGCCAAAATAAAAAACCCAAAAAAAAATAAAATAAGCGTTATTCACTTAAAAGAACTTCGTAAACCTGTTACAGATGCTGCACAGGCACCATCACCCCCACAAAGCCAACAATCACCGAAATAACAAATAATCCTGGTTTGCTACCACTACAACTAGGACAAACCTTCATTAGTAACGACTACTGGGACTATATACAAATTTTTGACTTATCACCTATAATAGATGAATTTAATCTCATCCAACAGCAATATAAAATCCTAAAATCCAAACTTTTCAAAGAAGCAGCATATCGGAAAGAATTTTCTAACTCCTTCCCATTATTAGATAATTTGGAACAAAAAATTATAAGTCAGATCTACCAACTAAACCCGAGTTTCAACTACCCCAACAGACGCAAAAGAGGAATACTAAATGGATTAGGGTCCATTATCAAAGTAATAACAGGAAACCTAGACCAAGATGACGCCGAAAGGTACGACAAACAAATTATGACTCTCAATCACAACCAAGACAAAATTAAAACAATTTTATCAAATCAAATAACCATACTAAATTCAACCATTTCTTATTTCAACGAAATGGCCCAAAATCTGTCACACAACCAGATCATCTTAGAATCACGAATTCAACGGATCGAAGCAACTATAACCTATATACTAAACCACCAGACCGATACTTATCAATATTTCTTGACTCACTCACTATTAACACAAATAACATTTCTATTCCAAAATATCTACGATATACTGGAAAGAATCGAAATTGCCTCAACCTTTGCTAAATTAAATACCTTGCACAACTCAATTATAAATCCATTAGATATTTTAACTGAAGTAAAAGAAACTAGTAAATACTTAGTGAACGTAAAATTGCCTTTTGAGCCAAATATAAACAACGTTCTTAAATATGAAAAGATTATCAACATTAAAGGATATTCTAAGGGCTTCACGATAATTTTTGTGTTAGAAATTCCTCTAATTGAAAAGGAGAATTTTCAGTTTTTTGAATTGTATACGTTACCTGTAAAATTAAATCAACAATATCAATTGCTACTGCCTAAAACTAAATTCATAGCTCTGAGTATTAACCATTATGTATTTATTAACGAAAATTGCATATTCATAGACATTAACGAATATTTATGCAGAGACGTGAATCCTGTTCCAATTCACGAGAAAGCACCATGCGAAGTAGCTCTGCTCTCCTATAACCCAGACCTTAATGATTGTCACCCAATTAATATTGAAATAACAGAAATCCAAATTCAAAAATTAAAGCCCAATGAGTGGATCACCATAATCCCTCAAGAAACAGTAATCACCCAGACTTGCAACAAAATAATTACCAAACTACGACTACAGGGAACATTTGTAATTAATCTAAACAAAGAATGTGAAATTCTAATCGAGAGTCAATTACTACAAACTCACGTACAAAATCAGCATAACATAAAATTTGAACTTCCCAAACTCAACTTCACTTACAATAAAAAACCAATAATTACTTATCATCCAGGACCCTTACAAATCGAAACTATTAATAATCATAAACTTTTGGAGACCCAAAGGTCTCTAATCGAACAAACTAAACTAATCAAGGAATTAAATAATGACCCAGTTAGTCACAATGTGAGTATTTGGACAATTCTCTTATATGTTATACTAATAATAATATTACTTTATACTATATATATTAAATTTATAAGATATTGTAATAATCGTAAGAAAACCTGTGAAACTCCTTCTACCAAAGAAAAAATAATTTCGGACATAGTAATATAATGTTGTGTAATAAAAACCCCAAAAATTAACCCCTTCTGGGATAATTTCAGTCTAAGGCCGGAGGAGTTATAATACTGTACGTGCCGATAAGCATAAAATAAATGCTTACTCTGCACAGATAACATTATGTTATAAATATATGTAAATGCACTAAGATAGTTAGTTCTATTCAATCTCCCGACGTGTAACTTGTTTTATTCAATACATTTCGTTTTTAAAAACTTAGTTTTTGTTAGCACAAATCTAACTTGTGTGTATTATTGTCCACACAATATTCACCAAATTGTGTGGCTTGGCCACACAGTTGTATTTTTACAAAAAGTAACATTAATTTTGAGTGTATGAAAATTTTGAAAATAGTGCCAGAAAGTTCTTAAAATGGCGAGTATTCGTTACGTAATAACTTCAAAGACCACATTTGTGGGCGATATGTTTAGTGTCCACACAATTATTGCGGAACCTGGATGTGTGTGTGTGTGTGTGTGTGTGTGGTGCGTGTGGGGGTGTGTGCGGGTGTGTGTGTGTGATGGTGCGTGTGTGTCCCGGCTAAAGGTTTTGGTCTCGGCTAAAGGTTTGTGTCCCGGCTAAAGGTTTGATTCTCGGCTGAAGCAGAGGTTCTTATGAATATTGGAATGTTTGCTTAGGCCACTGGGTCAAGAGAATGTCTCGCTACAAATATTACATGTATACATGTTTACTTTATGATGTTGAATGAGCAAGTTACTCTTATTAACTCTAATTTATCCCCATTTTACTCCGACTAACCCTATTATCTCCATTTACCCCACCAACCCCATTACTCAAATGTTTAGGCCTATTTACCCCATTACTCCCGTTTATCCCCATTTACCCCACTAACCCTATTTTTTACCCATAATCTTCTTTTCACACCCATCTTCCTTATTTTACCCATCATTTATCCCCATTCTATGAAGATTTTGTACGCCCATATGACGCCAAATATTAAATATGTTAGAGCCGAACGTTTCCGTTGGGTTAGATAAGATTTCTGCCATATATGTGGGGTACATGGTGGGTAAACTGGGGACAAATGTTGATAAATTGGGGTAAATAAGGGTAACTTGCTCATTCAACATCATACAGTAAACACGTATATAATATTTGTAGCGAGACCATTCTCTTGGCCCAGTGGTCTAAGCAGATATTCTAATATTCATGTGAAACTCTGCTTCAGCCGAGATCTAAACCTTTAGCCAAAACACACGCGCGCGCTCGCGCACTTACACACACACACACACACACACACACAAATGTTCGCTAGATGACGACTGTCTGACCCAAGTGAATGTATTTCCACTAACCATTCCTATATCTAATTAAAATGAAAAATATGGGTAGAAAATATTTTTTTCCACTTCTTGCTTCAAATTTGATTGAATGGGCATTGCCGGGCAAAAGTAAATTACTTCCAACCCCTAAATTGAAGCATGCTTTGAAAGACGAGTTCATTTTTTTTGCATTTTTATTTTATTTTTGATGACCAAAACATTTTAACATTTTTTTTATTTCAATTTCGGGGTGGCAACCCTCCAAAAGGGGATAGTCTTACTCCCTTAGGAGTTTAGAATAAATTACTTTTGCCCGGCAATGCCCATATACACCAAATTTGAAACAAAAAGTAGAGAAAAATATTTACAATTTTTTTTAATTTTAAGTCGATATAGGGCTGGTTTAATCCTCTCTGATTATCCCTAATCATATAATTTGACTATATTTGATATACATCAACCAACCACCCTTGAAAATTAATAAAAAAGGAAAGGGATTTATTTCATAGGATCCTTTTTGATTTTTATTAAAATTATTGCGAAAACCCTCTAACATTGCTGTCTTTTGCGTTTTCATGGAATGGAATTTTCAGGATTGCGAAACCCAGAATTTCGTAATCAGCGAAAAAAACGTACTTTCAGACTGGTGTTCTTTCATGCACCCTTTCGCATTTTGAATTGAGTATTGGTTTGATCCATTTGCAGCGTTCTAACACCTCTCCAAAGAAACGAAATTTAAAAAATGAGCAGAGAAAATTGTTTGCAATAAAATGATCTAAAAAACATCTGATGTATTTTTTCAATAAAATCAATAAAAAATAAATCATAACCCTTGAATGAAGTTTTTCTTGAAAATTTTAGTCTATTTTCAATCTTACGGTAAGAAGTATCTAGATTGTTGAGAATTCAATACTCTATAAAAAAAGGCTTAAACACTTTTTTGTGAGACTTACGGTTCTCAAGATATCGCGGAAAATCTGTTTACGCCCCCTGTTTCAAGATGGTGTCCAAATGGTGGGCTCTCAACCCCAAGAACCGAGTTTTATACTCACACTGGACCCTCTCCTACACATCAAAAAAATAAAATCTTGTCCTGTCCAAAATGCAAGGTCAATGTAACATTTCAATGCACTAAATACCATTTTTGTTCAGTTTACGTGACGTTTAATCGAATGGTTACCGATATTTGTCCACATAGGTAGTTAGTATATGCACTTCACGTACCCCAATTACGCCGGCAGATGAAACTTCCGGTCGGTGCGCGGTAACTAGGAATTGAAAAAAAAAATTTTTAGTTGCCGGACCAATCCTAGCGCAAAATGTTTGTTTTGACGTGTATAGTACTGTACTGTTGTGCCAGACATTTTTGTTAGTCCGTATTTGAGCAATTTGCCATCAAAATTGCTAAACATTTACCAACACTTGAAATTTTTACCAAAATTAATTAAAATTGAAGAAAACATCTGCCCAGCCAGCTTATCGTTCACAAGACGCTGGAGAATCCCAACCTTGGCTGGCAAACATTTTTGCCAAATTTAACCCCCCAACCAACCCTCAAAGGGTTTAAAAAAACAGTTTTTCGTGTCTATATTTTTCTTATAAATGTTAAGGCACGTTCTTTCGATATGTCATTACAGTAGAAAATACGAAAAATGTATTCCTTGGTTCATCTTCATTCGTTCATAATTAATAAAGTTATTAACAAAAAAACAGCTTCCCTTCGACCGTGCTTTGTTCCAAATATTGCTATAACAGGACTGTCATTTTTTGGTTTCTAAAAATCGTTAAGAGATGGAACAATGGTATGCAAGATTCATTTTCTTCTTATTTCAAGGATTTCTCAGTGTATTTGATTTTTTAAATCAGCCGTCGAGCGCTCTGCTTTTAGCCTCAAGCGGTGACAATCTCTGCGCGGCTAACCCCCAATAACGACTAGCAAGAGTCCTCACTACAGTTACATTCATTTAAACATCGCGCATGTTTTCAAATGCCTTCTTATAGGTATCACGCGAAAAAAGCTTTACTCAAGATTGCAGTTTATAAAACTGCCCATGAGGTTCGTTCACATCTAACATTTTTCATTTTGGTTGGTGTAAATTACACAAGAGTATTGTTCCAATTATAATGACCAAATCATTAATTTTAATTTACATTACTTTTGTAAATTTAAAACTTACAGCTGCAACAGTCATTGTCGTTGCTGTGCAGCAAAAGTACAATGCGTATCCCAGCTAGCACACTGACGTCAATTTGCCGTCATTTATTTGTCATGACATCCTAATGACGTCATATCCTGACGTCACAGTCACGTTCAATATGACATCAATTTGACGAATACGGGGCCAAATAAAAATCATTGTTCACTTGAGAGTATTATTTAATCATTCGGTTTTTATTCATTTTACGTTTTTATTAATTAGGAATGGTTTGAATATACATATATTATTATAAATATCACTGTTAACAGAATTTTAATTAAACACTTACCTTGAAAAATCCGCGGGCTGTAGGAGTTGAACCATCGGCCTCTCGTTTGGTAGTCCATGTCCACGGAAGTAAGCCTTTTCTTGGTCGTACGGCTGTTGTGCACTCCGTGCAGTAATGGGTGGCCGGCAATTTTGTTGTTGCCGGGTAACGGAGGCTAAATTTGAAGTGGTCAGGGCCAGGAGTTGTGCTAATTGTTCGTAAGAGGGTAGTTGGGGTTGGTCCGTCATGGCGGCAGAGGGGACTGGGATCGTCCCGGGCGTTTGCCCTTGAAGCACTAATTGTCTGGTTTGCGTTGCACTAGGCGTCGCCGTCTGGTACGGTGGGGTGACGTGGTAGGCACCGGCCGACGAGGTAGGCGTGACGAAGTACTGTGCGTTGGGTGGCGTGCTTGGACTTGGGCTGGTTGCTGCTGGTGGCACCATGCAGTAAGGGGTGGCCGGCTGGCGGCGAGGCGTCAGCGAGGCGTCACTAAAGAGTTGCGGCCAGTCAGGTGTGGTGGCAATGTTGTATTGACTGCTGGGTAGCCCTGAGCCAGAGGTGGAGGCTTCCCCATGTGTGGAAGCGAATCCGGCGAAGCGGCGACCTCCCAGCGTCAAGGAATCGTCACTGGCCCGGGATGCTGTTGGGTCCACCATACAGCGAGGGGGCATCACCATAACATCGTCGCCATCCAATCTTCGTTCCATTGCCGAGGTTTCGTGCCAGGATGCTGCGTTGCGCACCATGCAGTAAGGGGGCATCGCCTGGGAATCGTTGCCATCCACCCTCAATCCTATCGCCTGGTCTTCGTGCCAGGTTGCTGCGCTGCGTGCCATGCAGCGAGGGGGCACCGTCGTGATGACGTCGTGCGTGACCCCAGTGTCGTGTCCCATACTTGTGGCGAGTCCTGCCTCGCTATGCCTAGGTGCTGAGCCCGGCGACGCACAGTAATGGGGCGTCGTCGTCGCGACGCCATTCGTAGCACTTGTGCCTAAGGAAGAATCAGTGGGCATGCTTACCTCGCCGTGCCGGGTTGCTGTGTTGAGTTCCATACAGTGTGGGGCCACCGTCGTAGAGACGTCGGGCGTGACCCCAATACCCCCTGTCAGGGCGTCGTGTTGGCGGAGCACTTCGTGGTCAGATGCTGTTAGTGACGTCGTGCAGTGAGGGGGGGGCCGACGTGGAGACGTCGCTCGTGACCCCAGTGCCTACTGCCTTGCCACTACGTGTATGCATCGTCACTCGTCACTCAACAAATAAAACACACTATGTCACTTAACAACACAAGAGGAAGGGATAACCTCATCAGCTTTGGCGTTGGCTTCTGTGCTCAGTGACTTCAGTTTCGGGAGAAGACTCTTGGCGGGCTGAAGGCTGGAACACTACTTGCCTTGCTGAAATTTTTCCTGTTCTTTTATAGAAGTTTGGGAAAAATTCAGGCTTTTGATTGGTCAAACTTTTTGACTATATAAGAGAAATTTTGTGGCGAGTTTATATATATGAGCACAGTGCGCCAGACAAGTCATAACTTGTTCGACGCCGACGCCGATGACACCACCCCCCTTTTTTGTGACTTTATTGAACATTAATAAAGGCATACAGGTTATGTTTCAATTTCAATAATTTCAATTATATAAAGTAAGAGTAAGTAGGTAAGATATTTTCAAAACTATAAACTAAGAATAAGTGTGTAAGATATTTCAGTATATATAGACTAAGATTAAGTGTGGTAAGATATTTTAACTACGTAACTAATAGTAGGTCCATTAAGATATTTTAGGTAAAACAGGATATTTAAAATTAAAGTAATTCATGTGACATTTCATAAAACTTAAGATAATTTGAACAAAATTCTGCCCTGTGGCGATAATTTATTTACATATGTACATTTTCGAAAGTTTCGCTTTTCTGGACGTCGTCTCCGCGACGCCCGGGGCTGCCTGATCCTGTTGCGAATTGGGGGCTGCTAAGTCCTGCTGTGCTGCGTGCTACGGCAGCGGGATTCTGGAGCGAACCTTTGAGGCTGCAACGTCCTGCTGTGCTGCTTGCTAAGGCAGCGGGAGACTGGAGCGATTTATTGAGGCTGCAACGTCCTGCTGTACTGCGGGCTAAGGCAGTGAGATACTGGAGGCACTGGAGCGCCTCGTGGGGGCTGCTAGGCCCTGCTGTGCTACGTGCTAAGGCAGCGGGATTCTGGAGCGGTGCGCCGGAGCCGGCTGAGCTCGGGCTGGCGTTTGAGTTGACAAACACTCGTGTCCAGACTGGGACAGGCATCTGGCTGGCGGATGGCTGCTGTCGGTCGTGGCCAGGCGTGGTCACGGCCTTCGCCCAGAATGGCATCGGGAATTGTATTGGCGTCGTGTCGAGCGGCTGCTCTTGTCTCGACGTGGAAGGCCCAGGGTCTGCTGGCGGCGGCGGTGCGGTTGGCAGCGCCCGCGCCGGGGGCTTCTTATCTTTTTGTGTTTGTTTCCTTTTGGCAGAGGTGGATGGGCCAGGCACGACTGGGGGCAGTCGGCGGGCTGGTAATTTTAGTTCAGCGGCGGCTGTGGTGCCATGTCCACGGAAATAGTTGCCATGTCCATGGAAATAGGCCTGTGCGTCGGCTGGTAATTTTGGTTCAGCGGCGGCTGGCGGCTGAGGGGCAGCGGGCACTACTAGTCCTGTGATAGTAGGCGTGACTGGCTTCGGGGCAGCGGGCACTACTGATCCTGTGATAGTAGGCGTGACTGGCTTCGGGGCAACGGGCGCTACTGGTCCTGTGACAGTAGGCGTGGTTGGCTGTTGGGCAGCGGGCACTACTAGTCCTGTGATAGTAGGCGTGACTGGCTTCTGGGCAGCGGGCGCTACTGGTCCTGTGACAGTAGGTGCTGCGAGCCTTGGTGGGGCTGGATCGCCTGGATCCTCGGGATCGTCATCCTCGTTGTTGCTGTCGTCATCGTCGGTATCAGCTGCGATGGCTCGTACGGCTGGAGGCACTGGAGGTCGCTTGACTGGGTTCTGACCCGGCATGGGCCTGATGTCATCAATGTGAATGGGCACTGGGATCTCGTTCCTGAGAATTTCGTACGTGTTATCACCCAGGGCTCGAATGATAACAAAGGGTCCCTCCCATGTGGGTCCAAAGCTGGTCCGGTGCTCCTTGAAGCCTCGGCACATCACTTGTTGCTGGGGTCGATACTCGATCGGGGCTGTCCTCGGTTCTGGGAAAAGATTCCTTTGGTAGACTTGCTGTCGTTGCGCCGCTTTCTCCTGTCTGCTCCTGGCTGCTCGTCGGGGTTCTGGTAGCGGGCGGCGTTGCTCTGGGTGTTGCCAGTCTCCTGGGCGAGGTAACTCGGTCCCAAGCAGCAGCTCGCTGGGTGAGTAGCCGGTGGCAGCATTTTTTCTATTGTGCAAAGAAAAGATGATCTGCGGCAGCACGACGTCCCATCGGTTTTGTCGTTTTCCCATTAGCTTTTCTCGTAGGGCCTTCTTTATTTCCTGGTTACGCCTCTCTACGGGATTGGCTCTCTGGTGATAGATCGGCGATGTAAAATGGCGGATCTTGTTTCGCTTACAGAAGTTGAGGATCTTCTTAGCGGTGAAGGTGGGTGCATTGTCGGTGATGAGTTCATCGGGATATCCCCATCGGAGGCAGACTCGTTCCAAGGCCCCTAAGATGTGGTTGGCATCAGCTTGGGGTGCAGCTTCGGCCTCGATCCACTTGGAACAGAGATCTGTTATCACGATGATAACTCGGTTATGGGTTGGTGTCTCTTCGTAGGGTCCCATGACATCTAACGAGAGTACTTGCCAGGGTTTGGTGGGTGGTCTCGGGCGGAGTGGAGCGGCAGCTTGAAGGGGTCCTCGCTTAGTCGCAGCACATACCATGCATAGTCTCACATGCTTCGTGACGTTCTTGCGGAGTTGGGGCCAGTAATAACGGTTGTTCACTGCCCGGTACGTCTCGTCGCGGCCTGGATGACCTGCATGTGGGGCGTCGTGGTAGTGGTGCAGAATGCGGGGCCTCAAGGCTTCGGGCACAACGAGGGCGGTCCTCTCTTCTGTGACATGCCATAAGCGTCCATCTTCCACCCTGAACTGTTCTTTCGGGCGCTTCTCCCAGGGGTCTAGGCCTCGTTCCTGATCCTGGATGTCCCCCCAATGTCCGATGGAACCAGAAATGGCGTAGTCCGCGAGTTGGGCGGCCTTGATTTCATCGAACAGAGTGGTTAGCTCCTCAGGTTCGGCTTCCATCATCTGAAGTTCCTCCGTGGTCGGGGTATCGATGATGGCCCTTGGCGTGGTTGGTTGTTTGGTTGTGGGTTCCTCGTCAGGAGGTAGCAAGCGGGAGTCATCGCCGGTATCAGCTGGCATGGCTTCTTGGGGATGACGTGACAGGAAGTCGGGCAGCTGGTTCAGTCGTCCTGGACAGTGTTCTACGGTGAAGGTATACTCCTGCAGCTGCAAGGCCCACCGGGTGAGCTTGGCCCTCTCGTCCTTGAACTGATGCAACCAGTGCAGTGCTCGGCTGTCCGTGAAATGCTGGTCCTCCAGCCAGTGGCGGTACCGACGACAGGCCCATACTACGGCGAGTGTCTCCTGTTCATTGATATGGTAGCGGCGCTCTGGTCCTGTGAACTTCGCACTGGAGCAGGAAATTATCCGTTTCTCCCCCTCTGGCGTTTTTTGATACAAAGCCGCACCCATGCCATGGTTGCTTGCATCGGTTTGGAGGTAGAACGGCAGTCCTGGCTCCGGTCTGCAGAGGGCTAGAGGCTGGGATAGCTTCTCTTTTATCAATGTGAACGCTTCTGAGTTCCACTGGAACCTCTCCTTCCCTGTTAGGTTAGTTAGCGGGGCTGTCAGCTCGGCAAACTCGGGTACAAACTCTCATAGCCAGTTGGCGGTGCCTAGGAATCCTTGGAGTTCCTTCTTGGTGCGAGGAGTGGGAAAGTCTCTTATTTGGATTACGTGTTTCTCCTGGGGTTGGTTTTGAGTAGTAGTTATCCTGTAGCCCAGGTAGTCCAGCTCGGAGGCTCCAAATCGGCACTTCGGGAGTCCACAGTGCAATCCATGTATTCTCAGACGTTCTAATACCAGAGCCAAGTGACGAAGGTGGTCCTGATGATCTTCAGAGTACACTATTATGTCGTCTAGATATACCTTTACGAAGACATCTATGAAGTCGGCCAGCACTTCGGTCATTAACTTCTGGAACGTTGAGGGGGCGTTGCGTAGCCCGAATGGCATTACAAGGAACTCGAATGTCGCTCCGTCTGGGGTACTGAAGGCTGTCAGGGGTACACTATCCTCGTGCATCGGGACCTGCCAGTATCCACTCTTTAAGTCCAAACTTGTAAAAACTTTCGCTGCACCTAGCTCCCGGATTGTCTCCCTTATCGGCGGCAACTGGGACACTTCTTCCAACGTCTGGGTGTTCAGCTGGCGGTAATCGACACAAAAGCGGGAAGTCCCATCCTTTTTGTTCACAATAACGATGGGTGAGCAGTAACGGCTGTTACTGCGTCGAATTACCCCGGCTGCCAGCATTTTCTTCACTTCCTCAGTGATTATTGCCTTTTTATTTGCCGAGTACTGGTAACGTCGAATTTTAAACGGTTTATCGTCCTTCAGACGGATTTCGTGTGTAGTCAGTTGGGTAGTGGGCTGCTTGAGCGTCTCTTGGAATACGTCAGAAAACTTAGTGATGACCTCCTCGTACGCACGGCTGTGCGTCTCTGGTAGCTGATCCGGGTTGGCTGCTATGGTGCGGGCCGAGTCCTCGGTCCTAGCCTCCATATCCCAGAACAGGGTGTGCCGTTCTGACACCCCTGCGTGTATGCAGTGCCGCGGAAAATCTATCA